>CM046872.1:11218603-11598603 GCA_025617745.1 Heliocidaris erythrogramma | reverse complement strand
CACCAGGACAACTACACTGGACAATTGCCCCTAGGACAGTTATCCCCGGACAACTACTCCCCTTGAAGTTTTCCCCAATCACCCTCTGACAACTACCTTGAGGTAATTGACTTAGGGAGCAAGTGTACAGGATTTGTGGCCTGAGTTTATTGACCTAGGGTTATAAGTGGTTAGTGGTCCAGGGGTGATAGTCCGTAGGGATTTATCCTATTGAAAAAAATAATATGTATAAATTGTGTTCGTGTGACTCCCCCCCCCCCCCCCCCCCCCCCTCCTCCCCTCACTGTCTAAATTTCTGATTTACGCATCTAAAAATGTGCTAACTTCATTTGAGGTTGTTCTGGTTTTTGTTCCCGTTCTTTTGCTAGTCAGCGATATTTCGGACTTGTGCCTCCAACCCCACCACACCCCTCCCCCCCCCCCCTCCTCCTCCAGAAAATTCCCGCTCCACCCCTGACTGCACTCCTACAAGTTCAGTGGCTTATGAAAGTACTAATAAAGCACAGAACCTTGTTGTCTCACCGTACTAGGCAAATTATAATGGATTCACTTTTTATCACGTTGCAACTACACGTAGCATTAGATTAATCGACCAACGCTAGATCAAGGCCTTTTAATAAATGAAAAGGGCTAACCACCTGTTAACCGAGCGGTCCGAAGGTCAGGGCTCGAGATAGAATCCACCTCTTCCAGTTTTCATTAAATTATCTATGTTGATCTGTTATGGATACAAGGAATTATCTCTAGTATAAGCATGATAAGTGTGTATCCATTTTGAAATCTCCATGACAATGTATTCAGTTTGGATAATGTTGATGAGACATAGCAAAACTGTAATGAAATTAGACGTGAAGAGAAATATTGCAACAATAAAGAATTTAGAGAAATTTGGTTGCTTGTGATTGGAATCTTTGAGGAGAAAGTGTTCAAAGCCTGAGAATAGACTATTGGATGAAATTCTAACTGAAATAATCGTACCGATCTTACATACTGCCTCAAAAATGCATGCAGTGTGTCCTCCATAAGGCGTACGTACTTGCTATAGACATAGCATCCCAAACCGTAGTACATATAACGCACGAGGGTGTGTGGCGGAAGATAAAGAAGTAGCGAACTCGGAATGAAAGAGTGAAGAAGAAGGATAGAACGGGAGGAGGAGAGACGAAAGAACGGGGAAGGCATCAAAACGGGATGCTCGTTTTAGCTGGGGTGCTAGTCATGCCAGCCGACAGAGTGCGGTTGAATAGCATCAGCACGCATAGTACCGGACCGAGGTGTGGAATTGGCAATATTCATTTTAGCAGACAGTACATCCAAACGTGGTCGTACGTGTTGCCGGCTCGTAGTACCTCTCTCCGTTTTTTGCGCGGGAGAAAAAAAAAATTATTTCCAACGGTGTTGAAAGCTTGATCGTTAAATCTATCCATGAACTGAAGGCGTATAGATAGTGTGGATATTTACGAAATCTTACCCGAATATAAGCATTGTGGAATAACATTGAAATATCTGATAGGGAATTTGAGAGGTTTGGATACACATTACAAGCTCATTCATCTACTCTTATCGTCTCCGCTTTTTGATGTCAGTATGGCCAACTGTTGATTTGCAAATTGAAGTTCGGCCATGCGTGTTGGAGACGCTTTTAGCTGTAATGATACATTTCCAGTGTTCACCCTAAGATAGAATTATTGCTGGAGAATAACGTGCATAGATCGATCACCTTCACTACGGTTCTCTCTTACCTCACTAGGAAGGCATCACGAAACACCTATTCATCATCATCACTTGCTCTTACTTTTGTTGGTGATTTATATTGGATATCCATCACCTGGGTGCCTACAGATCCTGCTACATCGTTCTTCTGCCTCCTTTTTCCTCTTCGCTTTATTTTGGTAAGGGTGTCAGATTCAGACACGGAGGGTCCAATCTACTCGTTCGTGACACAGGCGGGGGTGCATGCACCCTTCACCCTGGCTACCCAAGGGGCCGCTAGAGGGGGTGAGGGAGGGGTGACTACGGAGAACAGACCTGTAGCAGGGGGATCGGAAGGGACGCAAGCTATGGCACAAGGTAAGGGTATCCTCCTTCATTATTGAGAGAGAGAGAGAGAGACTAAAAGAGAGAGGGGAGACTAAGAGGGAGAGAAAGAAAGAGAGAAAGAGAGAGAGAGATGGATGGAAATGAATGTACAATATGAATGAATGACATGAATGTTAATGCTTATAAATAATACAGACATGTTGAAGCTACTCGTCTTGCACTCATTACAGTAAAGTGCAAGAACGAACATAATGCCGAAATCAATATAAACATGAACTAAAGGGGTACAATGCGCGAAAAGGATATATAAACGAGCTCTTCTCTGCGAGCTTTGGTATGTCTGTATCATGGTATTTAATGCTGTTCGTCCATTTGTTTACTGATTATCTCTCTGTTTATAAATGCAATGCATACGTAGAAAATAACTATAGATGGACGTTATAGATACAAATCATTATATATGCACAAATAGATAATGATAATAATACTAACAATACTTGGATTTATATAGCGCCATTTCCATAGGATACAAAGTGCTTGTCAATTAGTCTAATTGTACAGTTGTACAGGTAAGTTTTCAGGTGTTTTTTAAGATATCTAGTGAAGCACTGTTTCTTAGAAATGATGGGAGATTGTTCCAGAGACGTGGGGCTAGGGACTGATAGAACGTATATACATGTAAGCGAATGTTGGAGAGATAACTAGATTTATAAATAGTTGAATATATACAGAAAAATTGTGTGGATAAAATGGGATAGTACGGGGAGAACTGAAGGGAAAGCCGCCAATGTTAAGCTTTAAAAATCAAAGACGTTTAATAGAGAATCAGGAATAAGAGGTATTAATGAAGATATTATCCTGGGAAAATTAAATTATACATACATGCATATTCAAGTACGTTGACACTTATGGACATGGTGTTCATGATGATGTAATACGATAAAAAGGAAGGGATGCCATGTCAATTGAAATATCTTTACATGCATGACGACGGAAAAGATGTGTAGTTGAGAGAGAGAGAGAGAGAGAGAGAGAATGAGATAGAGAGGGAGAGAATGAAAGAAAAGACCCCCGAAAGATGAAAAGGACATGATGAGACAGGGACAACAAAGAGACAGAGACACACACAGAGAGAGAGAGAGAGAGAGAGTAGAATGAGAGAGATGCGGAAAAAACAACATCTCTCGAGACATGATGTTTCCGTTTATTTTTTCGCTAATATATTTACACCCGATTTCCTCACGTTTATCGTTGCACGGATGGATACAATCAATGCATATTTTTTTGTCTTGAGCACACACATATTGATTCGTATAAAAATTAACGAACCACACTTTAATGAAATCGATATGTGATCAGGATTTAAAATTCAGGAAACTGCAGGGGTTCGAACACTCAGTAAGAATTTATTATGAACAAGTTTGATCACCATTTCACTATTTCCTAAACGTATACAACGTGTTAAGTATAAAGTATGCATAATGCCGAATACGACGTATAGGAATTTTTGCCCCTAGTACTCGGCAATGAATGAGATTTCTGCCTTATTTCAGTGATTTCAAGCTTATAAATATCTGTATTATACATACTATATAGAATGAAATCATTTATTATTTCAAATCTAGAAATACATGTATAGTCTTTTTGCTGTCTGTTTGCTGATTGGAACCAGCCAGTCAACAAACATAAAGCTTGTATCATCTCCTTTTTCAGTGTGTATGTCTGATGCAGTCCACTTCAACTGCTGTTAAGTAAAATACGGGATTTCAGTGGTCTTTTTAACGTAGAATCAATATGTACCCAACTCATCACAGCATTTGCACAGCGTACAGAGACGGATACGGTGTATTCACTGCATGCACTCAAATTCCGACAGTCATGACTGGAAATATTCATAAGCTGCAAGAAAATGTTCTTGACAATTTCACATGCAGAGCTCACATGAGCTTACATGATTTGCGATATTGAATTAGCTATTTTATAATCTGTGTATCACTTAACATGCGTACACACTGAAAATGAAGGTTCACATTTGCAAATAACCGGTAGAATACTAACATCCTTAAGGGCTAGTTTTAGGATTGAACAATAATTATCACACCCTCAAAAGATGCATCACCCATAAAGGTTCAATTATGTACCCTATCCAGATGGTATTCGCCAAGATCCAATTTGCATCTGCTAGGATTTGGAACCTCGTACGGTTCCACTGTGGTACCCGGTGCTGGACGTCCGTGGTTTCATTTATATATCTTATGGGGTGTTGCAAGAAAGTTGCGATTGATTGCAAGTTGCAACTGATCGGTACTGACCAATCAAAATCATTGTTGCAAGCGCATCTTCTTGAATGGGCAGACCCTGAACCATTCAGAATGCTTGTTCTAATTTGCTTTACAATTTGCAATTGATTGCAACTTTCTTGCAACACCCCATTAGTGTGCTTGAAATGTTGGCTATTCCTCAAAGACTACGATTTAAAGAATAATCCTTACTTTGTACTTTGTATAACACACAAAAACATCTTATAGTTTCAACTATGTCTATTTAAATTGCAACCCCCTAAATCCTTCTTATTACAAAGTATGAACATGTTGGTATATGGTATTTTCAAAAATCTGTTGTCTACATACATATATTTTGCATCTGGTAGGTCTGTCAATGTTCTCTATCTCAAAATACGTTAAAATCTTTATTTTTCAGCTGACCTTCCAAATATCTATTGCAAAATATCTCTACAATATATCTGTAATCATTATTTTATATCCGTCTGTCTTTATATCTTTATATGTATTTACAATTTACCATTTTATCCTTTCCTTCTCGGCGCATCCGTGGTGAATCTCTTGAATTAAATCGTGTTTGTACGTGTTTAAAGATAAAGTTGAGTTCTGGGGCCTGTAACATAAAGAGATACGATCAATCTTACGATCAATTGTAACTCTTCAGTACATGGTTTGCCATAGACTTACGATTGATATCAATCGTAAGATTGATTTCAAGCTTTATGTTACAGGGCCCAGGTCATGATATTGAATTGCGAAAGAAACTGTCTCAAAGCAATTGGGAAAGGTTGATTATATAGCACATAAGAATTGGTGTAGGCCTATGCTGTAAGGTTTTGGAATCATGAAAATTATAAGAAATTGACTCAACCCTGCTGAGAGTCACATACACTGCACACCGATATGTGTATATGGGACTACACACAAATGTTCGGCCCGAACATTTCAGCTGTTTCTTGTCATATTTTGAATGCAGGAGCATTTGAAGAGCAATCCTTTTCAGGGGACATTTCTACTATGATAATCTTCCAATCTAGCATAGGCTAAATAGAACGAGAAAGCTCACTAATTATTTAACGTTCCCGGAACTCAAGCTTCCCTTTAATCGAACCCCTCTCTTTGTCTCCCTCCCTTTCTTCCTACCTCCATTCCCATTCCTCATGTTCTATCTCTTTCTCTCACAATTTCTCTAGCTCACCCCTCTATTTCCTCCTTGCCTCTTTATCTCTTTCTCTCCCCCCCTCCCCTTCTCACTTTCATCACCCCTCCTCTATCTCTCTAGTTACTATCTTGCACTGATAGATAATAGTATCTCATCAGTTTCATCTTTATCACAATCTTCTCCCCTTATCTCTTCTATACCCATCTTCCCATCCCAACCCTTCGTCTATCAGACTTTGATTAACCCATCGCCGCGCTGTGTTTTCTTGCCCGACTGGTAAGACGTTAAATTTGTAGCCTGCCCACTCATGCTTGCCACCGTCGTGATTAAGTTTCATCCTTGCCAATCTCTGTCCCCCTTCTTCTATTCCGGCCATGTCCCTCCTCCCCTCTCTCCTCCCGTTCTTAAGAGTTTAATGCACCGAGAAGGTGCGATGGCCGATGTGCCCTGAAATAATTATGCAGAAAGACGAACGCTGGAGAAAGCACGGATCATGAGATGATCTGATTCGTAAAGTACAAGGTTCATCCACTATTTCAGGTCGACACAAAAACTATACTTATCCGGGGATAGTCTGACACATACATGTATAAATGTATTGTTGAGTTCGGGTAATGGCTTTGCAATTCGAGAGAAATTAGCGTAATGATAATTCTTAATTGTATAGCAGTAAATAGGTGTGTGCTCCTGGGTATGTCTGCGTCCGAATAAAATGGTGCCGGAATATAGGGTCAGACCACAGGGGTGTTGAAACACCATACGATTGTCGGAACAAAGAGTAGTGGGAACATGTATATCCAGATATTGGGTTATCGGAACACAAGGATGTCGGAATATAAGGGTGTCGGAGCGTAAAGGGTGTCGAAAAATAAGGGTATAAGAATATAAGGGTTTCGGAACATAAGGGTGTCTGAATATAAGGGTGTCGGAACAAAGGGGTGTCTGAATAAGGGTGTCGGAACATAAAGGTGTCGGAACAAAAGTGTGTCTGAACATAAGGGTGACGGAACATAGGGGTGTCGGAACATAAAAGTGTCGGAACATAAGTGTGTCTGAACATAAGGGTGTCACAATATAAGGATGTCGGAACATAGGGAAGTCTGAATATAAGGGTGACGGAACATAAGTGTTTCTGAACATAAGGGTGATGGAATACAGAGGTGTCGGAACATAGGGGTGTCTGAACATAAGGGTGACCGAACATAAGGGTGTCGCAATACAGAGGTGTCGGAACATAAGTGTGTCTGAACATAAGGGTGTCTGAACATAAGTGTGTCTGAATATAAGGGTGTCTGAACATAAGGGTGTCAAAATATAAGGGTGTCGGAACATAGGGGTGTCTGAACATAAGGGTGACCGAACATAAGGGTGTCGCAATACAGAGGTGTCGGAACATAAGTGTGTCTGAACATAAGGGTGTCTGAACATAAGTGTGTCTGAATATAAGGGTGTCGGAACATAAGGGTGTCAAAATATAAGGGTGTCGGAACATAGGGGTGTCAGAATATAAGGGTATCGGAATATAAGGCTGCCTGAATATAAAGATGTCGAAACATAGGGAAGTCTAAATATAAGGGTGACGGAATATAAGGGTGTCGGAATACAGAAGTGTCGGAACATAAGTGTGCCTGAACATAAGGGTGACGGAACATTATGGTGTCGGAATACAGAGGTGTCGGAACATAGGGGGTGTCTGAATATAAGGGTGTCGGAACATTAGGGTGTCGGAACATAAGTGTGTCTGAACATAAGGGTGACGGAACATTATGGTGTCGGAATACAGAGGTGTCGGAACATAGGGGGTGTCTGAATATAAGGGTGTCGGAATATAAGGGTGTCGGAACATAGGGGCCTCTGAATATAAGGGTGACGGAACATAAGTGTGTATGAACATAAGGGTGACGGAATATAAGGGTGTCGGAATACAGAGGTATTGGAAGATAAAGTTGTCAGAATATAGACTGATAGGAACAGGTAATATCTGAACATAAGGGAGTCGGAATACAGGGTTGCTGGAACACAGAACATAGAGGTGTCGAAACATTTTGGTGATTATTGATACAGGGCCGTTTAGTTAATGGGTGCCTGCCTTTAAGAATTCAACAAAATTTCCATTACCCCCCCCCCCCTTCCACCCCTCCCTGCTTTCTAGAATCCTCTGTTCCTTTTACCTCCTATACTGTCTATCAAAGGTTCATCTAAGATTGTCAGAAAGGGAGGGGAAACCGCGGTAGGGCATGAACCCTGAATGACGTGGTGTAGCAGCTGTATATTTTTGTGTATGTTTCTCAAAGGAGAGTGTCCGATTTTCCCGATGTGAACTAATCTCTGTGTACGTACATAGTACACTGCTTGTTAGAATGAGGTTCCTTTCTTTTTAAAGAACCTGTTTAGCGTTCTTTTTAGCTTCTTTGTCTCATTACGTGTCCTAGAAAGAGAAGCTTCATTTTGCTGATTGTTTTCAGTAGACCCTTTTCTGAAGTTGTATCATGCTCTATTTGGTGGTGTAGTCCGCCCATGTTCTCTATGCAAATTACAAACGCAATTACTGTTTGTTAGCAACATCCTCAAAATAGCATACACTATTCGGTTAGGCCAAAATGTTAATACTATCCCACCCCCTCCTTTCTCTTAACGCAATCGTTTGTAACCATGAAGAGAACTGCGGACACGACAACACTTCTAAACTTTTGTACGTGGGGGCCCCGATGTTGAATTCACTATAATGTCAGATGCAATCGAATAACCAGGGGACCGACGGCATTAAGTCCTCCCCGAGGGATTAATGTCGTACTAAAGGGGACTAGCGCATCCACTAGGTTTCGAACCGGGTCCTCCCGAGACCACTGCTCTACCACTGTGCCATTACGCCTCCTATGATTGTATCTAAAAATTTGATTAAAATAAAAAGATACCAATACATTAATGCATACATGTAATTTCAATGCAATATTTTACAATAACGGAATACATTACTGCTGCATGTTCTAGGCAACATCTGCACATGAATAAAATCGCTATCCCTACTCTAGTGATATAAATGGAATAGATGAGTAATTGAAAATAGACATGGTTCCCATGGTAACGCGACATAGAAAGCAAATGAGCTGGGAAGAATAACAACCTAGTTTAGAGTCTGAATATCAAAGACAAGCTAAAGGAACCCACTCTAAAAAACGACGCCGAAGTAAATTACAAATATCTAGAAAGCGTAATTGGCAATCTACTTAGAAATGACCTGTCCAAGTCAGCGACGCATATATCAAAGCGAGCAAGAAATATTGTCTCCAAATTGAAAAATCCAACATTCAATTTCGGCCATTCGTGTATCTCATAACGACTCTTATCATCGTATCATGTATTCCTTGAATGCCTGAGTAACTTGTGGGCTCGAAGTGGTGTTTTCTTTCTTTCTTTGCCTTCTCTAAGACGGATCACATGCGTCTATTTTCTAATAGATTAATCAGTTATTCCATGTAAGCTCGTTCCCGATAATGAGTTAAAATTATCATTTACGAATATGAGCATATTAATCTAATGAGGAAATATAATTTTGTCTTGCTATCTGAGGGTTTATTGATTAGATGGCTAAGATAGTGCATTTGGGTCATTAGCGATTCCAGCTAAGGAATTGTGACAATTTAAGAGGCTTTGGGAATTCATGCTATATGTATAGGTCAGCATGACCAATCATTTATCTTTCTGCAATGAAATCTGTGAGACATGACCATGTCTCGAAACATTTTGGACGCATGAAAATGCCATCGGGTTTTCAGAAGGGATTCTAGAATTACCGATGGGTTCAGTATCCACTTTATCAACCTACTTATATCAAAGAAATTTTCGAATTCAGGTTGTCCATTTGACATGACCGAATTTGGGGGCTAACTTTCTTTTTTTCTGTAATCTGTATTTCTCTCTTTTTAGCTTCTGTATCTTGATGTATATGAATTTTACATTTCCATGAATGTAAACAAGACATGACATATTTTCATTTAAAACCGTCTTTCTTTTTTTTTCTATTTTTTTTATCAGCAATTCCTCGATTAAACATCTTTAATATTTCAATTCTCTAAACCACTCGCTCCATAAGTCCTATCTCTCTATCCCACTCTCCCTTCGTCATTCTTTCCATCCCTCTTTCCGATCCCTCACACCTATCCCCTTCTCTCTTTCCCTCTCTTATACTCTTCCCACAGAAAATATTCTCTCATTTCTCTTTCCCCATCCATGTCCTACTGCATATTGAATTCAGTCTTTCTCAGTACACGTTCCTCAATATCACGAACCATCCATATCTCTGTCAGAATCTTTCTTCGAACCTCGTATCATTGTCCTGTCTACTTTGCCCTCTCCGAACCCATGTTCTTCTTCGATTTTGTTGTTTTGTCTCTTTCTTTTCATTTTCGGAGAATAGTGTGGAACAGAGGCTTACTTAAAGCTTTTCGAAAAGCTTTAGTATGAGTATGACTCTGTTCAACACTACTCTCCGATTTTGTAGTACCAAACATCTTTTCAGTTCTTTTCATTTTGTCATTATTTTTTTTTCTCTCTCTCTCTCTTTCTCTCTCTCTTTCTCACACGCTCTCCCTCTTTATTCGTTTTTCTCTGTTCATATCCCATTCTCTTCCCTTATTATTTTCGTCTATTCATGTATTTAAAAATAATTTTTCCATCTGTTTATTTTTTCCTGTTCTCGTTAAGATTGCTCTCCAGCTTCTCATTCTATCTTTTCTTTCCCCCTCTCTTCGTCTATCTCACTTCTCCCCCCTCTATCTCTCGCCCTCTCTCTCTCTCGCCCTCTTTTTATATGACTATCTATCTTGATCTCAGTATCTCTTTCTAATTATCTCGTTCGCTTAATTCATCTTTCTCGATCATTACCTCCGTATCCCATTATCTATCCATTTATCAATCATTGATTGGAATGTCTCCCATTCTTTATCCCTCGGCCCCATTCACTTTCATACTTTTTTTCATTCTTCTCTCCCCCTCCCCCCCCCCCCCCCTCTCTCTCTCTCTCTCCCTTCATCTCTCTCTCGCTCTCTCCCACTTCCTATGCCTCTCTCTCTTTGTCATTTTCGTATTCATTTTGTGAGGCTCTGTTTCGATTAAGATGACCCATTCGCTTTTTATCTTTCTTTCTACCCCTCACCCTCTCTCTCTCTCTCCCTCTTCCCATCTCTCTCTCTCTCTCTCTCTTTGTGTCAGTGTATCTATATGTTTCTTTTCATCTCCAACTCTTTTTGTCTCTCCTACTACCTATCTCTCTATCTTCATCTCCTTGTCTCTGGTACGGAGAGTTTGTCAGTTTTTGCCCATTTCTGTAAACAAAATTATATATATGCAGCTAGCCATCACCCAGAATCTCTCTATCTACCCATCTCTCGTTTTAGATTTCTTCTTTATCTCTTTGAGAGCGTCACCTGCAATCTTGCTCTTTCAAGGAGAGTATACCGTTACCTTTAAGCTTCGGAATGGCGTCTTCCTTGATTAACCTTATTCTGTTC
The DNA here is from genome assembly GCA_025617745.1 of Heliocidaris erythrogramma. Classification (NCBI taxonomy): domain Eukaryota; kingdom Metazoa; phylum Echinodermata; class Echinoidea; order Camarodonta; family Echinometridae; genus Heliocidaris; species Heliocidaris erythrogramma. The sequence goes on along the minus strand of CM046872.1, from coordinate 11,587,609 downwards.
CCTCATGTCTTCACCCGACATGTCCCGCGCGTTTCCTAGCCTAGTCCGATATGTGAATTGCGCTCAGGGTTTTCCCGTGCAGACATCCACAACGAGGGATGTTCCTCTCAAATTGCTTTCAGCATTTGCATGTTATTGAACGCTGGTCTAGGCTTAAAGGGTCACCTGGATGTAGGTTATATCATCGTGTGCTAAGAGGCAGATGGGCGTTCACAATGTGTACAGCTACATCAGTTAACGACCTTCTGGCTCTCCGCCGACGATATGCTCATTCCTTACCCGAGCTTCACATACCAAAAAATAAGGACGCGGAGTTATAATGCTCCATCTAATACAATAAGGACAATTTACTGCGATCTAAATTCGAAATGATTTTTTTTGTATATTGGAAATTGGTGTAGTCTTTGATTGTTGCTGTACGCTCAAGAATACGTATTTGCACTCAGTCCCTTTAATACTCCCGATGCAGTTTTCCGAAGGAAATATTCAGAAGACAGATCTCACTAAATGCGTTTATCTCAATAATTAAATATTAAGGAATTTGGTCATGGGATATTTTTACCCACGTTAATATCACATTTTGATTATAATTTGCATGCGAATGATTATGAAAATGATAATGATAATATTAACGAAAACAGTGGTCGTAATAATGATAATACTTGTAATAATATTAATGATAATGATGTTATTGACTTCTTGAAGAGCATCCTCAGTCCACAACGTGCATGATCTAGGCTACCCTGCATTTCTGTACTAATGCATTCTAAGAATCCCTTCCCACAATGCAGATACCCATTCTAATAACAAGGGTGGACAGTGGCATGTTGTAGACTAACTTATCGCCGAAAGCTTTCTTACCATTTTGTTAATGATAATGATAATGTTAATTGTAATAATTTTTGGGGATTGAACAAGAAACCTGCTAATCTTAGCTTATTCTTGATAGTGTTTAAACCACTTGACTAAGACACCTCCATACATTAGTTCACTGATTATTAGTGGGAGAGCTTGAGAATAGTGGACCCCTCTTTATGTTAATGTTGCGGAAAGAAAGCTGGCATCGCATCAAGGCGCCAAGAAAGTGGCCCACGCAGTGTAAATATCTAAACCGTGATAGGTTTCCGAGTTCTGTATTTTACAATCACGGCAACGGCATTGAGCAAATAATCTAAAAGCTGTTCCACACCTTGATCGCTTATGCATGAGGGCAAGGCATTTTAACTCCATGTCTTTATTTACTTTTACTTAAAATGTTAAATTCTTAACTTATGCGATGTTGATCAAAAGAAACCAATTTAGGTAGAAAACCTGCATGGGGCATAAGGTCGCCGCCCCTTGTAATTTACATTTTTAGATACGTTTGTTTGTTTATTTATAGTTTTCTGATGCGCATGATCATATCTCTGTTCGTTGAATACACCTGAATTTCGGGGCCTACATTGTGTATAAATGGTACCACCCCAACACACACGCACACACCCACCCAAACACACAACATGTAGGATACGGGTATATCAGGAATGATTTTGCAACGTCATTATTCCATAATGTCAAGAGAAGAATCTTTGGCTTGGTTTGTATTCTTTAGATGCCATGCTTACTATATATATAATGAAAGTCATGAATGTTTAATGAGCGCAGCGCTGCTGCAAAATCCTGCAGTAAATATCACACAAATTACGTGATGTGAAAACGGTTGTTAGGGCTACTGTAATTACACGTAACTTTTATTTTGAAAATCCTAAAGCTTACTGCAAATTCATTTTCATGTGACGATGCTGAATGATGTCTTTCAGTACTTTTCATTCTGACGCACATGACCGATAGTTCAATACCATGTTTTGACACTTTATGCAAAGTCTACTTGCCGACTCAAGGTACACATGGCTAGATTATGTTTTGCATTGTGCATCCCACATATTTGCACAAACAAGAATACATTGTAAATGTAGAGGTGTCGTAGTCGAGTGGTTCAATCACTTGACTGGGAATGCAAAGGTCGTGGGTTCGAACCCCGGAACGGCACTTATGCCCTTGAGCAAGGCATTTTATCTACATTGCTCCTCTCCATCCAGGTGTTAAATGGGTACCCGGGAGGATGCGAACGTCATTGTGGTTGGATTAGCATGTGCGCGCTTGGAAACAGGTGACTGGCTGGAATGCTCCCCAGAGGAGTGGAGCAATGTGCACTGTAATGTGCAGAATCGCAACTGAATCCAGTGACCGGGGTAATAATGCTGTTAGCGCTCTGGTCGGTTACATTGTAACTGGTAAGGCGCTATAAAAGAAACAACTATTATTATTATTATTATTATTAAATGATTCGTGGTTATTATTCTTCAATGTGTAACAGGTGTCGTTTATTTTGCCGTCTCAGCTCCCTGAGTAGGTCGACCATCATCAGACTGAATCCATAAAGTTGTATTTTCCTGATTCATATAATGCAGTATCTGAACTGCGTTTTGTCTCTAAAAAGCCCGGCTCACACAGGACGTCATTTCGATTGCGTCATTACCCGCGCTATAAAGCCCGTGGAGGCATTTAAGCCATACGGCAGTTATCAGAAGTATTATTTACACTGTTCATTTTGCAACATTTTTTCTTTACGATATCACTTTTATATGATTTAAAAGGTGATTGCAAAATGTAGAGGGCAAACAATATTTTCAATAACTGCTTGGCATACGGGCTAGGCGTCATTTACTGACGTAAGGCCGCGTCAGACTCTTTTACGGCCTTTCGCGCGCCATGAAAGAGTGGTCTCGTTTAAAAAGTGATTGCAAAATGAAAACTGCAAACAATACTTTTAATAAATGACGTATGGGTTAATTACCTTTACAGGCTCGATTAGAGCAGGTACTGACGCAATCTAAATGACGCTTTGTGTGAGCAGGGCATATTAAAGGGAAATTAACCTCAGCGTATGAATTAGCTTATTTTGAATGGTGTAGTATATGCCTCTTATTTGATACATGCAATTTCATGTAAAAACACAGGATATAGATATAAATCACTATTTTCCAGCCAAGTTATCGTCTGCTAGCAATAATAAGGGGGCTGCCATTACTTTATGTGTACACGAACATATTTTTCATCCCAAGTAAAATTTCCTTCGTCGTTAACTTGTAATTGATTTTTAGAGGACAAATATATATTAGATAAAGTCACATATTCTGAAATGTAAGTTTAGTTTTATATATTTTTTAAAAGGTCTTAATTTGTTCATAAAAAATATACTTCATAAAAAATATACGTCAAGGACGGAGAATTGACGTCAAGGACGGAGACAATCGTAACAATACCAAAACAAAGCGAGGAATCTGCTTTACAGGATGGCTATTAGAACTCATGGGTCGTCAATTATCTAGGCCCATGGCCAATAACAATCGTAATACAATCAGAACAAAGCGACGTATCTGTTGTAAAGGTAGGCTATTATCAATGCATATGGTACCTAATGATCCGTGTCATGCACAAAATGGCAGCCTCCATGGAAAGACGTAGCAGACAATAGGTGCATCTAGAATATCACGTGGGGTTAATTGTCCTTTAAGAAGCGGTATCTAAATTCCCGTTTCCAAGCTGGACAAGATATCGCACATGTTTCCAACATGAACATGCTTTCTGAAATAATGTATAATTAACACTTTTGTGAGATATATCGGCGTGCTAAAATCATTGTGATGGATCTTACTCGAATTAACAATTCGCTGTCCATATACAGTGGTGTGGTCATCCGGCTGTCGGAAACGTGTAGTTTGATCTCGCCACGTCTGAACAGTAAACGTCATTCTTTTTCGCTTTGCATTCGATGAGCGAGCTCCAAACTACGTTGTAGAATCTCATAACCTATGGACAGCCAAACACCATCTCAATTTGCTCTTCATAGGGTATGTAATATCTCGAGATTATTAAGCCTGGCTTACACGAGGCGTCATTTCGATTGCGTCAGTACCTGCGCTAATTGAGCCTGGGGTGGCAATCAACCCATGCGCCATTTATTAAAATCATTGTCTGCACTGTTCATTTTTGCAATTACTGTTTAAACCATATCGCTCTTCCATGAAGCACAAAAGACCGTACAAGTCACCGACGTGGTCCTAACAGCAGCAAATGACGCTTGGTGTGAGATGGGTTAAAGAAACATTTCGTTAAATGTCACAACGTATGGGCAGCAAGCATAATCTCAATTCCCTGCCTGTTTATTTTGAGACATCCCAGTGTACTAGCAACGCGTAATGAAATATCATATCGTATTGACAGCCAACTTGATCTCATTTTTCTGCCCCATACAGATTATGAAATCTCGGCGTGACATGAAACGTGTCGTTTAGTTATTACACGGTATGGGCATCCCAATTTCATGGCAATTCGTTGTCCATACTTTTTTGGACATTCCAACTTGCTAATTAACGGGTCATGAAATCTCGCAGTGTATATGGACACCAAATGCCATTTCATTTCGCTATCCATACATTGTGGGATATTACAGCGTGCTAACAAACGCGTCACCAAATATCAAACAGTATGGACAGCGAACTTGATCTTAATGGACTGTATATCCCGGCGTGCTGAAGAAAAATTCGTGCGATCTCACTCTGTATGGACACCGAATGTGATTCAGAAAAATAAAAATAGAACAAAAATAATTGTATGGACGCAACCGTCTTTGAAATATAATGTATGCCACGGGTGAAATCTTCTGACACGACTCGTACGCCACCAGCGCTGACGAGTCGTCGTCACGTATGATAACTTTTAGGACTTAAGGGCACTCATAAATGTATCTCCGCTAACCTGATGTGGAAAATGCACTTCGTTGAATACCCTGCGAACCATATGCCTAAACAGACCAGAGGCAGGTACGGAACGCGAGGGCCGTACATGGTGCATTAGTGTTCCTCCTTGCAACAAGACAGAATGCATGTATGATGGTGGTTGTAATAATTAATACAAACAAGTCAACCCTTCTGGTTGTTTTTCAAAGCAGGGAAATAGTGCCCAGCAGGTATTGCGGGGTGGAAAGTCTCAACGAATTATTCATAGTTCAAGTTCAAAGGACTCCCAAAGCCCAAAGGCAGAAAACATGAAAGCTAACGAAGTGTTTGTTGTTCCTTAGAATTATAGACTACAAGGAAAGCAATTTGCTACTTTTTATTTTGGTAGGAAAATGCAACGGTCCTGCAATTGATGAGGGGGTTATAAAGCATCATTGTAATTAATGTTGGTGTTTATAAAAGGAAATGATTGTGCTGGAGAGCTTCGATTTATAATAAAGCCTGGCACGATGTGTAACATTACCTCTGAGGCAAGTCCACCGAATTTAAAGGCACAACAAAAATAGAATAGTTTTTGCCCCCGAGCGCTGCCGCTGCTTTGAATAAGTCAGTGGGATAGTGAAGTGCTGAATTTTACTTTGCCCGCTCCACAAATTAATTTTACATCAAGCATGAGTGTGCCAGCCACTTGAACACACGTGGTGGAGTAGTCTTTCGTCGGTTCGCACCTTCAGTCGTATGACGTACGTGAATCCATCGTTGCCTGTGAATGACATCACCGACTAATGTGTTTTGAGGCCCGCGTGGATGCTCGCTGCTTGTATGGTATCGTTAATGCCATCGGCAAAGGGGGAAGATGGAATTCTATTAACCCACGAAGAATGAGATTATGGAATAAGTTTAAGCACAAATGATGGCAATTTAATGGTTTATTAAAAATGTATTATGCTAAATTACCCGTCATTACTTTAACATGTGTTTCCACTGCCGACTCACCCGTTTCGCCTTTCTCTTACATCACTGTCAATTTTATTTAAAAAAAGAAAAAGAACTACAGTAGCATCAACACCTGGGCTGCTAAATGAAAACAAACTTGAGTTGGGTAATTACATCGCCTGGAATTTTGATCAAACACTTTTCTTCGAAGAGTCAAAGCTATGCTTTAATCTAAAGGTTCTATTAGCAAATTATGCATGTCATGACAAAGAATGACAATATGTCTAAGGCGAACTTAATTAAAATGCACACAACTATTCCCCTACCAAACACCACCATTCTTTCTTTTTTTCTTCAGAAAAAGATACCGTCTAAGTTTGGGAGTTTTCTAGTCATGGCAAAAGTGACAGAAAACATCAAGAATATGTATATCGTTAAAGCGAGAACGTTGTGACCCGTATACGGTTATTATGTCTCCTGTAACTTTCTCTTGCTCTTGGGGGAAACGGGAACACATTACGAGAAAGAATGCAAATTGGTTTGAGCAGTTAGATCATATTTATTTAGGTAATATAGAAGTAAGAGAACACCATCAGGAGCCACATTTTAACATCGACAATACCCAATAGGGAAACCAGGCAATACGCTGTCCTAATACTGTAAACCATATCTGCCAACGTCAAAATATTGGGGCTGATTTATTGTGAATAATATGAGTAAACTGAAATTGATGGCATGGATTTTCTGCCAGTAAATCTCCCTCATGGGGACGATATTACCCTTTGGCATTACCACAAATGTGTATCGATAGCGTCAGGCAACAATACACTTGACTTTGGGAGGCAGATTTGGAACCAATTTTGAAATGGGAATCCTGTGAGTGGAATTTGTTGAATATCATCAGTTGTTTGGCATCGCTTGAGGCAGGTCATTTGATTCTTTGATAAATAATAATGTTGGGGTTTTTTTTATCTCTCTCTCTCTCTCTCTTTATTTCTTTTTCTCTATATATTTTATTCTGATGTGCGATTTTCAATCGTCAACGTCATTCATCGTCACGATCTTGATTCAGAGGCAGCGGAATGGTTTTCTAATTGGTGGTGCGTTTTCTAAAAGCCCCTCCTCTCCTTTTTCCTCCTAAATGATTTATCAATCCTAAATTAGTGGCTGAAAACAAAGAAGCCACTAAATTATCGATATGTGGACTTGAATTATAATTGTATTACATTGTACATCTTTTCTAACCCCCCCCCCCCCCCCCATTCACCGAACCCCTCCAAAAAGAGGGGGTGAACTTATATCAAAATAATTCTGTTTTTATGCAAGCAAAATGGCCTAATACCTATTTGCAGAGCATTATGCATGGCATATGGCATGATTATCAGCTCCTCCCACACCATTCCACACCAGGCTAATTTTCAACAATGGTATCGCTTTCAGAAATAGGGGAAATGGTGGCTTTTGCCCGGATTTGTGATGAATAATTCATTACACTTTGATTACAGCGTACATCATGCAATATAGAATATAAATCCGATATAAGTGCGTAAAACTAATGCCTCTGATCGGTATCCATTTACGCTTTTTTGTACCAATCACTTTATACAGTCCTGGAAATAGGGCAAGGTTTACTATGGCAAGGAATGAGAGTGTATGAAAAATAGATGCACGTGAAGAGAGAGAGCAAAAAAGAGAGAGTGAGAGAGAGAGAGAAAAAAAATAAATTGGAGACAGTTTGTTATATTGTGGTGAGTATCGTGGGGAGACATGTCGGTCGTCCTGAAATAATCAAAATTACCTTATTAAAATGTATAACTTGAACAAATTTAGATGATTTCATACTGCGTGCACTGTAGAAGCGTTCTCTACTATTGCAGCCCCGCGCCGGCATGTTTTTCATTCATACCATAGGCTGAACTTTGCATGTGTTTTTTAAAACAGCTCTAGAAAGCAGTTTTACAAAAATGCAAAATAGTTTTTACCCTGGGAGGACGATGCCCCAGATGATGTAACCGAGTTACGTTTTGACAAGAAATCGACGTCCACGGTCATGGCGGCATGTACATGGGAATGATCGGAACGAGGAATTGACAGAAGTGGATATATACTTTGAAGAATTGCATTGAGAGAGCCGGACGAACACCGTCTCAAAAAAGTAGAGAGAGGGGGGGGGGGGGGAGAGAAAGCAAAAGAGAGAGAGAGAGATGTATATAGGGGAGAATTGCAGAGATAGACATACACATATAGGTGCAATATGTTGAGAAAAAGGGATAAGAAAGAGGAAGAGAAAGAGAGAGTAGATAGAGGGAGAGAGGGGGAGAGATGAGAAAGAGAGAGGGGGGGTTAGAAACATGATCATGGGGGTGACAGAGCATTTGTTACATGCATAATTCCTCCTCTCTAGCTGTCATCATCTTACATTTACAGCAGAGGTAGCTATCGGTCCTGTTTGATTAGCGGTTCATTTACCCCTTCCATTCATGTTCCTCCCAAAATGGGGCCTCAGGGCTGGAATCTCAACAACATGGATCAGTTTCAAATATAATTCCAGTGAGCCAAATCAGTGGTATTGTAAAGGGCTGTCAATACTGGGTGCGTTGTCTACATGTTGCGCCTTTGTTTGTGCCCGTTGAAAACGAAGCGTCAATATCTAACGTAACACTGCGTCAGACTGACGCGGCAATTAGTATCGCGCAAAAAGTCAATGCAAAATGAACAATACAGACATTGCTTTGAATTACTAGTTCATGTGTATATTGCCTTCAAATGTTTGATTAGCGCAGATAATGACGCAATAGAAATGACGTCTCGTGTGCGTCTGGTATGATAATTCACCAATGTGATCCATTCATTGAAAATCAGACTCGTCAAATATGCCTATTGTGTCATTTTTTTTTCTTAACGAGATAGCTTTGAAGTACAATAATATTATATTTGTTACATTCCTACTAAATGTATTCTTTCTTTTTTGCTGGGAAATTAGGTCAGGTAAATCGATATACGACTTTCGTACAATCCGTACAAATTGAACCAAGTAAAATTCATATGTATAAGAATAGGATCGTGAGAATTCGTTTATGACCTACGCATCTATTAACATGAACATGAGCTGGAACATGGAACAGTAAAATCTCCAGTTTCTAAGTATACCATCACCATATCGAGTTCGCACTTGATATGATAATTTCAAGGATTTCACACCCAGAAAAGTTGAATTTCCTCTACTGTCAAATTACCTATTATTCCAAAGGCGTACATTTTACTATCTGGCCTAGTTTCCTATCTTCCCGAAATGGTGTCTCGCAATTATCACCGTGCATAAAATAACAATCAACTTCAATTGCACCGACGGAAAAATCATTTTCCCCAGGTCGTATCATGTACAACCGAAGGATATAACGCCGGAGTAAATTAGGCCTTGTCTATGATATTAGATATCGTCCATGAAGCGATTGGGAGCGACGGCGTGATATATTTAACACATCGATGGCACATCAATTATTACTACCACAACATAAGCACGAAGCACGTCAGAATCGATCAAGAGTCCCTACATCTGATTCTATTATGTGGGACTGTGGGAGGAAACGCCGCATGTATTGAGAGTATGTTCTATCTCACGGATCGAGGGTCTGTCCGTGTTTTCTTTGTTTGCTCTTTCATTAAAACGTATAGTCAGTTGTATTTTACGAGTGCATTTGCCAAATACAAACAAATACTGAAAATAGAAAATAGAAAACTCGAACCGAATTCTTCTTGCATTTAGGTAAAATCTTAAAGCTAGTGTAGAGTGTTCGTAAAAGTCTGAAATGTTGAATTTCTTTTTTAAAAGATTCCTTAATTTTCCCATTTTTTGATCCACCTGAGACAGTAGAACACGTAAAAAAAAATTTTTTTTAATAAAATCTCGTTAAAAGCACTTTAAAGAGAACAAAATGTTTGAGTGCTAATTTTTTTTTATATTACGAATGAAGGCGATAAAAAGAAATGTGGTTCTTGACAGGGTGGGTAACCTATTGTAATCTGATAGTGAGTAATCAGACGACGACATGAAAAAGAAATTGAAATGTTTGCGTTTTATTCTATTATAAGCTCTCATTTTCCTTTTCAAGTACTCTTATCTTTAATAATGGTAAACAAAATGGTTTTGATTGTTATCTCTATACCATGCTGAAGAAGAAAAAAAAACGCACCCCAAAGCGAGCTTTTAACGAAAATGAATTCGTATGAGCAGGAAAATAATGTGGTTACTTTATTCTGTTTCTACGGCAGGCAGTATGGATGCCCTACAAACGAGTTCACAGACATCTTTTAAATTTACGAGTCTAACAGAGTGTCTAAAGTACTTACAGATGCCATCGGGACCCATTCAGGCGTCTCTGTAAAAACATTATCTTTCTTTGAGGTTTCCTGAGGCGATATTATGTCAAAGAGTAAAGTTTTTAACAAATTGTTTTTGTTGTTGAAATCGGAGGTTGTATAGGTTAAACAGGGAATTGCATAAGCCCTATACTAGACAGTCAGTAAGTCCTCGTCTTAAATGTCCCCAACTTAAGTAAAATTGAACTCATGATGTAATTTTTTTATTCAATTTAAATTAACATTTATTTTCTTCCATCGTTTTTATGGACATTTAACATTTGTTCACATAGTACAATATAATATAAAGTAACATATTTATCTATTGTACTATATTGGTCATTATGAGCATAATTTATATTCATCTTAGATCAGCCCTTTGACGAAATGACAAGCATGCCACTGAGTTACATTCGTTTAAAAAAAATCGTGGCTAATTTATCCATAGTAGAAGGGCATAATATATCGTTTCGGGTTTTTCATTTTTCATGCAAGTATGTCTGATCTTTCCGGACGCTTCATTCAAAACTAAAACGCTACAGGCACTAGCTTAACGAACAGTGCGTACTTTATACCGTGAAGGCCCGCGTGCTTTAATGAAGGGGGAGCGTACATTAAGTACGATGGTAATATAAGTACTCGAGATACAGGTATGTGGCATGGTGGAACGGGATTTGACGAAATGAGAACGTCTAATTCAGACGGGTCGATTCTTACATTACCAAATGAACCCTAAACTCTACGCCAATACTGCCGTGCCCATTGTGATCAAGAATCGTATTTGCAATTGCCATGATGGCACAACCCTAACCAAGGCTCCGATTCGTTAGGCACACTGCAGAGGCATGTGAAGGCCGCTCAGGGAATGTTCCCTGGGAAGTGCCGTTGCGTGGCGTGCCAACTGTGGCGCCAAAGTTGAAAAGCGCGGCAGTGAGAACATGAGGGTTAAGTTGGATTCTCTTATGGCTTCAGCGCAAAACGCTGCCTGGAACCCGATCTAAGCACCCGTGGCTAAAAATCGTCTACATTGGTATATAGTTCATGATTATATACTGCAACTATATTCACCCGGTATGTGATCATATGGGATAATGATGTCGACGGTATTGAGCAAAGGGTATCTTCCGATAAGTTTACTAGCGGCGATAATCGGAACAACACTGGACATTATTACCACAATACCACTGATACGTTTGTGTTTTTGCTTTAAATACTCATTTTCGGATTTTAAAGGTAGATAAAGAAATAAGAACTGAAGGAGCTGTGTAGCAATGTAGACGTAAAATTTTAGTTAACCCGTAAATATCTCTTTGATAATAATAAGGAATATGAGAAAGATAAGTAGCAGTAGAATCACTAGGGGGGGGTATAGGAAATGTACTAATTCCCGCAAAAATAAATCACATTCATTTTTTTTAAATGCTATATTATGTTTATTTATTCCTTTGGAAAGACTACTTAACAGGAATAAATGAAAGTGGTTGAATTGTGTAAAGTATATTCATGTGTCTAAAACAATTTAACAGGGGAAAATAAACACATTGGAGTTTCGGGTTTAGATTGCATTACCTGATTACGTTTAATGAATCTGATACTTATATTCCGTTTCGCTTTTTATTGCATTCTAGTCAGAATTACTTATAATTTTACTCTATATGGGAGCCTACTCATTTACAAGCCATGCTTTTTATTTAGGCTCCCCATATTTTACATGTTGTTCTTCCTTTTTGCCAGTCGCTCCTATATCTCTCGAAACCTTCTACCTATTTACTGTACATTGTACTTAATTTGAGTTCTTTACCCGTACGTTTTGACAATTATGCTTGTAAAAACTGAATTTTTTTTAATGTAAAAGTGGGACAAATAAACTTCAAACTTCAAACTTCAAACAGTTTTGGATATTTTTTTAAAGAAAGAATTTCAATTGATATCTCTTTTGTTGGTGCAGAATATCCCAATCACTAAGGCTGAAATTTACGTCAATATATCCTGACTTGTAGTTTTACCTTTAAGCGCTCGAAAAACATTAAGTTATATGATTCATGTACAACATTCTCTTGGAGTATACATCACATGCAATATATCACTAAACGTGGTATATAAAGCTAAACATATTAAGTAGACAAGCTTTCACTTTCGCACGCACCGCCTCTTATTCCCTCCCTCCTCTCTCTCTCTCTCTCTCTCTCTCTCGTCTCTCTCTCGCTCTCTGTCCCTCTCTCTCTCTCTCTCACCCACACACATGCCCATTATCTTCTCTCTCTTTCTCTTTAATGTTATATCTTTATCTCTCTCTCTCTCTCTACCTGTCACAGACACACACACACACACGCACTGTCTCCCTCTAAGCTTAAATATCATGGGGAAACGACTGCTATTTCAGAAACAAGAGACAGAGAAATTGGAAAAGGAAACAAAGCTCAAGTTGCGTAAAGGCGCTTCCTCGGAGAATTATATCCTCCTTTAAAAAGGTTACATCCACACAGCAATCCTGTCTGTATAAAACGAGAGGCCCAACTACGTAGAACAGGCGCATTTAATGTCTTCACTATTCATAAAAGCAGATCTCTAGCGCTCAGTTTGCTAAGTGGTCAGTTTGCTAAGTGATCATCTTCACCAATGTTTTGGTACAGAGAATACACATGAGTAAGATGGTATGCATAATTATAATTGTTGAAAATTAGTTGTAATGATAGTAGTAGTAGTAGTAGTAGTAGGAGTAGTAGTAGTAGTAGTAGTAGTAGTACTAGTAGTAGTAGTAGTAGTAGTAGTAGTAGTAGTAGTAGTAGTAGTAGTAGTAGTAGTAGTAGTAGTAGTAATAGTAGTAGTAGGAGGAGGAGGGGCAAGAAGAAAAGGATTAGTATAATTATTATTATTAGTAGTAGTAGTAGTAGTATCGGCGTATAGTGGCGTATCCAAGGGGTAAGGGGCACATTCCCCAGGCTGCACTACAAGTGCCCACTACACGCAAAAGAGAGGATAAAGAGGGGGGAATTGTGGTCTTATTGTTAACATGCGTCCCAAATCCAGGGTAAATGCATAGAAAATAATGAACATGAACCAGAAATTCCGTTTTGAGGGTTGAAATTGCACAAAAAATTACCTCTCGGTCACTTTGATCCCTCGCTTTTAGTTATTTATGAAAATACTGTTGCCAATCCCTGTGTAAAAGCATTATAATTATTTTTACGTAATGCCATAGTTCCCGAATACAAGCTGTAATTAATCTTATTTGAATTTTTAAGCTGATGTCTGTGATGCGGAGCGAGTAGTAGTCTTTGTTGTCGTTGTTGTTGTCAGAGTAGTAAAATCATAGTTGGAGGAGCAGCAGCGGTGGAAGGCAACATAATCACGAGCTGCAGGCGTTTGCAATCATTTCACGATAACCATCAATGATAAGCAATGATTAGATAGATTCACCAGTCATTGTGATAATAATGGGAGGGGGGACGCTAAAATTTATTTGTTCTATCAGACATTAAGACAGGCAAAGAAATGATTTACAGACAAGAAAATGCAATGGATGTATACTTAACCTGCATTTAAAAGAATAACATACTATAGTTTGCATAGTCACTTCGACGGGATGCTTTCTTGATTAGATAATCTATTTCGCTTTAAAATGTGTACACGATCGAAACTTATGTTTTCCCAAGCATGGCATGTAGAAGTCGGTTACGTTTGCACGATATAAGATGCTTGCAATTTTGATATGCAAAATACATGAAAGAAATATTCCTCAGGGCTCGCCAGCAGACAACAAGCCTGAATCCAATAGCGGGAAATTAGCCTTGAGTTTTGGCGCGCCTCACAGCGCGTTTAAATTCGCTTCCAGACATCATGGACATTTTGTTTCTGCCGTGTGTTTCACCTCTGATTCCAAAATTCCATGAAGAGAGAGAGAAAAAAAAACAGGGAATAAATAGAGATGAAGAGAGCAAAATAGTCAGGGAGAGAGAAAGAGAAAGAAAGAGAGAAAAGGGGACAGAGCAAGGGCACATGCAACTCCACTAATAAATAATGCATGATGATGACAGAGCTATACGAATCTCACAACAAACGGCTGTAGGGTGTGAGAAAGAACATTTATTTAACCTGAGTGCGATCCTGCGCGAAACTCACGCCATAAAATAAACAGTTATGAGAAGTGTGTCACATGACGCATTCCTTATTTTAATCGGTTACAGCAATGGACTTGATGTTTAAATATAAAATATGTACAGGACACAATTGAGATAGTCTTTAGTAACGTGGGGGAAGTGAAAAGTGTGCCAACATTACTCATGGAAACGTTTTTCTTGATATGGACAAGCCCAATGTATGACACATAATATGTTTGTTAACAAGGTTTATGAAATGGTATTGTGGAAACGTGAACATGAATTGACACAAGCATATCCCTGTAGTTAAAAGTTCGTCTGATCCAAGGCTCCAAGCGATAGAGACATCAAGAACTAAAATCTTAGATATAATTAGATATGGTCGGTAACGTATGAGGCAGAATAGCTTGGACTGTATATACATAAATCTTTAGATCCGTCTATAAGGCGAATTATCTTTGTATAGGCCTATTGTTCCAATTCGCATTTCCGCAGGCTCTGACTCGCCTTAAAGACGAATTTCTTTTGTGATGGAAAAAACCGCATTGTTACGATTCGCCCTTTCGTAGAATTTAAGGGTTTATATATATTTCAATGGGTTCCCGCAGTAGCAATGAACTTAGTGTTAAAATAATATGCATTCAGCACAATATCTACAGTTTTCAGCAATGCGCAAATCTTCTAAAGACATGCATAATATGCGCCTTGATTTATTTGCAAGATGTCAGCTTGAAATCTTCAATGAAGATTTAAAAACTAAACAAAAAATATGTCACTGAACTTATCATAACATTACTATAGAATACTTCTCAGAAAGTTTTTTACAAAATATAAAAAATAAAGCAAAATGTAAAATTCATGACATTATAGAAAACCTTTTCACCTCTAATAGGCTCGTTCACATTTCACGCGGTAAACCGCGGCGGTTTAACACGGCGGTGTTTTGTGCATAGGGTTTGTGTAAAATAAAATGGCAAGTAGGGATGTTAGGCCTTTACTTTATACTCACAACAAAGGTACTCTCTTATAATTATGTGTGTTTTAAGATACAAAAATGGGGAAGGGCGGTGCAAAAATCGGTTTACCGCGTGTGAACAAGCTTTAATGATTCATTTTTTTTTTCATTTTGGAGATCTGTGAATAACAATTAATTTAAACCTATATGCTTGCCTAAGGTCGTTTTTAACGGAAATAAAAAAAGAAAGAAAACATGAAATGAAAAAAACATCTTTTTTTACTTTTCATAGTTTTTCAAGCTTTCAAAAGAGATCGACACATTTAACCACTATAGAATACGGTATGATACCAAATCTTAAATGATACCATAAAAATGTCCTTTTTTCATTTGTGATCGATACCACGGTGACTTTGGGGACATTGTTCGGAATATTATCTCTGAGGATCCGAGGGTCACGTGACCATCATATGATCCGAACCTGGAGATACACTGTGCTAAATACGGCAAGTGTGTGGCAACAACACCAACTAAGATGTTACTGATGGCAAAGGGTTTAGGGTGAGAAAAACAACTTCTGAATTACACGATGCTTAGAGGTGCATCCACACGGGTACTCTTTCCTCATTTCATTAGCGTCTCTCTACCAAAGTTATTGGCAAGATATGGAATTTCTGGTCCGAACAAAGCGGGAAGATTAGAAACAAAAGGGATGTCATTTTGAAAGGCATGTCCCTCCTTGTGGAATCATGACCTTGAAATGGCACATTAATTGTTTATCACATTTGCTCATAATCTCCACGTTAGCGCCTATAGTCGATCAAAAGCCTTGAAATGACACATTAATTGTTCATCACATTTGCTCATAATCTCCAAGTTAGCGCCTATACATGTGGAAAACAAGAAGTACGCGTCTGTACAACTTTCAGACTTGTCTTTCGATGCGTACTGTGTCGACTATGTGTTTAAACAGATTAGGAATGTCAGCACTAAGAGAGAAAAAAACTATGTTGTTCGATTATGAAACAAAGGGTTTCCAGATCGAATCTAGGAAAGTGCATGGACACACTCTTAGAGTAAAAGGAGACAATCAATTCATCGACAGGGACACGTAAAGATAAAGAGTTAAACCCGTATCTCACCACATAAACATATCGCTTTATCTTGTCAACAGGTGTATTGTCGCGATTAAAACAAACACCGCTCTCATAACGGTAAATTCGTTTGTAATTGATTTTGTTTACATTTGCGCTTTGAATCTAGGGTCCGTTCCTTAATATTAATTTCTGAAAATAAGGTAACATCAAGTATAACATAATCAAACGAAACAAATAACTTATAATTATAAATGTAATTAATAAATATAATTATCTGCAATTTTGTTAAAAGCTGTGGAAATATTGCCTTTTAATGAGCAAAATAAAGAAATCAAGCTATTCAGTAGTCCCTATAAACAAGCATAACACGATGTATTTTGTGTTAAGCTGTGAGTTATGCTTTGTAGTAAAAGTAATTTCCAGAATATTTCCATGGATATTATGATTCATCTAGTAATGTTGAATCTTGATGATGGCCACAAGAGGAAGCGAGGAGCAACTGGCGAAACGTTGAGGAGCAACATGGAGTAGCCTACTTCCATTATTTCCAGAATGTTTTGGTTAATTATTGTTCATACGGTCCTCTTTACTTATTCAGATTGTATCCTAAACAAGTCAGACCTGCTACCCTGTTTTAAGCCAGCTTCTTTCAAAATGAAATTCCATTTGATACAAGAACTCAATATTAACTTCGAATGGGGTACAACGCCACTATCTAGCCATCTTTTTTACCCGTTTCTACTCCCAAAATGCACACCAAAGATGATGTTATCTTATACTGATAATGTTTTCTGTGTACTCTGGTATTGAGTTCGCTGCCTTAAAAGGAAAAGGATCGAGTATGAGTCAGATCATTATGTTCTCATAACAAGATAAACACCAGATTGTAAACAGTTGGTTAACTATTAATGTTTGCTTAGTATTAGTAATGAAGATTTCGATTCAGACAAACACTTACACAAATACTTAAAGCTACACCTGCGACATAAGGAACATTAAGGGAATATCTATGACAAACAGCCTCCAGTCCCATTTTGTTGTTTCTGTTCGTCAACCCAGTCATGACAGTGAGTAACCACTTGTATATGCCACAAAACTTATATTTTACCCCCTTCCTTTTTTTTATAGGGTAATTCAAAGGTATCTATTTCCATTCGGATGGTATACATGGTATATTGCCTGGTATCTTATAGGTACTGGTACGTGCTGTCCATACAGCATGTTCATATCTAACGTAGATGTTCATTTCGTAAACGAGGGAATGAAGAGACAAATACCAGAGGCGTTTTTTTTTTCTGATTCATGTTCGCTTCATAGAGGTAACACGGTAAACGTTGCCAATTGCAAGAACGGATGAAATTCTCATAATATGTTTAATATTATGACCATTATCAATGACGTGTACTACGTAATTATGAAGAATATTTCCACCAGAAGAGTTGGAAAATTATGGTCAGGCATCTTTGGAAAAGTTTCAATATTTTGTACAGTTTATATTGATATTAGAGACAATTTTTTTTTTCATATTCAAAAGATGATTGCATTTACTGAACCAGCTACTTATTGTGTATTACACAAAGGATGTAATCAATTTGGTGTATAAGACTTGGCCGGACGCCAATTGTATATTGGGATATACATCACAGTATGTATGCAATTATCTGTGCACGAGATATGATGTTCATAAGGTAAATGTATTAAGGATCCAGGATTTTTCAATAGCTTGTGTTTGTTTTGTTGTTTGTTTGTTTGTTTGTCACTAGACACATGATATTGAAAATCCCATCGGCCCGAAGGGGGGGGGGGGGGGGGGGGGGTGGCTCAGATGAGCGAAATTCCATACATTATTATACTTTTTTTTTCTTATTATTATTTTGTCCCCTTTTTTCTTTCTTTTTAGATTACTCTCTTAGTTTGTGGGGGAGGTGTGTTTCATCCCTGGATCCATCTATAATCATTTTTTAAGTGCAAATATTACATTCAATGCCCAAAACTGGAAGGAACGGTACTCCTACTCCTACCAAGACACATTCTTCCACCTCCTTAAAATCCCTGGGTTGCTTTCGAGAGTCGGTCCTATCCGGACTAGACGTAATTCTCGGGCCTATCGATTTCGATACGTTACCCGGCGCCTGTTTGAAGCATTTCAAATCACCCTCATGTCATCGGCGAAAAGTCCGACGAAAGGGTATTTGTCATAAAATACTCGTATTTCATTAAATTTCAGAGGCATCTAGATGAAATCGATGGTATCAGTGGAGTATTCTCATACGGATGCATTTCATCTCTTCCATCCTCTGTCAGGTTCTCTGACAGCTTCAATACGACAAAGGAGATAGTTCGAACAGGCTCCATACCCCTACCCCTCCCTTTTTTGGGTCTTACCTGTATAAGTAGAGTGAATTTGTGGAAAAGGTAAACATAATTGGGTTAAAGCAAATGTCCAAAGTAGAGAATAAAATTGCCCAAAGTCTGTAGGATACATAATTGCCCTTAAATTTCATTTTATCAAAGGACTGACAAATTAAAGGAGAAAATGTATAATCATTGAATCATAAAAAAATATAAATGTGTCCTAAACATTAACTGATGAAAATCCAAATTCTGGTGGATTTTATTTCAATAAATCAATTTAATTTGATTTGATTTGTATTCTTCCGAATAGTAACTATACTGGGGTTTTTTTTTGTCACAAATAGAATTCAAATATCAACTCTGGCACTAATGATGCAATGCACTCTCAACAGAAATGTATCGGTGTATTATGCAGCTCATTATCATGACGGTCACAAATCATTGCAGACAGAATGGTACGCAGTCTATCTTCTTAGCTACTAGTGTCATTTTGTTTTATGATTCCAATCGTGTTAAAAGTACTTTGGGGAATGATGATGATGATAGTCATCCCATTTTAATATATCTTGGACATATGAACTGTAACTTCTCAACCAAACCTACTTGGAGAATATTTCTACTTTCATATGAGTTCAATAAAAGTGCAACCGCAATTGAACTTTGTCTTTTTTTCCCCGCTAAGCACTTGAACTCCTAAGGCAATGATGCATGTCAGAAAATGAAAGATTTGTTTTTGGCATGCTAATAATTCAAATGTAAGATGTTTAGTTGTAAAAAGGTGCCAGCCGAACTTTTAGCGTCCATACATGATATATTAAAGTGTCTTGCATTTAGTTCAGTGATATTAAACCAAGGCATGCCTATCCACTTTTAGAATGAAACGAATATAAAGCCAATCACATTGTGACGTCATTCATTCCGTTTTCGTACATATCTGTAATCACTATTCACCCTTCTTTTCGCATTAGTCCTTAAATGTATTCCATCCTTCTTTCTTTCTTTTTATCAGGATAGGGATGATAATGGTATGAGGGTGTTGGGTTGGTAAGCAATTTTACTTGATAATATCTTTTAGATTTTCTGACTATATCTACATACAACATTTATTTCTTAAATACTCTTACCTCCCCCCCCCCCCCTCTCTCTCTCTCTCTCTCTCTTTCTCTCTCTCTCTCTCTCTCTCTCTCTATGCAGGCAAAGGGTGAAGGTTGGTGATGCAAGAAAGAAAGGAAAATAGAGAATAGAGGGGGAGGATGAGGGAGAGGGGGTGAGATGGCAACTTAAAAGTACAACGCATTTTGTGCAAGACTGTGTGATGGCAAGAGGAGTAATTATATCAGTTTATGCGTGACACAATTTGATAAGGGTGCACACACGATCTGTAACCATGTTCACCTTGAAGTTAATGAGAAATTTATAAAGCTTAGGCCGTGTAAAGAGTATCTTACTGTCTCTCTCCCTCTTTCATTCCTCTCTCTCTCTCTCTCTCTCTCTCTTTCTCCCTCTCCTTTTTTTTTCTTTCTCTCCCCTCCTTTCTCTCACTCACACTTGCCCCTTTATCTCCTTCTATCCTGTTTTTATTCTCCCCCCCCCCCCCTCGGATTTCGAAATATTTATCATTCCCCTACATGGAAGGCATGAATAGGAATGCCGACACAAAAGAATATTTCATTCTACATAATAAGAGTCCCAAATTTAAAGAAGTTTAATCGAAAACAAATCACGTGCATACAGTATATTTAGCTCATCAATGAATGTTAAAATCCCTTTATCTTTAAAGGAGAATCCAATCGTGGTAAAAAGGTTTGCGT
Organism: Heliocidaris erythrogramma; assembly: GCA_025617745.1. NCBI lineage: Eukaryota > Metazoa > Echinodermata > Echinoidea > Camarodonta > Echinometridae > Heliocidaris > Heliocidaris erythrogramma. Next base: position 11,567,215 of record CM046872.1, on the reverse strand, counting down.
GAAAGTAGAAAATTAAGAAAACAGGATGAAAGCTTGAAAGGAATCAGATAAAAAAAATAAGAAGTATTTGAAAAATGGGATCACTACATCTACTTGGTGAATCGACGGTGGCGTGTGCATGTCAACTCTCCCATTTGTAGTACATCAAAATACCATTCAATTTCTAGTTTCATCCTAAGGCCTCTTTCATCGGAGCGGTACTAGAAACATATTGTAGAAAGCATATTTCTGTAGGTCTTCCAAATAGAAAATGATACTATTGAGTTATACATGTAAACAATGGGACATTTGACCGTACGTTAAGGCTGGATTCCCTTTAATATGCAATATAGAGAAAGGAGAGAGATGGCGAGAGAGTAGCAGATGCATATAAGAATATATTGGTCTTGTGGAGTTTATAGTAACACTTCGGCATCTCAGCATTAAGAGCCTTTACATCGTTAGAAAATAACTAATACCGCATTTTCCTTATAACTCCTCTCGCTGCTTTCTAATGCATGTGCATGTGCGTGTCATGGGTGTATTGAACGTTTATACCTCATTATGTCGCTTTCCAGATGGGTGTTATACAAAAATTACTAAATTAAGGTGATGTGGATGATTAGCGTCAAGGATATTCGGGTCGATACCAGGGAGTCATACACTGTACGATTTCCAGGGCATATTTACGCTCTAGAATATGCTACAATATATAGCATATAGCCCACGAATAGTTAAGGAAAGCTTTAACCAACTTTTTGAATTTTACGTGGTTCATGATAGCAAAATACTAGCAAATCTTAGCTACCCCTCCCATAGAGTATTTAAAAAAAATTAGAGGTGAAAAAAGTGTATTATATCCTATCAGGATCTGAATTCCAATGTACAGCTGGTATGTGCAGAACCAAAGGACATTTCGTGGGTGTACGTTTACTCATGCTCATCCATGTTAAAAACCCATCTTAGTTCTAGCACCGACGAGAGGAAAGGCAATATCATCACCCCTACTTCATACCTTATTTTCTGTCCCTTTTTTTTTCTTTGCTGTGCTCATCCCCCTCCTACGCCATGGATATTGATTAAGTTGTCACTGTCAACCAACTAGGTTTAATTCGTGATAATCTCGTCTGAGGTCAACTAATGACGATCAACCAAATAAGATTAGGATCAAGATCTATCTAATTTATGTGTGCTATCAGGGTGAAACGATAACGCTAAAACCTTTAACAGCCTTTAAAGAGAAGTTTGAGTTCTGGGAAAGGTTAAAAAAAAGGAATTTGTGAGCTTTCTCATTCTTATATTATGTTAGTTTGGAAGATTATCATGGTAGATGTGTCCCCTGTAAAGGATTGCTCTTCAAATGTCCTCACATTGAACATATGACAGGAAAAATTTGCTCTCAGCCAATCAGATGCAAGGATTTCAGTAACTTATAACAGTTGTCAGTAGAAATCACTGACAAAACGCTTGATGAAACAGCCCCCTGGGAGGTCATTGTGGTCAAACTTCCAGAAAATGTCAACCAATAAATCATACGATATGCAACAGGTCTAGAATTTTAAATGGTAATCTACGAAGCTAAAAGCTTTTCAGAAAGATGAATTTCAAGTCGAATGGTTAAAAACTGAAAGACACACAAGTGAAAAACTTTTGACATTATTTTTTTTCTTCTGAACTGTATTTAAAAAGTAAATTGATACATTTACTCAAAGTTCGTTGCTTTAAGTGTCACGGTATAATATAAACAGGAAATGTGACGTCATCAAGAGGGGAAAGCAATTATTATCGTGTTTCCTCCCTTGTTGAAGTGAGGGTGTCAAAAGGGAATGCATATTTCATAACGCCGTTTCCAACGCTCTCGCCGTTTCGCTTTGTTGGTTTTTAGAAGGACACTGAAAGCTCATTTACAAACGCATACATATTGGTTCCCCTTAAAAAGACCAGGGCCCTGTTTCATAAAGCTTGTCATCAAGGACAAGTTGCAATGTCTGTTATAAGCTACTGAAATCCTTGCATCTGATTGGCTGAGAGCAAATTTGTCGGTAAAAAAAATCACTGACAAGACACTGGATGGAAAGCCCCCGAGAACACTACTGATTATTTTCGTAATTTTCTCTGTGAAATTCCTGTCTGTCCCCCAAGATAGAAAACTGAAATGTACTGCATATGTTATTTATTCTATGTTTTTCTTTAGAATAGTTTTGGTTTGAATTACAATTAATTATGGAGAGGTTTTGTAACAATGAGATTGTAAATGGATCAATTCAGTATACAAGTGCTTATCTTTTTTCGAACTTCTAACAAATGAAAAGGATTTCCCTATAACTGCAAATAAGTATATCGTGCAGCCGATGACAGTCCTTGGGGCTTGCAGAGAAATTCTCTTTTATTGAGGAGTCGGAAACATGGACTTTTGGGTTAGAATATTTTATATATTTAATGAAAAGATAATAGCTTTCATTTTCTCCCCTTGTTCCACGTGACGAACTATTGTTTTCACTAACACATCGCTTTCAGTCTCCAAAGTCATGATGCATGTTTTATACACTGGTGCTATGTCGGACAAGCTATATGACCTTGAATGTTTAACCATGGGTATGCATAAGCATTTGCTGAAATGACAGAGTGTCCCTTTTTTTAAGTTGAAGACGATGTCCTATCTTTTGACTTTCCAATATGAAAATTGAATATTCGCTGTCTGAGCGGCCCTGAATCTAAGGTCATTCGGTGATAGCATGCATCTGGTAATTAGTAAGTCAAAGTTTTAGCTATCTATCATTTCTCTTCCGTAATATGAAGAAGATATTGGAATATCTGTCAACGTGGATTTATCCATTAGTCAATTCATACGAGCAGGAACGTATAGCTGGAAGAGAGTAACGAATACGAAGCCTTAGTGAGGATAGCGTGTGCACTCCTCAAGAACATAAAACATAATACATTGTACTAAATACACGTTGGTATCACATTCTCTTATCTAAGTGTTCATAGCAGTATATTTGACTAACCTTATTTGATCAGTATTTTATGTTATTTTCCAGTTTGGTTTTGTTCTATATTTTGTGTTATTCTGCTTGTTTGCACATGAATTTTGATACCATTGTGCTAAATCAGGAAGTCATTTTAAAAAGAAGCTGTAATTTCAAGAGTTTATGAGTAAGCCGAGAATATGAATATGAATGAATGAATGAAAGAACGATATTACCCAAAATTGATCGAAATATAGTATACATTTGAAAAAAACAAATCTTTGGTAATAGGACACCACTAGATAGCAATACTAGTCGTGCCAGTAGGGCATGGCGCCCTTGAGACAAATACGAATAATACAATTACATTATAAATGGATTACATTCCTTGTAAAAAGTTTCTATTACATAGTATAGAGTAGCTAATATCTACACTATGACAAGTATAGTATTAACAATGGGTGTTAAATATACTCTTGTAATATGTACCAGTATTAATGGCTTACCCTACTTGAGCAGTGTTTGTAAATCAATTAAATATTGAGTTAAAATGGCATTAAACTGGCAAAATTTGAACAGTTCCACCTTACAGTAACTGCTAAATTGAGATTATAATTTGTAAATTAATTGCAGTTTATTTTGAATTTCGACAAACAGCTGTTTGGTAAATATAGGTACATTTTAAATTTCAAACTATTATTTTTGACGTTGCACATATGGAAAATTGCCTACAGATAACGTTCTAAGCATCTACAACCTAGAATGGGGCATGATGGGAAAATTAGAGGCACAGACACTTATCAAATCCTGTTGAAAGATGGCGCCATTAGGAGCTTCAATATTCTGTCACTTTAATGTACAGTGAATTTCAATATTCATCTTAAAAATCAGCTTTATATTTCAAAGAGTGTATTGGTAAAGGAAAATAATCGGTTATTTTGAACAGATATTGCGTTGATTTGTTTTTCCTTCTTGTTATTATTCCTATTTCACTTTCTATATCCTCAATTATACCCATCCGGGGCATGCTTAGCGACATAAATTATTCATGGCAACAAAAACAGAATTTGATATGAATTTTGTGATTATTTATATTTATGGTAGAATACCCCTAAAAAATACCAATCATTAAGAACACATAATATCATTTCATTTAAAAATATGAATAATAAATAAAATGAACATTACCAGTACAAGAATAATTAATAACAAATACCATTTTGTCGATTGGAATTATAGTAATAATTACATCTAATACTCAAGTTCCAATCAATATGTATACAATACCTGAACAGCCAAATGACTTTCAAATACATTTGTTAGTATATGTATTGAATATATCGGTATACATCTGCCTAATACAACAGTGACCATGCATGTTGGTAATATGTAAGCTGCTATGCAGTGACGAGGTATTCAATATCTATTGATGTTCAACCTTCTACAAGATTGGCTGTGACAAATTATTATCCGTGGGCATATTACACCTGTTGATATCATTGTAGCATTACAATCAGCTACCTATAAAGTGGGGGAGTACTGTGTTCTATAGTGAATAGAATCGAAATGGATAAACATATATTTCAAACGAAATGGGAAACACGTCTCACTTGTTTCCTCCGCCTTCTTATTAGTCCGTTGCTTGCTCTCTCTCTCTCTCTCTCTTTCTCTGTCTCTCTCTCTGTCTCTCTGTGGCTCTTTCTCTCTCTCTCTCTCTCTCTCGCTGTCTCTCGGTCACTCTGTCTGTGTGTCACTCTGTCTTTACCTTTATCTCCCCTCTCTCCCCTCGTGCTCTAGATATGCAACCTTTCCACCGTTATTTATTTCCCTCTCTCTAACACATACAAAAACACAACCGTACACGCTCATTCTCCTGTCTTCTATCCATCTGCGTGCATGACTTATTTGTCACGGCGTATGATTTATCTGGTACAAGTTTAATTACAGTTTCATTATCACAAAATGTGGCTCTTCATTCTGTCTGACACACTGTTTCTTCATCATTTGTGCGCATGTTTACCAACTCGAAGGAAGTAATTCTTTCACGTGCCATGCGGTATCTTAATTTTCATTCCAAGGTGCTTGGTATTTTAAGGATGTTTTGCTGAATGTCTTATGACCTTTCGAATTTCTCGTGCTTCATAGCTATGATCTGGTGGTACAAGTTTTCTTTTGACTCAATAGATGTAAATTTTTGTGTATGAAAGAATAATATTTGTAGAGAGACCCCCCCCCCCCCCCAAAAAAAAAAAAATATAGAAACAGACAGCGGGATGTAGGAGGAAAATGGCGGTATGAACGAGTAAAAACATTCTGACAGAGAGTGAAAGAGGGGGGGGGGGGGGTCACAAAATGAAAGAGAAAAAATGTACTTAATTTCAAAAGGCACGGGGCTGTTCAGGGGAGAGTTGAGCAAGGCATGTTATCTATATTGCTTCTCTCCATCCAGGAGTTTAATGGGTACCCGATAGGATGAGAGATCCATTGTGGTTCGTTCAGCATTGTGAGCGTCTGTAAAAAAGGCGCCTGGTGGAATGATCCCCAGGGAGTGGAGAAGGTCCATACATTGTATGTGAACAAGCCTGCATGTATCCAGTGACCGTATTATTTAAGCGCTTTGAGACATCGTAGATGTGTTTGGCGCTATATAAATCTAGAATATTACTTTATATTATATATTATTATATATCTTTATCATTATCATTATCATTATTGTTATTATTATTATTATTATCATCATTATTATCATTATTATTATTATTATTATTATTATTATAAAAAAAAACAATGATACAAAAGAAAACAAAATGTAATGAATGATGAGGCCATACAGATTAAATCGGATGACAAATTAAAAACTAGAGAAAACCTGACATGTTGTGCATTTCAGGGAAACCCCGTGCTTTTTTGATCAATATTATTTTACTGCGCTAAAAAGATTTATTGATGATAAGTTCGATTGCATAGTCCTCATACATCATTAATTCTAAAGCCTGCCGTCAAACGATGAGAACAAAATAATGATGAATAACAAAAATTTACAAACCTGTTATTTTCCTGAAAGGATTACAAGAAGTGAAATATACCGTCCCTTAACTGTAGTCACAATCACCTTTACTATTGTCAATTTGCTGTATTATTTTTACGCATATATATATTACCATGATAATAATAATAATATGTCCATTTATATAGCGCAGCTACTATACAAATATACTCTACTGCGCTTAATACAAAGTATCACATTATTACCCCGGCTTTAGCCGAGCTGCCATGATAGGCGCTAAGGCATTCAAGGAATTAGGTTTAGGTTATACTTTTCCCCTTCCCCTCCCCCACCGACCGAAGTTGCCCCCTCACGACCTCCATCAACCCGAGAACAGGAGAGCGTTTCATCAAGTGTTTTGTCAGTGATTTTTACCGACAACTGTTATAAGCTACTGAAATTCTTGCATCTGATTGGCTGAGAGCAAATTTGTTGGTAAAAAATGACTGACAAAATACTTGAAATACTTGATTAAACGCTCCCCTGGACTCCTTGATCTACCCTTAAGGGCTGGTCACATTTGCCCAATAACGATAACGATCATGAGAGTTTCAGTAGACAAAATAGAAGGTACTCCCAACTACAGTGCGTCCCCCCCCCCCCCCCCCCCCCCCAAAAAAAAAAAAAAAAAAAAAAAAAACCTTGGAAAAATGTTCCCAAAATAAATATTTCAAATTATGTGTCGGAAATTTTCATACCTGTTGAATTAAAACCTTGCCAAAACTAATATTTCAAAACACTCAAGTTAATTGCTCACTGAAGCACAAAAAATGTTGATGAGATATGTAAGGTCATACAGAGGACAGACCATCTTCTTTTATAAATGGTCTATTATTGATGAAAATATGATTAATTACAAGCTTTTACATGACTCTCACCTTTCCTGATACCAGCCAGAAGAAATACAAAGTCGTTATCGTTTTCTGACAATTGTGACTAGCCCTTTTAATGTACACCTTAGATCTGTCCTATAACAAACACGAGCATACTTACATATGCACACCATACAGTAGGGTGTACTTTTAAAATGTCTTTGTTATCGAACAAATCTGACCAACCCTTTAACCGAGTCTGGCATTCTTTAGGAAGGGTTTTCTGACCCAAATCAAACGCCGATGTGTCTTGAAGTGAAGCAAGGAATCTTGCCAAACATACCCTTCCCCCTCAAGAGGATAATGCATTTCTTTTCGTCCCGAAATCGAAATCGAACGCCTCGATCGAAGAATGGTGTGTTTGCGAGGAGTGTGATGGTAAATGGACTTTTTCGACCGATTTACGGAACGGGCAGGTGTTGTTTGAGGACCCTCAGTGAGAGAACTGGTATAGTGGGTATGGCAAGAGTAGGGCCACGTACCGGCAGACGATATCCCCCCCCCCCCCCCCCCCATCTTTCTAACCACGTCGTGTTTCTATCCGCGTGGTCTCGCATTTATGGAATTTTAATGTGAACTAGACGAGAACAAAATAACTCTTTGAAATAAAAACAACAAAGAACATATATAGCATGTTTCGGAGTCATGCAAACTCCATCGTCAGCCTGAAATTTTACTACAGAATCAACATTCCAAAAGGAGCTAAATCCACATTTAGCGTTTTTGAGTAAATTAAGGTTTTTTAATTTACCACGTTCCCTTGTCCATTGTTTCTTTATTATGGATTTAGCTCCTTTTGGAATGAAACCTTAGTCGAATATCTATTTCTGTCTATTTAATGACGTTTAACAAATAAAAGTTCAACAGGAAACACATCAATATTGCTAGCAGAGTACATTTCTTCTGATGTTACTTGTTGAGAATTTTGAAATAAAAAAAAATCACAAGAATTTCTTATCTTTTCTACAGACGGGGATTTTTCGATGTTTCATTCCAAAAGGAGCTACATCCAAAAATATTCATAAACATATTGAAACTAATTTAATTATTGTCAAAATTTTGTACTCATGTAGACTGGTAGCTGCAACATGTGCTTAAATATCTTATTACATACCTTTAGATGATGAGGTTAAATCAACAAATCCTAAATCACCACAGTGGATTTAGCTCCTTTTGGAATGAAACCTAAATTTGTAACAACATTTTTTCAACTTTCCAAAAAAACATTTTTAAATGCGATGAGATGCATTTGATTCCCACGTCTGAGATGAACATATTTATCTTTAAAAACAGTTTCGGTCAAAAATGGATTTAGCTCCTTTTGGAATTCTTCTATTACGATAGCACCAGAACTACTCATATTCCGTCCTTATATATATAAAATTGTGATATAATAACTCCCCTACGGCTTCTAAAAAGCTTTGAATATCATTAGCCAGGCTCTAGCTCCTGCAATCATTATCATTACGATTTTCAGAACCACTAGAGAGGAATTATTCTATAGACTCTGCGAATTCAGGATAAAAACAAAATTGAAACATGTATTGAATTTTTTTAATTTTCCACACCCTATCCAAGTAAGCACGTAAAGATGTTGTTGCTATACCATTCATCATCTTCATGTCATTTGGCCGACAAAAATGAATACCTCTACTCACTTTCAATCGCTCATAAAAACATGTTTACAAGCTGGAATCCATGAATGAACTATAAAAAGATACCGCTCTTATCCGTTTCATTAGTTATCAATTTGCACCATACCTACCGCAGAAATCAAACCGACAAACATCCACCACGCATTTCCGAACACCTCCGTACACAAACAACGGACATGCACGCGAGACCCTAAAAAGGCCATACAAACACTAACATTGTATTAATTAGGTCAGTTCATTTGATAATCTATTCCATTCCATTTACTTCCTTCGACAGCGAAATTAAGACAGCGATGTTAGTGTACTGAGATGAAGCTAAGAAGGATAGATGCAGCAGACGTAAAGGACAATAACCTCACAATGATCTTGTACAACATGTACAACGGCGTATTGTATCACTAATGGCAGGAGACGTCTCTCGATTGGTTAATTGCCACTTATTAAAATTATACTTAGGAAAGTACGGCTTACTTCCCTCATGGCGATTATCAAATTATGTGATCTTATTAGAACGCTGTTGTCTATATTCATCAATATATATCGAGACTCGGTTCATGCCCTTAAGTAAAAGTCAAATATAGAAATAATTTTTCCCCTTTTCCCCTTTTCTTAGATTAAATTCCCTAATACATTAATTGACGTTTTATGGAATAATCTAGCGAATAGAGTATGGTCTTGTTTATTTCTATATAGATTTTTAAAAGTGTTTTACTTGAAATTCACTATATAATATGACATGAGGTAAAAAAAAAAAAAAAAGATGAGAATATACCCTATGATTAGAACATACTAAACATGTCAAATAGAGAAATGGAACTTACCACCCAGTACATGCTTCTATTCTCTTTTGTACTTTTTTTTTCAGTGAGACTGTTCTTCAATTAGCGCTAACCAAAAATTACATCTGAAAAGGGATAGAGAAAAGGAGATAAAAATATCCAATCACATCCTGATTGTTCGTGATCCAAGCACCAGCCAAGTACTATTTAGGGTTTGTCCAAAAAAAAAACACGATCGTTCCTCGTCTCCTCCTTTCAATGTTTCCTGGAAGACACTATCTGACGGCATTCCAGACTGTCCTCTAAGACTTCATCCTCCATCTCAGTTAGGCCGAGATAACAGGTGGGGCAGGTGGAGGTAACCCCATCCCCTTGCTTTCTACCCTCCTTCCTGAAGACAACAGGTTATGCAGATATAGACAGGGGCGTATCCAGGATTTCAGTAAAAGGGGGCATGATGCCGAAAATCTCAGGAAATCAAAAAAAGGGGGTGATCACAAATAACAGGTGCCTTTTTGGTCGACAATTTGAAAGGGGCACTAAGGTATACCAGTTGTGTTTTAGAAAAGAGGAAAGGGCCGTCACCCCCCCCCCCCCCCCCCCACCGCCAAAAATATCTATAATTATCCGCCAGTGGATGCAGATACCAAGGGAAACACAAATTTTAAAAACGGAGAATGAATGCTGCCCTATAGTGTATACGAAGGCAAGTGATAATTGAAGTAGACCTATGTTAGAAAGTCAGAAAGACGGAGATAGACAGAATGTCAGAAACAATCATTGTCGTGATTTTAGAAGAAAGGAAGAGAGGCGAATAGGTATAAGAAGAGGCAGTGTAGAAAACAAGAGAGATATTAGAATGGGGGTATGAAAATGGGAAAGAAGACCGGACTGTCAGCTATAAATAAAAGCATACGCATCATGATTTTGGAACAAAAGAACGGACGACGGGTAAACAAGAAGACAAATGTTTATCAATTCACGCTACTATAGCAAACACTTTTAAAAATTGTATCAAATATTGCTCTATTTATATGCACTTAGAATGCCTTGTGGTGTGGGAACATCAGTTGTTCGACATAGTGGCAAGGAGACAAAAAAGAGGAAAATGGTTTTTTTTTTCTCTTTCACTTCTCTCTCTCTCTCTCTCTGTTTTGAGAGGACATTTTCGACTGTATAGCGTAATTGATAGTCGTCTCGATGCTGTTAAAGTGTTCTGAATGGGTTTAAATGAGTGACTTTACGACCCATCATCTATCAACGGGAAATCACAAGTACCAGAATATAAAATATTCTAAAAAGCCCATTTTGCAAAACACATTTAAACAGCGACAGTTTTAAATCACTGTTTCATCGAATATTTCGACAATCCACGATGTAGCATTAATTTTCTTCTTTTTTTACAGCCATTGTCAGGTTCAAAACCTATTTCTTTATATAACCGGTGTCGTGTTCTAAAGTAACATACTCATGTTAAATCTTGTATAACTTACAATTATTTACTGGCAGCTGGTTTTGTCAATAAAAAATAATGTTTCCGTTCGCATACTATTTGTGCATCCCCCAACAAAATTATAGTTCATTTTAGTTACCTCATTGAAACGATATTTACCAACTCCATCTTAATAGGCGCCTCCGAATTTCTTGTGGTCAAAAGGTCTGAAAATGATGTGGCTTTACACTTCGGTTATTATGTATTTGGATGGCTTGCCGTGTAATCCCAACCGTTCGCATACACCACCAATTCTTTAATAACTCTACTTCAATATTACTAAAGATTGGACCTGAACAAATTATAATGCTAAAATATATGATACGATATTTTAGTCATAACGCTTTTTATTGTGTTTTCAGAAGGTTATTATTATTTTTTATAATAATAATAATAATAATAATTATTATTATTATTATTATTATTATTATCCTCATTGTTATTAATATCTCTATTATTATTATTATCATTATTATTATTATTATTATTATCATCATCATAATAATAATAATAATAAAATAATAATAATAATAAACCAATATGGTGTAGCGCATATCACGTTATGATATAAAACGCACTTCAATAGAATTTGTTTGGATATTATTTCCTGGTGTTTTTTTTTTTAATTTGCTTCTTATATTTCATCCTGATCAAAACCGGTGACGTATGCGGGCGCGTGACTTCTAAATGGAATCGTGAAAAATATAGCGAAAAGGAGGAGAACGAAAGAAAGGAAAAGGGTAAATAAACGTGAAAAAGAATACATGACCCCTCACACACCCTCCCCAATCGGCTTCCTTGTTCATTCGCATCTCATCCATCTCGTATGACCAGCGCCCCCACCCCCATACACACACACACCCCAAATAGGACATCAGTTTCCCCTCCATGACTAGATCCACACTATACCACTGTTCTAAATTATTAATTGCATAATAAACAATACAGAGAGACTTTTTTTCTACAGCAATTTCTCTGAAGATGCAGTTAAGTCAGAGTGACCAGAAAAAAACTTTAATTCTAAATGTGAACGACCCCTCTCATCGATGGAGATCCAATGTATCGAATGGGTAACGGTGCGTCTATTTATTTACAGTAAAATCGATGACAGGCCGTTGCCCTTTCTGTCATTTGCATCCATATCGCCCTGTGATGTTGCGGTGAAGCGGTTATGTGGTTTAATTCACCCCTGCATGTGGATTGTAGATTTCACCTGGCGCGGCTATATGCATTAAAGCCCTGTTTCATAAACCCTGCTATAGATGATAATCGTCTCAATTATAAAACAAATTCGCCCAAAGCTAATCAACTTCAATGATTTCATTAACTTATTCCATTTTGTTGGTATTAATCACGTTGAAAGCAGATAGCAAGTTGTATGAATCCAAGAAAATGAGGGGGATAGGGCTACGGGGTATAGTCTTTCTTGAAAATGTCTTTCTTGAAATTAAGGCATATAGTGTACTCCAGTTGATATCAAGATTATACAATTTTTTCAGAAAAGTATTGAGGGTTTTCGATTTCTTTTTGGAGATTAAGGAAATACCCCCACACCCTCCAGTTTTCTTGGGCTTGGATGTTACGTGAAAACGAATAATCATGAGTCTATTAGAAGGAGGTTATCGATAAGGGTGTGACGATACAACTACATAGACTTAACCTCACCAAAGTGGCAATAATTTTATATTTTTTACATTTCTATTCACATCGATGAGGCACAACTTTTGAGTGGCCTAAGGTGACCCCTTTCGCTCTCCCTCTCTCTCTTTCTCTCTCTCTCTCTCTTACACACACACACACACACACCCTCGCACGCCCGCACGCACACACACAGCTTTACATGGCTTTACTTCCGAGGACAAGTATTGTTCCACTATTGTTCCTCCGTCCTCGGACAGTCGACGGAATAAGGCACAAATTCATTGTTCGACGTTCGAGGACTATTGTCGGGCTTCCGAGGACCATTGTTCTCATGATTTTTTCTTTGTTCTCTGTCCGAAAATGTCCTGGGACATACGGCTAAACACGCCCACACACTCTCTCTCTCTTTCTCTCTATCTCTCTCTTTCTCTCTCTCAACTCGCTTTGCGTTCATTTACACACCACGTCGCTCCATTTGCAAGGCTGCATGGGAGCTGTTTGAATTACGGTTGCAATTTCTTTTCCAAAATTAATGTATACAGCATCTTTTGAAAGCTTGATCGGATGAGCTGATGAACGATTAGTTAGGGCAAATGAGAGCGTAAGTATAGTCTTTAACAGTCTAATAAGTTAACTAAAAGTTTGGAAACTACAAGCGAAAGTTTAGCTCCCATGCATTGTGTGAACATAAACTTATATAAGAATCCAATACGAGAAGCTGTGGCAGTTTTTTTCCAGTATTTTTTTTTTATTTGCTTCTTCTTTTCTTTCTTCATCTTCTTCTTCTTCTTCTCCTTCTACTTCTGTCTCTTATTCACAAACACTTATTTTATTGCATTACAAACCTATCAAAAAGGTAGTTACATTAGTGGTTGATAAGTATGTACAAGAAACATTATTTGATTATGTAACAAACAGAATTTTGGCTACAGTCCAGTTTACTTTATCACGAATGTCACTTACACCTCTTATTTGGAAATACATACTTGCGATATAACTTACAGAACAAATAATTCCACAGAAAGTGTAGTATGAAAGAGCATCTCTGTCGACAAGGGAAGCATAAGTTACCACCCTTTGTTTTAACTAGAAAAAACAAAATAGAAATTCCATTAAGAAAAGATAAACAGTCCATCTCCTTGGTTTACATCAGGCAGACTCCCATACCGCTTGGCCTCCCGTGGCTTGCCATTTGCTGGATGGAAAGCGGAAGAAAATTCAATGAAGAAAATATTTCACCGTTCTCGTTTATGTAACTGATACAGGGTGGATCATAAATATTTTATTCTTCCTTGCCTATGTGCTTAAAGATGTAACACGAAGTTGTAAAATGTCTCGTGGCTCGTGATAAAAAGAAATGAACTAATTTCGGTCTCAGCGCTTTTCATGAACAATTGAAATTATGTTTGTATGTTTATACATTTATTTGTTATCAGATAAGTAAACCACTCCATAATTAGCATTAGGTCTGGATCTACACATATTTTAATACCGCCCAATTTCCTTTGACAGGAGTTTAAACAAAAACAGTTGCCTGTCCCACAAACATATTTTTTATCCCTATTTAAATAGCAACACTGCTAATGAATATGATAAGCGATTCGGCAACATTTCAACAGTTTTAAATTGCAAGTTTATTTTGCAGACGCATCACCTTTTTAAACAGTCGCCGAATGAGAGTTATTTCTGACGTTCTTGACGACTTTTTTGTTTAACCTTCATTGCAATCAAAAGCGGGGCCTCACTTTACCTTACTCTGAATATTGATCGTTCTTTCTGGACCTGTGAATCTTGCTCTCTCTTCTCCCTTCAGAGTGGTTTCTCTGAATTGGCCAAGTGTGCAAATTAAATGATTTATAGCGTCAAATTACGCGCCGCTTTCCGCACATTATGAAAGTCAATTTTACACCCGATGTCTGCGCGGCGTCAAACCGATGTGCACACGGTCTATGAGATTCAGATTGTCTGTACCCCCATAATGTTTTGTTGTTGTTACTTCTTGTTATTTATTTCACTTGATTTCCATTGTTTTGGTATACGTTTGATTTGAAATAGGCAATACGAGCTAATAATCTCACTTATTTGATCAATTTCTAATGAGTTTGAAATACAGCTACACTGTAAAAAATATTTGTATTTTTACAGGGGAAAAAATACAGATTTGTTCTGTTTATTATAAATACAGCAGTTGTGATGTTATTTTTACATTTTTCCCGTAAAAGTACCTCATTTGTAATTGCGAAACTGAGTTACATCAGAAACTTGTGATTTTAAGGCAAAATAGGGTTTTTATACAGTTTTTTTTTGTAATTTTACAGTTTAATTTTTTACCTTAATGTATTGTAGGACTCGGGTTCCAATGCAATTCCAGCACACTCTTAAACAGAGCAGAGACAGCACAGCAGAGGTGTTGTTCAGATGGAAGTCTACTGGCTAACTCTCTGTAACCAGGTTTTAATGTGTAATCGGATTACATAAGAACCTGTTATCTGAATTACAGATCTGAAATGTATGCTAAAATTACATACAGCATGTATTTTTACAGCAAATTTCTGGCGACTCTGCTGACATCAGATTTCTGTAATTTTACAGTACTTTTTTTTTTTACAGTGTATCCTATATTTCGGTATTTATAATTATTAATTAACAAACATGATTTCAAACCGATTGATCTAATTAAGGATGCTATCAATAGAACTTTTACATTATCATTTTTCCAGTTTTGGTGGAGGAAGAGCTTGGTATTGAATAATTCAAACTCATAACATGTTTTATTATCATAGGTGGATCATTTGAAGAACTCTCAGAAGCTGAAAGCCGGACTTGCTAGAGGGATTTCCGAAACCATGTTTTTGAGAAGAATTAGTTTCGGGAAAATTAATGACTTGCAACACGGGAGAAATACTGATGGATAGGCCATTACTATACACGCACACGGCTAGTTCACATTAGTTTGATTGATATCCTTACACTTAAACTCATCCATTGCCCCGTTTTGGCGCCGACAACAGATTCATAAGCTACGTTGTACCTCGCATATCGTCTGCTGGTATAGTTAAAAAGGCATTACTAATAATGCATTTTACATGGATTTAACGCCATCCTAGCTCTCAAAAGAAGGTTGTTGTCTTTTCCTTCAAAAGGTTTCAACAAAGAGGATGTTATACAGACATGAAGGGAATGATAAGGGGTTAAAAAAGCACACAATAAAGAATATGTCGACCAAATATTCAGGTAGAAGGATTGAGTGCTTCGTGTCAAAGTGTGAAGTATTTTGGGGAAAAGACTTATTTATGGGATTTTCTTTATTTTTCTTGTGGTGCTGTCGATGTCTGCTTTCTTAACAACAACAAAGAGGCAGGAAAAGGCATGTCAACAGGATTTGTATAATTGCCCCGGGATCTGGAACACTGTATTAGACCATTCTATTTTTCGAGTAAGATTTATTCGT
The DNA here is from genome assembly GCA_025617745.1 of Heliocidaris erythrogramma. Classification (NCBI taxonomy): domain Eukaryota; kingdom Metazoa; phylum Echinodermata; class Echinoidea; order Camarodonta; family Echinometridae; genus Heliocidaris; species Heliocidaris erythrogramma. The sequence continues at coordinate 11,551,331 of CM046872.1, read as the reverse complement.
ATATTTACCTATAAATACATATACATGTATCCACCTTTTCTTCCGTACCTATCTCTAAGTATTCATTTCCTTAAAAACGTGGCTATTCCCCGTCTTGCGCATCCGAACTATAGGCATATTGATACACATCCCCCCATCTACATATCGCACCTACTTTACCCTCGTCTCAAGCATTTAGATTGCTACAATACCATTACAACATGGTACAAAACAGCCCCCAGGAGGACACCGTATATCCCCCTTATTTCCTCGTGATCGACGTTTATTTTTCAAGCAAGTCCATACCGACGTACTCCAGAATCTTAAAGAGGCAATCTAGTCTATTCTGAGAGTGAGTGAGATGTGCATTATTGCATTATTAAAGGCTGTTACCATTACGTCGTTGTTGCAAACCAGAATGAAAATCTTCATTTCAGGATGTACAAGTATTAGCGTATCCAAGTTGTTTTTGAACTGTAGTACACGCATCACTTTGATTGGTAATGGTGGATGGGAGAGAACAATGAGGGGAGGTAGAGGTTTGGGAAGAATATCAGCAGTGTGAACTGTCGAGCATTTCTATGCTGAATCTGTGGAGGCCCCCGTCTGTTTAGAGTCCACTCTACGGTTCCATTTCCCCTCGTACGCTTCTTCAGAATCCACAAGTGTTTGTTATACAGCGCTGCTCGGTGAATATAATCAACCTCAATACATGATATCGTGAAGCCATGCCGGCCGCTAGACCACTGCAGTGTAGAGAGGGAGAGAAAGAGAGAGGGAGAGGGAGAGAGAGGAAGAAAGAGAGACAGAAAAAGAGAGAGAAAGAGGGAGAAAGAGAGAGAGAGAGTAAGAGAGATAAAAGAGAGAGAAAGGGAGAGAAACAGCAAGAGAAAGATGAGAAAAAGAGAGAGAAAGAGGGAGTTGGAATTTGGCAAAGAGACGGACAGGGACAGAGACAGACAGACCGACAGACAGACAGACAGAAAGACGACAGACAGGACATAATAATACATTGTATATGATGTAGGACGCAACAGAAAACAAAAACACATTATTATATCAATAGTGCATGGTCTATCGTGCACTATACTGGATTATCCCGAGTGCACTTTATTTGTTTCACCGAGGCCGCAGGCCGAGGTGAAATAGACTTGCACGAGGGATAAGTTTGTTATGTTTTGTTAACAAAATTTTTGCACGTCACGTGATGCGAATCTAACCAATCACAGCGCGTATCATACATACACTATTTACTATCAGATTATATGGGGTTCCACTCCCATTACCAGCTAGATTGGAAAGTGCAAACCAGCGTCTTTAATGAACTGGTCACTTATATTTAATTTCCTTGTTTTTAAAAAGGCTGGGGCCGTATCCTTTGGCATTCAAGTCCATTATCGTGTTAATAATCATGGAGAGCCTTATTACCAAAAAAAAGACGCTTACGTTATCGTTGGCCATGCGTGTACGGTCATCCTTCTTTCATTCACTTGTACAGTTAGCATGATGATACATTTTTCGTCAAAGATCAATGTGGTGAAGTTCCACAATCGGACATTCAGCGAATCTTTAGCACTGTAAATAACGGAAACTTAATTATCACAGAAAATAAAACAAATGGCTGTTCAATTCTACTAAATGGACTGGTAATATGTATCAGTTATCTTAGGATGTTGGTTCCATTCAGAAGGTAGCACCACCAAAGACTGACCGACTATCACCCCCTTAATTACTCTTTACTCTAATTAAGGTCACTAAAAGTCGATAACATGCCTGAAAGAATACAGCACTATATACCTGAGAGAAACTACAAGTAGATCTGTCCGTGCCAAAAAGGAATTTGATTTTAATTCTAGGAAACGTCATTATCAGTAGGACGGAGTTTCCTTTTTTTTTCTTAATTCCTGAAGCCGCTATTATCGTGATTGATTCGTAGTAATACTTCCGCTAGTTTGATAATTCTGATAAATTTATCGTTTTAATTCTTGACCAGTGGCAGTACTTCTCATTGTTCTTTCTTTTTTTAGTAGGAAGCAGGGAGCGTTCTGCCATGCCCCCCCCCCCCCCCCCCCCGTCCCGTTCACCACTATCATCGGATCTGCCTATGGTGTGCTGCTTTACGCAAGAAATCTCACTAAGATATTAAACCATTGTGGTTGTTAGACCACGTCGCACCAGCAAAGACTGACCGAATATCACCCCCTTAATTACTCTTTACTCTAATTAAGGTCACTAGAAGTCGATTACATGCCTGAAAGATTACAGTACTATATACCGGAGAGAAACTACAAATAGATCTCTCCGTGTCAAAAAGGAATTTGATTTTAATTCTAGGAAACGTCATTATCAGTAGGACGGAATTTCCCTTTTTTTTTAATTCCTGAAGCCGCTATTATCATGATTGATTCGTAGTAATACTTCCGCTAGTTTGATAATACTGATAACAAATAAATGTATCGTTTTAATTGTTGACCAGTGCAGTACTTCACATTGTTTTTTCGCTCGGAAAGTACCACTGGGAAAAATATATTTTGTCGTCTTGTTTGTAGAACGTTTAAATTTATTTATTTCCACCATTTCAGTACTTATTAATGCTATTAATGATAATTATTATGATAATAGGGGACGTTGTCCATATAGCTACGTCAGTGCTTACTTGCTTTGTCACTTGAATCTTTGAAATCATTATGCATTTTTTTCCTGCAATCTATGCGCCACTACTACTATGTACGTATTGTCAAGTTGAAATATAATTGTCTGGGCCTTCCACCTGCGTGGGGGCGTTCGTCAGCTCCATCAATGGATACACCACTGATTTGCCATTTTCAAGCGGTGTAAAGATTTGATTGGTGATAATTTTGTCTCATTTCCTATTCGATTTTCTTCCATTACCCTTTCCATTCATGTCCAACCTACAAAAAAGTAGCTCTTTATGACGAGTTATCGATTCTGAACGGGAGGAAAATGACTGCCGAGGCATCAGAAAATGCACCTCTGCATATTAAAGATATGAAAATCGATTCAGAGGCGTTATGTGTGCGTGTACGGGGTTCCGTGGCCATAATTGCATTAACGGAAGATAGTTATTGACACGAGAAGGTCGCAGTCGGGTGACCCTACAAGGTCGATTTGAATTCAGAGTTTCATTGAATTGATGGACGGAAATGGAGCTGGGGTGCCATTAACATGATGATGTATAGAACATCGCTATGTTTAGTTGAAGGCTTTGGAGGTGGCTTCATAAAATGCGGATGCCGGTATTGATGCAGTTGGCACTAATTTGATTGATGGATTGATTTATTGATATTTGTTTTAAAAGATGATGATTATAATGACAGTACATCATGAGAAAAATCATGTCTTTAAGATACTGACGAACGGACAGAAAGTATGTAGATGTCTAACTATACGTCTGAAGAAATAAGCGGTTGTGAAGCATGGGTTGTCTTCTATCAACAATGTACTCTGTCCAAGCGCTCAACATAATCCGGGGAATTATATTATTATAATAATGAGTAAAATAACCGCACACGTTTACATCTGTAGTATTTTCATATCTAACTTTGATCGGCGCTGTGTTACTGACGTGGTGCTTTGGGGTAATTATTTGTACATGTGGCAGACTAGTCATGACTACTTTGTGTACAAACAGAGCAGATGTGTTGAGATTGTGATATTTTACTCATTTTATTCATTCACGGGTAAGAAATTTACAGGGAACTACGCAAATATGTCACATAAATTGGTGAACAAGTATGTGTAGTCTAGTCTAGTCTAAATGCAAGCCCTATGTGTTTTTCCATAATGATATTACTGAAATAATACATTTGATTTTGTATAGATTTGCACCTGTTACCAAATCATAGGACATGTGTGTATTTAGAGCACAATAACATCATCATGCGTGCAGCCTAACTTAAAGGGATTCGGTAACTTCGTGGAGGCTTCATTTAATAAATTGTTGAATTTTGATATCTTTCTTGTATACTGATATTCAGAAGGATAAATAAATAGCCAGGCATAGAAAGGTTTTGAAATATAAAATGCTATTATTAAGATATCTATGACTGAATACTGCCATTTACGAAAGCGTGGCCATACGCTTTAGTCTAACACTGAGTCTATGGGGGAAAATGAGTCTGGCATTTCCGGTCACTTGCATATGTTTACTTTTGTGAAGGATATGATGATTTTGAAGTGCTTTTTCCCCCTGGGCTTCATTTTGACACCATATTACATACACTGATAGCATGTAAGGCCAGGCAGCTCAGATTTTATCAAGCCTCTACAAAGTTACCAAATGATTTTCAAGTTCACATGAAATATGCCCCCAATTTGTCCTTCCCTTCAAACAGGCATTCGTATTTTTATCTCTTTTCTTGTGTGTTTGTTCCTCAACAATTGTTTAGTAAATTCGCACAACTCCCATGGGTAAATTAAAAATGACATAGTGAAGGAGACATATAGGCACACTTAACTCTATTTTTTTATTATTTCCTCTACGTAATAAATCGAGAGACAAGTTTAGAATCTATACTTGCTTTGTCCTATTTTGATTACCCCGAATACTGTTTGACAAACTTACTCGAATTGCGAAATTCCATCCTCTTCAGAAAATACCATTAGTTTGAGATGTGTCAATGTTGCACTTTAGAAGTCAAGGCTCGACAATGCGTCATCGGTGAAATCGCAGTGTCCCATTACTTCAGCCATAATTCAAAAAAATGAAACAGAAGCGAAATCAGCTGAGAGAGAAGCAACCGAGTTACGGCTAGTATCTTCATAATTTTGACAAAACGTTTCTCCAGAAATAAGTTAAAACGATCGCAAATACTTTCTAGAAATCAATTTTAGACAGTTTCAATAGCCTAATCTATTGAAATGTGCGACCCTTTCAATGTAATCCGATAATATATATAGATAACACAAAAGGGTATTCAAATTGCCCGTGAGTTGATTTCTTGACTATCTTTGTTATCGTATCATGTCTATTGCAATTATTCTATAGAAAATAATTATATAAATATATATATATATATATAAATATATACACACACACACACGCACACCCATACTCACGCACACACGTTTACATGGCTTTACTTCCGAGGACAACTATTGTTCCTCTATTGTTACTCGTCCTCGGACAGTCGACGGAATAAAGCACAAATTCATTGTTCGACGTTCGAGGACTATTGTCCGGCTTCCGAGGACCATTGTTGTCATGATTTTTTTTTTTGTTCTCTGTCCGAAAATGTCCTCGGACATAATGCTAAACAAACGCACACATACTTGTGTGTCTTTCCCGTTGTTCTCTCTATTGTTCAAATAGCCACACAAGCAGCAAAAATAGCCACACAAGCCTGACGGAATAAAGGCATCTATTGTGTTTGACTGTCCAATTAGTCACACAAGTATACCTCTGTTGGTACACCCTCACACACACACACATACACACAATTGTAGTGGTTTTGTAAGCTTAGTTATCAATGTTTTAAGCACATAGCGACTTTTATCAGTATTATGCGCTGTATAAAAAACTATTATTATTATAATGATGATGATGATGATGATGATGATGATGACTAATAAGTATATAGACAATACACATTAACTGTAAAGAAAAGAAACAACGTTAATCTACTGAAATATAAGTAATATTTATTAATCTATTTTAACAAATAGAAGAGTTTTGTAATTCGTTTCTAGAAAAATCATCCTATCGTAACAAATTCTTATGTTATCAGCATTATTTGCAGATAGCTAGGTCATCTGTTTTTGCATTCAAGGATTTGTAAAACATCTCCGTCAAGCAAGGAGTACGCCAGATATATATGATCCTTGATTTTTCTCTCTTTCAGTAAAGACTCTCCAGAAGCAGTAGAAAGATCATATTACAACCAAAATAATCCACACAATCTTAACCTAGAAATGGAGAGGTACATTACGTAAAAGAACCAGATATAAATAAACTTTTGTTTTCCTTCTGATTTGCCAACTACCCCCCGATTCCTGATTACGATACATCCGTCTTCTCCCGGCATGTGATCCCTTTCAGATTACTCCACAAATAGATACGACTGCAGGCAGGCCAGTCTTCTCTATCTGATATCATACACTCGTCTAATTGGCCTATAAATGAATTAGTGATTTTCATACAGGCACGACTGATACAATAAACATTAGCAGGTAAACAATGGATCGTAACTAGTCCGCGTATTAATCAACACAAGATAATTGGTTGACACAGGTGTCCGCTTTCCCGCCCCTTCGGTCAGAAACGAGCATAATAACGTCACCAAATAAACTGGGATCCATTTGGCTCTTTCGTCTTCAAAGAGATGAACAGATAACCCCACGCTGTAATTTTAGAACAAAACAAAACAAAAAATAGTTGGAGAAATATAACAGGCTAGCTCCTAAGGGATTCTTTATCGATGTGTCATCTTTTCATCAGGAATCGTTAACGTAACGACCTAGTTTTTTTTCTCTCTCTCTCTCTTTCTCTCTCTTCCCTTCTCTTTTCTCTTTTCTTCTCTGTGATAGATGTTTGAAAGTCAGTAGAAGGTCAAAAGCACATCGGGGACAATCAAGGAGAGATTCATTTCAAATTTTCGTATGGATTACTAGTTAGCCGTAAATCATACGAAGCTCATTTTATGACTGATTTTTTAGTACTAACACCAATACTATATGATTATAAAACACAGATTTGCCTTCTCCGTCTCTCCGTGGATTCAAACTATATCCAAATTTGCACGAAGCTCAAAAAACCTATACCCACTCATACGTTAACAAAAGCTCAGTGTTCGAAAACATTGCTGGTCTACTTCCCTGTCATGATTTGTACTGTCTTTTGTTGCTGCTGGGAGTGAGGTGGCGGGGGAGTCCGGGATGGATCATCAGCATACCAATCACGGGGTGGAGCCTGGGTACGACCCCCCCCCCCCCCCCCCCGTCTCATTCTGACCCCAAGAAAGTCTAAAATACTTATCAGTATTGCCAATATAGTGTGTTCAATATGAATCAGATTTGTATTCATTACAATCCAGGATTAACTATCAAAATTTTAAAATGGCCCCTCTAGCACTACGGGTGCCTTATGTGGCAATGCAGCCCAGTCATATTTCGTACCTTTATTAATCAATTTCTCAATACACCGTTGCGCAATCCCAAATGTTATATGTGTAATAATAATATTCACCCCAAGATATCCATTGGTCATTTGACATTCAAAACACGGCGTCAAGGGACAAAGAAAATAGTGCCTACAATACCGCCATCAGCGATGACTGACTTTTCGATACACCCTTATATAGGTAAGTAGGATGAGTTCAACATATTGAAATAATACATCAAATCAAATACATCATTGCCTTCGTGAGCATGGCGAGGTAAAACATACTCGAAAATAACATACTGGGATCTTTGAAGTAGAAATAAAGAGGGTAATTAGCTTTTGGGAACAGGAATTCGTATTACTTACTTTTCCTTGAATGTTTCATTAACGTTGTCTAACTTGTCTGACTCTTCGACATGTTTGTAATAAGTAGGATGGGTTCTAAAATACATCAAATATAAAAAATGTATTTGCCTGTGAGAGAAAAATATAATCGTATACGGAAATAACAAATTGGGGATATTAATTTTGAAGTAAAATTAAGCTGACAACTACCTTGTGCACAGAGAAAACGCTGTTTAAAAATGCAAACAGTTGTTTAAAATTTGAATTGAACAACCCGTTGTACAGTTCAGATTGTAAACAATTTGTTTAAATAATGGTTGTATAAGTTTTAAACAACCTTTTAAACGGCGTTTTAATGTGTAGGAGCAAGAATTTGTTGGTAACTTCAGTTTCCATTGAAATTTTATGCCTGACTTTTCGACATGCTTGTAATAAGCACGATGAGTTAAAATCATTCTTCAAATCAAACTTATTGTTGCCACTGAGGGATACAAACATGCCTGGAAATAACATATTGGAGATGTTTGAACAGTTCGAAGTGGAATTAAACTGACAACTACCTTTTGTGAGCAGGAATCCGTTGATAACGACATGGCTGTTAATCAGCAGAACGAACCACAGGATACAAGGTCATACATCAAATCAAGCAATTACTTGCTGGAGCAGATCGGGGGGGGGGGGGGGTGCGCGTCTCTCTACATTGTAATGGGGACATGCAATTCCCAAATAATGTGCCAATGCATGAAGCCCAGTAGATATTTACCTCCCCCCCCCCCCCCCCACCCCCCCCCCCCCCCGCCACCCCACCTATATTCTGGCCCCTCCATCGGCATACACCTATATATTTTTTGCAACTGATTGGGGTCGTACGCGTTGTCAGGGTAGTGGGCTTTGTCCCCCTCCAGTGCTATTTGCGTCCTCAAATGAAAATACATAACAAAATGTTCCTTTGATATACGCTCAGTAAATTATCTTACTCCATTAAGAAAGTACTTGAGTGTGATTTACGATTAGGATTTGTAGGTTTTCTTGCAATGCGGAAAATGCCAAACCAACATGACTAAAGTACCCAAACATCCATCATATCCCTCCCAAGAAAAAAGGAGGGAAGAACGGGAATATAGTTGAAGGCTGAAATAAAGTTGTTCTCGTCGGCAGGTATCAAACGTAGTAGTGTCTGTAACCAGTAAAACTGTTTATAATTTCCATACTGAATAATAATTCAATGGACAATAAAGGTGGTTTATACTCAGAACGTTTTCTTAATTATAACATCCTCTGTTGGTAGCTAGCGATAAGTTTAATAGCGTCTGAGTTAAAAGATATCGGTTTATCTGGTATGGCTTAACATAGACGTTATTACCTTTTAAGCTCTAGGGAGATGAAGTATAAAGGTACTATCACTCGGCGGTGAGCGCTGCATGTGTACTTCCTAATAGATCAAGATTACTTTACATGAAAGTCGAGCAAAATGAAAAAAATAGTTAGGACCAATCAATCATTTCATCGGAATTCAGCGATTTTTTTTTCTTTTTTTATCCAAAATGATTCCAGTGAGTATTTATTTCATGAGAATGAACTTCGCTCAGTTAACACGTACCAATCATTCGGCTCATCAAGATACGTGCCAACATCCAGATTAATTGCTATCTAAAGATGGCTGCCAAAAACGATCGAACCATCCTGTTGCTTCCCTAGTGGCCAAGGTAGAGGTAGGACAGGAAGGGTCTATGTTAAAAGATAACACGGACAGAGTTGACTTAGTTTATGGAGGGTACTAAACTCGAGGAGAAACCCTCCCACACACTGAGTTGTAAGATGGACCAGTGGTATAACTCCTGGGCAAGGGGCACATACCCCCTTTTCGAAAGGCGAAAAAAGACAGGAAGAGAGGGACGGAAATGTACCAGACCAAGAAGAAGAAACGGCGCTCCCTCCCCCCCCCCCCCCCCCCCACACATACACACAAACACATATCATCATCTTTCGTTGTGGCTTTGGATTTTCTCTCATTTCAACATGTACCCCCCCCCCCCCCCCCCACATGGCTTGACCCACGCTTTGCCACTGTGTTGGGCGATGGAATGGTGGCCTCGATTTCTGAAGAGTTTATCTCTTTTAGATTTGAACTCTCAACCTCTCCACTGACAGTGAAAATATTATGCCTCGACAAAAAGAATCCATCCAAAAAAAAACTGTTTTAAAGTCAATCAAAATCAGGCTGTCAACCTCGCTGTAACTTGACGAAACAACCCATTACAAATTGCAAAGAAATGTGGACTACGTTTGGCGTGTTTAGCAAACTGTGCGAATAACGATGTAACAGCTTTGGTTATCGTTTCTCGTTTCAAGTTGCGACAGTACGCCCGTCCATTTGTCTAGTATCCTCTTTCTGTTTGGAGACGTGGATAAAGTGTCCACGATCATAATAATTAGATGTCCAGTTGGTCGTGAAAGCGATGGTCCGAAAAAAATAAAAAATCAATTTCGAGCCACCATGCCGATCCCTTTTGGAAGCATACCTTACGGACCTAGTTATTTTGTTTATCCTTGCCCATAGGACGACGGGCAACTTATGACATAAGAAAAAGATTGATAAAAAGAAGTACTCATTTTCTTACACTCTCATGACAATCTAAGATAGGGATATCTGCTTTATAACAACAGGAAGGAATGCTGTCAGGAGAATGCACATCCAATAGTAATTCTCTTTCCAATGCAGTGATGTAGAAGGTCGTCACCACAATAACAGCAACGTCTTTTCCCCTGTCAAACCCCTCATTCTTTGTCATTTCTTACTGGGTTATTTTTTTTCACACACGTGTTGACAAACTTCACGCAATGAAGCTCTCATTGAGGTAGATAATCACTTCTCAACGCACACTTGGATCATTATGCACATTCGCACTGTGTTAAGAATTGAGCATCACTCTGTACTTCTGACATGTCGTTCACACGATTGTTGACAGTGTGAACTGACCGCTATATCACAGAAGAAGGGAATACCTTATAAACCGTGTAAATACCTCATTTCAGCACGGTATCATTCATTACGCTGGCTTCCATCTGAACTTGCTTGAATGGTCGTATTTAGAACGCTAAGCGAAAAAACGCGAGTCAATATTTCCTTATTATTTGAAGTTTGAAGTTTATTATTTGTTCCACTTTGACATTACAAAAAACATTCAGATTTTACAAGCATAAGTGTAAACTTCAGAACTTACGGGTAAAGAACTCAAATCAGGAACAAACTATGGTTATTAGATAACCAATTGAATCAGAGGTCGGTATAGACAACAAAAAATCCAAAGCCTGATTTATTCAGGAAGATAATCTTGACCTTTTTCGATCACGAATGTCCTTATCAAAAGTCCATTTTCAAACATTCACTTCGAACATCCTTGCGTCATTCCCACTTGAAGACAAATCAATTTTCTCGGTTTTCAGCCCTTTTGTAATTTTAGTTTTCTTTTTTGGCGCTGGAACAGAGGGAAATATGTATAAGAATCTTTCCAAGACAGAAATGTTCGTAACTTGATTATGTATTACATTTTGGGACTTAGAAGAAGTCAACGGGAAAACTAAAATAATATGCAAGTGTTGCAGCAAGTTTTTGTGGCTATTGTAGCAGGTATCATGAATATAGATCATGCCTGTTTCTATTTCAGCTTACGTTTTTCAAATATGTGGCACTGTACTTATGAATTTAAAGAGATCCAATTAGATGGGGAATTCTTCCTTTAAAATAGCCACTCCTCCGTGCAGTGCCCATCTTGTTTTCGCACTACGCCCTCGTGCGCCAACAATCATGCAAATCACATACAAGAATGATATCGGCTTTCGCATGCACCTGCATTCAGTGTGTCCCGCTGAGGGATGGTTCGTTTGAAAGATCATGACAAAAATATTATTCCGCATTCATGTTATGTGCATGTGAAACACATCCGCGTATAGATCACGCGAATCGCTTTCTTTGCGGACACGCTAGCTGTAAAAGGTCATCTGTCTTGCTGCATTTGATTTTTCCAGTGCATTTGTCAAAGTTATGACTGCAGATTATCAATTGTCTATAATGGTTTTATGTTTTGTACGCTTGTATTTTGTTGACACTTTATTAGCTTTCTTGGAAATCAATTTTAATGTCAGGGAAGTTTGGCATGGAAACGTCCACGATAATAAGGAACAATTTTTTTTTTTTTATCCGTGCGTATATTCATATTGTTTTTATGCAACTGTGAAATGACCTATTCATATACCAAAAAAGTCAATTTTAATGTCGGGGATTAGGCGTTGAAACGTCAACGTTAATAAAGAACAATCATATATTTTTTATGTGTGCGTATATTCATATTGCGTTTATTACCTATCCATACCGAAGAATTAAGCCTTTTGTAATAAGTTTCACACAATATATAGTTCTCCATGAAATACAACTATTATGTATTTCTGATATATATTTCTATCTGCCTACAGTCATTGGTGTTTTTTTTAATGTTTATCCTCATTTATATTACATACAGTTGTTTTGTTTGTTTGTTTTGCTTTAAAGAGAGTACTTCCATATGATTATTTTCATAACATGGTAAACTTATGACATATTTTCCTTATTCTCATCGAAAAAAATCGAAAAAAAGAAAAGGGAGCGAGAGAGTTCAACTTTACTAATATTACCGATAACAGCGAAGGGGTATTGTTGACACAATGGGGACATGAATGTCATGCTGTTTCTTAGCTACATGTTTTAAATAATAATGTTAAAATGTACCAACAAAACATCTTTATAATAATAAGGTACTAATAAAAATCATTTATAAAGGGTAATTACATGAAAACGTCACCTGGAGGACGGACATGACTAAACATCATGTTTAATGCTACTTTTGATGTCGATTTATCAATTCCATTATCTGACATTAATTGTAAACCTCTTAGACCTGTCCAGTTAATGAACTCTATTTTAGGCTTGGTAAAACTTGTTAGCAGAAGTCCATCTCAAAAGCTAGAAGAACTGGACTTTTCGAAAGCTGGAAGAAACTTCATTTTCTGCAATATCAAAAAAGCAAATTTCATCGCATCATACACTTGCATGAAGGTCACCTATACAGAACGGAAGAACAAAGATCAGAGTAGACACGTTGATATTTTGGGCCTGTCTTCTGTGATTATTCTCCCACGCGAAAGGATCTGGGCAGCTATCAGGTGAAAGATGAAAATAGGCCAAGCGTGAAATATATGAATTGAAAACCATCTCCCAGACATTATTTCACATGAAAAGGAATCTTGTGCTTTGTACCATATTTCCTCATCATTGTGCAATGCTACCCATCATGATCAAATGACCATTGATATTTATACATCAAAATGTACTTATTGCTATAAAATATCTCAATTGTGGTTGTGTTCTGAAACACAGAGTGCCCGCGCAAATGACGTAAAGACAAAAAGAATCCCAATCGTAATGATTGGGCTTTTTGCTGTGTTGTTATTATGCCATTGTTTCAAAATCGGGGAGAAGGTTGTCGGCATTTCAAATCATTTCATATAGAATGTCAATAGGTGTATGCTATTTTCCTTTCGATGTTGACTAGACCTGAACTACACTTTTACAAATAGTGCGCGACAAAATCCTTTCAAAAAATGGGTAAGTAGAACAACGAGCCTATGGGGGTATTGTACACGGACTGCTGAAAATGGACATATCAGCACTTAAAAAAGAGATTGTTTGGATTGAAATATGTGGCAATGTAAACGTGCAGCAAGGCGGTAGCACTGTTCAAACCATGATCATGTTTCGACTGAAGGTATTTGTATTTTGATTCCCATGTTGAAGTCCTGTCTGTATGTTCAAAGATTGACGCGCCAAACAGCTCTAAACATACCCAACCTACTTTATCCCATTCTAAAATGCTTAATTATTATCGTCTGGCTATGCGTGGGCCCTCTCTCTCTCTCTCTCTCTCTCCCTTCCTTTATACTTTACTTCTTGAAACATTTGTCTGCATTGTTGTCTGCTCTTTTTTAGTCCTTCGCCAACCAGGTTTTACCTCCCCCCCCCCCCCCTCTCTCTCTCTCTCTGACTCTTTCTCTTTCCCACTCCTATGTCCATTCTTTCAGCTTCTTGGCAAAACACATGTACCAAAATATAATTTGCGATTATTTTTGTAAGCAGTAGCCATTCAAAGGGGATAACAAGAAGCACATCTCCCCCCCCCCCCCCCCAATAAATTTTGCCATATCCAGGTCATAACTTTGTGTGTCCCCACCCTTGAAAAAATTCTTCTGAAAAAGATATTTTATTATTGAAACATCCCTCCCCTAAAAGTAATTGAGAACGTGGCGTGGTGAGGGGAAAAAAATGTTAGCAATTTGTGTTCAGTCATGTCAGTGTTAGTAAATGTATTCATGTTCTATCTTTACATTGCAATTGGGTTTTTTTTTCATCGGGCTTGGATAAAATAAAAATGACGACATAATAAGTTGGATCTCGACTTCAAAATGACATGCATGCGAGGCATAGAGCTAACTCACTCAGCTCAGTCACCACCCATCAACAAAGTCAAAGTGTATACTGGCGTAGGCCTACATTCGGCGAACCTCAGCCACCAGACAAATTTTGCAAATCCACACGAATATAAAAAAAATACATACAGTTTTTTGTATATATTTTACAACTACGATTCTACGAAATCCACTCAAACAGATATAAATGAGTTATAAACTAACTCAAAGCTCAAATGACAGGACCGTAAGTAACCCAAAGAAAAAGTTCAATCCTGGGGTACTACTACAGGCACTGTACAGTGTACTACCGTACTCACTACCGTACTCACAACCACACAGCCCATTCACAACACACGCGAACACTCGCGAGTGCGATAGACTCACTCACGTCGAACAAACTCACCAGATTTTCATCGAAAACAATTAAAATCACGTACTACACGTCCACCAGGATAACATAAATCACAAAACTTCCACAACAAAGTGGAAAAACCGGGAAAATAAACAGATATGAACAGAAGATAAGAAATAGAGGAGAAATTAGACGTGTCTGGGTAGCCTGAATCTAACTGAAGTTGTAGATAAAAAAAGGTATCGCGATAGCCGCTATCGAATTCGCAGTTCAAGTGCGCGAAAAATCCCTTGTTGCTGGGATACATTGGCGGAGAACAATAGATATGAGTATTCATTGCAGGCTCGTACGGATTTGAAGTGAAATGGCCAATAATGGGTCTTCTAAAATTCATAAACCTGAAATAGATTTTTGGTGAGACGAAGTAATGAGTGTTTTGATTGGCCAAAATATTTTTGCATTTTGGGGGTCATGAAACTTTCTAGTTTCTTTCCTGTCACTATCCGAACTGAAGTTCCTATACTTCAAGGTCACACAGAATTTGCAGGGGTCAACCAATCATCACCAAAATCTGATCGATTCTTTCCTATCACTTTCCGAACATTCCCTGAAAATTTGGTGCAAATCCGTTCACCCGTTCTCTCGTCATTTTGTACACAAACAAACAAACACAAACAAACAAACAAACAAACAAAGAAACAAACATACAGAGCCCTTTACATAACCCTGCCGATTTTATCGGCGTTGGCGTGGATAATAATTCTTTTTTTTTTAATCATTCGATTAATACTCTACTAAAATACTTTCATTTGTTATCTGATTTCATGTTAGCCAATTTAGCTGTAGTTGTAACTCTCCCCGTTCGAAATATATTTATCTTGCTTTCACCCCACCCTCCCTTTCTCTCTCTCTCTCTCTCTCTCTCTTCCATTCTATCCCTTGCACTTTTATTTTCCCCGCACATCCCAAATTGAACCCGTGTGCAGGGGCGGATACAGGATTTTCAGAAAGGGGGCGCGCACTGAGGAACCCTCCGTTTGACGAAGCCAAACGGCCATCTAGGGGGTCCGGGGGCATACTGTGTCAGACGAAACGGGGGGGAGCACACGCCCCTTTCGCCCCCTCTGGATCCGCGCCTGGTGTGCCCATGGGGTGTTGAATATATTCCTTAGTGCAGAAACGGACAGACACAGCTTCCAGGGGAGCGTTTCATCAAGCGTTTTGTCACTGACAAATCAGATACAAGGATTTCAGTAGATTATAACAGTTGTCGCTAAAAATCTCTGACAAAACGCTTGATGAAACACTCCCCTGGACCGACGACTGGGGTCAAAAGGACGTGGGTAGTTTTTGAATTCGATCCAAAACAGATAATTGATTTGGGTAAAAGTACAAGTAATTGCTATTTCCATACGTTATAATATTAAAATGTTACTATTTAGTTACAGATCTTTACTAGTTGTAGACTCTAAGAAGTACATATGGATAGATCATGCTCAGATATGAATACATCAAACTCCCAATTACGTCCACACATGTAAGAGAATTTGGTCCCTGTTTCATAAAACTTGTTATCAATAACCAGTTACGATAATTGTTATAAGCTACTGAAATAGTTGAATTTGATTGGCTGTTCGCAAATTTGTCATAGTAATGTGACAGCTGTTATTGAAAACAAGTTTTCAAGAAAACCACTTAAAAGTGTTCACACTCAAATATTGGTTCCATTTTCAATCAAATATACATGTACATAAAGATCATTCTAATATATGAACATATTGAAATCTCAAACACACTTATATGGAAGTTACTCTGCTTCCATATTTTTTAACTTCACCTCATAGCTGAAGGCAGGGGCGGATCCAGGATTTTGTAAGGGGGGGCGCAAATCTCAGAAAATTCTCTGACAAAAACACACTTTTATCTCCTTATTCTAAACATGCTCTTCTTTTTATATTGAATAATTATGGAAAATTGGACTTTAACTCTCTTGAAATTTTAGGTTAATGTCTGTGTTTTGTGTATTTTTGTTCTCGTCACGTGCTTTCCTCTTACCTATGAAGAATCTCTCATCTCCTCCTCAACTATCAGTCTTTGTCCTTCCTGTCTGACTGTCTAGACCTTTCCTTGCCTCTTACCCGTCCTGAATTCCCGTTTAGTAATTAAAAGGTTTGATTTGAAGACCTTTGAAGGTACTCACTGACATCTTGACATGGTTGCAAGAGCAATTATATTGTTTTTACTAATTGTATTTGACCGAGAATTAGAGTGAGTCGCTTAAAGTTTACAAGGAATTATTCAACGTTCAGTGAGGAAAATTGAATACTGTTCATACAAATGACAACAACTTTATTGGTACGGCGGTACAGATTTATCTCTCGTCTGTAATGATCACATTATACCGCTTACGCAGAGTTAATCGATGTCATTTATCTTTGTTCGTCCTCACGTCAAACTATGACCAATGCGGACTCGTCAGGGGATGAATTTGTGCGCGCGAATTTTGGCGGCAATGCCACGGCGCAGACGATAATGGGGACGACCATGTTTCAGTCTTTGCTTTAGAGTGAAGGTCAGTGGATGGTCTACCGAGAAGCGTATCCATCGATATAGCCACAGGCAGTGACGACATTACAGGTCTGTCTCCACTGCCAGTGTATAACTATAACATGAATGAGGATTCGAAGGCTTCGTGTATATAGTGAGTTATACAAACCTTTCAATGTTCAGAGCGATCGCCGAACTTGGGGCTGTTTGCATACTTGCATACTTTCTTCAAAAGCTCTGTAGGTATACATTGCGGTCACACTAACGAGACAGACATGGGAGTTGCGATTGATCCAAATTACTCGCAATTCCTCCAGTCAATCGCAAATATCTTTCTTCAATTCAATTTCAATTTTATTCAATTTAATGACATGTTTTTCCAACTTTACAATGTAAGTGTACAAAGTATTAAGTGAACAAAATAATGTACATGTAATTTTATCCAAAAATATGACAAACTATACATAGAGGACGCAGGACACACCACTGAAAGCAAAAGTTTGGGACGAGGGTGCCCTTAGGCGTTAGAGTACATAAGATATAAAAACAGAAAAAAACTTATACAAAAAAATGATAAAGTAACATTTCCAGACCGCAGAACTTGATTGGAGAAAAGAGGGGAAAATAGGGGGGAGAATAGGAGGTACAAATAAGAGGAGTACGGAAAAATTGGCAGGAGTTTCTGCATTTATTGTCAAATCAAATAACAAATTTAGAAACAATTATAATAATAAATATACAATATACAACGGCGATTGTCCACATTGCCTGACGAAGACTAGCAGTTAGCGGTCGAAACGTCGCATCCCTCGTTTGCTCCTTCGTGTGACAACAGATCAACTTATACTCTTTTTTTTTTTACAACATAATTGTTCAAATAACAAATTTGACAGTTAAATAACAATGACAACAGAATAAAGACATGATTATAAATCGGAATGAACAAGTAGAAATAACAGAAATGCAGGGGCAAGCTATCTTAAGCAAAATACTTGAATGAATAGCAGCCAGTGGAAAGTGCGACATGGAAACCATAATTAATATAAATGTCTATATCATAAAAGCGATGTCACTAACTGAAAAAAAAATTAAAAATACTTACTACAAAAAAAGGGCGAAAGGGGGAAGGAATGGATTTAAGTGAAGTGTGTGCAAGTGGGTGCACGTGCAGGTGAGAAGTTTACGAATAAGTGGATAGCAAATACTTCTTTAACGAAGCTTTAAAAGAAAAAAGAGATACGGCGTGTTTAATATCATGAGGTAAATTGTTCCAAACATCTGGACCGTGATGTCTTATCGTTTTTTGAGCTATTATTAATTTTGGATTTGTTAAATGAAGATCTGATGAATGTCGTGTCGGGTAGGAATGGACATCTCCATTGTAGATAAAAAATATTATGAAAGGATATTGGTGTAGCGTTGGTGGAAAATTTATACATAAATATAGCAGTTTGGTAGGTGTGAATATCGTTAATTTTCAATGTTTTAAACTTATGAAATATAGGATCGGTGTGGGCTAAATAATGAGAATGAGAACAGATACGGAGTGCTTTCTTTTGAAGACGCAACATAGTGTCTATATTCATTTTGTTACTATTTCCCCATACTATGTTACAGTACGATATATGTGACAAAATAAATGAGTTGTAAAGCATTAATAGTGATCTTTGAGAAAGATAATATTTCAGTTTATATAAAATACCTATGCCTCTTGCTACCAACATGCTAATGTTACGAACGTGACTATTCCAAGTTTCATTTGAGTCGATCAATATACCTAGAAATTTTGTTTCATGTTTTTCGGTAACAAGCATGTCATCAATGAAAATATTATTACGAAATACATGTGTAGAATTAATGTGTTTAAAGTACATGAAGTTTGTTTTGTTTATATTGAGGGAGAGTTTATTGGATTTAAGCCACAATGATAATTTCTTTAGTTCTAGATTCAGAGTTGTAACAAGCATGTTTAAATTTTGGTGTGAATAAAATATGTTAGTATCATCTACAAATAAAACGTATGTTAGTAAAGGTGATGCATTGACAATATCATTCATATACATTAAAAACAGTAAGGGCCCTAAGATTAAGCCCTGTGGTACTCCACATTTCACAGTACATATATTAGATGATTTGGATTTGAAATTAACATATTGACGTCTATTATCTAAGTAGTCCTTAAACCAGGAAAGTACGATCCCTCTGATGCCATATGTCTTTAATTTACATAATAATATAGCATGATCCATTGTATCGAATGCCTTCGATAAATCCATAAAACCCCAACAGTGTGCTCCTTTTTTGAAAATGAATCGGTTATTTTGTAGTAAAGTTGTAAAATTGCGTAGTCAGTCGAATGATTTTTTCTGAAGCCATGTTGGTTGGGAATTAATAGTTTATTCATATAAAAAAAAGAGTATAAACGTTTGTAAACAATTTTTTCAAGTATTTTAGAAAAGCTTGGTAACAACGAGATTGGGCGATAATTTGGAATACGGCATGGGTCATCTTTTTTAAATACTGGAATTATTTTGGCAAGTTTAAGTGAATCAGGAAAAAATCCCTGGGAAAGAGATAGATTGAAAATATGTGCCAGCGGGGAAGCCAGGAAATGAATAATTTGTTTTAATAGATATACACTTATTCCATCATGGCCACTAGATTTAGAAGGACTTAGAGATCGAACAATTTCTAAAATTTCATGAACATTCGTCGGATTAAAAAATAATGAGTGCTCGGTATGATTATTTAGATATTGTGAAAAATCATTATCATTAGTATCAATCTTTGAGGCCAATTTTGGGCCAACATTGGTAAAATATGTATTAAATGCATCAGCAATAAGACCATTGTCTTTAATGTATTTTACCTAATTCATTAATTGTATGCCACAATGTTTTGTTATTGTCTTTATTGCTTTCAATTTTGTCAGAAAAATATGATTTTCGTGCTAAACGGATAATAGAAGTTAGCTTATTACGGTATTTTTTATATTTGTTTTGATGTGCCAAAGTAGGTGATTTAAGTGATATTTTATATAATCTATTACGAGTAAATATTGATTTTATTATTCCTTGAGTGATCCACGGTTGTTTATTCTTCTTTTTGCTGGAAGTTATTCTTGTCAGAGGCACATTTTTTACAATAATAATGAAGAAGTTTGTTTATAAATATTTCATATGAATTATTAGCATTTGTCTCATGAAGAACATCTTGCCAACTTTCTGTACTCAAATCTGTTTTTAGGGACTCTATGTTGCGTTTGGTTTCTTTTCGTCGAGTAATGTGTTCTTTATTTGAATGTTGATGTAAGCGTTTATTATCTGAACATATCGTGAAAATTGGTAGATGGTCTGAGATATCGTAATATATTATTCCATTACCATCTGTACTCAGTACGTTTGAGAAGATGTTGTCAATTATTGTATGTGTTGTATTTGTCAATAAGAGGTTTGAAAGAAAATGATGATAGTAAAATGTTGCCCAAGGGCAGTGTAAGGCAAAGAGAGATCTATATTAAAATCACCCATGAGGTAAATGTCTTTGTTTTCTCGAGATACGGTTTCAAGACATGATTCTAATTTATCTAAAAATATATCAGCTATGTTGTTTGGTGGTCTATAAATTACACCGACTATTTTATTTTTATAGTTATCGTCAATAATTTCTATGAATAGGGTTTCTACGCCGTTAATTATAATATCATGCCTCACTTTATAATGCAGATTATTGTGAATATAAAACGCCACACCGCCTCCCTTACCATTTTTGCGATCTATATGGTTAAATGTGTAATTCTCGATATCAAATATGGGAGGGGTCGTTGAGTGTAACCATGTCTCTGTCAAAGCTATTATAGAAAAAGGAAATGAATTTAATATAGATGAAAATTCATTGAAAGTATCAAAGTTCTTTTGCAAACTTCGGATATTTATGTGTATTACGCTGAAAAATTTTCGTTTACCATTTTGGTTTGTTGAATTAAAAGTAGAAATTAACTCTTTTGCAGTATAGTATTTGCTCTGGGAATTAAATAGTTCATCATTTAATATATCATCCAGATCCATGAATGAAGAACAAATTGGTATGCAATATAATGAATTTGGAGTGCTTGGTGCGTGCAAGTGCAGAGAGGTGCATGTAGTGATGTGTCGAGTTGTGTGTGTGTACATGTGTGTGAATGTGACTAGGGGCGAAGAGATAATAGAGAATGTGGAAAATATAGAACACATAATTTCACAGTTTCAAATAAAATTAGCTAGCTAGCTCAAATTACAAAAAACAAATCCATAATTTGCACGGGAATTGGCGATTAAATTATATAATATAAACAGAAAATAACCGAACGGATTGCGATTATATAATAACTCATGAATGACGATTTTGTTAATTAATACCATAAATTGGCAGTGGTGCTACTCTTATTAATTAATATTTGGACCTTCATTTTTTTTGTTCAAAAGAATAAATAATCATGACAGAGAATGGCACCGAAATTGTAACAATTGAGTAGGAAGTTTGTATATTCTTGAAAAAGTTAACTAAACTAAAATATTATTTCATCACAACACAATAATTATACAACAAAAATTATCGTGAAAAATTGTTGAGAAAAGCTGAGAGTGGCTTAAAATGACTATTGATAATAGACACTGTATACAAACAATATATATCATACATTAGAATAGATTACCAGTATCTGCACCGGTCAAATTATTATAAGAAGAAGAAGAAAAAAAATAACATTGCAACAACCAACTGTCGGTGATCAGAGATCAGAGGCCCGCCCTACTAAGACATACAATCGATGTGAAGCCTGAAATCGATTATTATCTCTCGAAATATTTGATTATGATTGGTTAAAATCGATCTTATAATCGATTGCAGGCTCAAAACCGACTCCAGCATGCCAGCAAGACGGGCCATAGGCATACCAAGGAGGTACTAGGCAAGCTTGCCTAGCACTTCCTTGGGCATACAAAATTCACGAAGAACAGAGAGAAGAAACGGAGATAAAAGACCCAATGGAGGGTGGGGAAGCGTCTTAAACCATGTTATTTGTAAGATGAAGTGAACTGTATTTTCATCCTTCTTGAGAAGCTGGCAAGAGATGCGGAGTATTTTATAGCATCTGGGATAACGTTCCACTGCATAAAGTCCTGAGTATACCGGATGCTAATTTGGATGTTATCTTTTTAGTACAGTGTCGCGATTGATATCAATTATAAATTCTTTGCAATTAATCATAACTCTTTATAAGACAGGGCCATGACAGAACAATAAAAAATAACATAACATCGAATGACAAATATCGAATATCAATCGCTTTGGAATCGGTTTGGAGGTGTGAATGAGTTGCCAGGCTACAACCAATGTCAGGCTAATCTGCATACTACCACATTTTCTTTCATTCTTTCTTCCTTTCTTTGATTCTTTAGTTGGGGGGCTAAACTTCTTTATTTCTATTTGAATTAATATTTGCCAAAGCAATGGAAAACGTTGGTATACAAAAAGGACACAAGGAATGAGGGAGTTGTACTGCAGCGACTAGGGGGTGTTTCCTAAAGCTGTTCGTAAAGTTACGCATGACTTTACGAACGACTTGAATATGAAGTGCCAGATAGGATGCCCAAAGTTTTCCTGATGTACTTTGCATTAAAATGTTTTTTTTTATATAATAAGAATGTTAATCTACGTCTGCACAGTTCAACTTTAGTTGATGCAGTTAAGAATGATTGAGCATCCCATTTGGCTTGTCATATTTAAGTCATTCGTAAAGTCATGCGTAACTTTACGAACAGCTTTATGAAACACCCCCAGGTTACATGCTTGAATGTAAACAAAACAAATTTACATGTATGATTTATGGACAATAAAGATTGAATTTAATTGACTTGCCTATTTCAACCAGGATGAGCACCTCCATTTTCTTAGTATTCATTTCTGCAGTCTCGATTTCAGACGACCTTGATCGGGAAAAATCTGACTCTCTGAATATGTCATGACTATATCACTGTCTCCAATCTTGCTGTACTTCAACCTGACCCACTTATGCCTTGGACATCAAAACTACATTTCACCCTCAGAAAAAAAAAGAGAAAAGCAAAATCGGAACGGGTGAATCACAAAAAATAATAAAATCTCATGATGACGTCATGCTCTCCAGATCGAGTGAGTTGTTGAAGTATGGACTACTCATTGCATGTATTTTTTTTTTCAAGTACTTTTTAACCCGTAATCTGTCGTCGCTGTTCTTCTTTCATCAGAGTCTTGGAGCTGCATGTCTTGTCCAATTACTTTTCTAGGAGCTGCTATAAAAAGCTAAAGAGCTGTTAATGTCAAATCGAATGAGGAATAATCGAAATATTTTCGATAATACTAGAACAAAGTGTCATTGGGGAAATGGTTATGTGCTTGGAGATAATAAATAACCTCAATGCTTTAGAAATATACCATTTATATTTATATTATACTTTTGTTTATAATCCTCTTCATATTTACCACTACATTTTTGTTGTTTATTCTATTACCAACAAAGTTTTCCAATGTTTAAAGGTACCAGACACGATTAGCTTTCATGCTATCTTCTGGTTCCTTTTATCCTTAACTCTGTTGTATCTAAATTTGTATATAATTTTTTATATGTTTGTTATTGATATTGGATAAATCAATTTCAAGTTCAAGTGCAAATAATTATGGTTAATATCTTTTCCTTAACTCTTACTCTGCCAAGGGGTTTAGCTCTCTTCAAAATGTTACCGAAATATGATCAATGCTTACTTATCAATTGTCTGCACTCCATTAACCATATATCATTTCACAAAATATTGTGTACAAAACTTGTAGGAAATTTATTACCATTTCTTATGATACCAAATATTATTACTTTACCCGAATTAATGCCATAAGAATTATTGAAAATTACATTGATTTTTTTTTTGGTCCATTATTTTGGGGTTTCTCATTTGTTAACTATCGTTAAATTTTGAAATAAGGTAATATCTTTTTAAAAATCTGCTATTTTCTCTGAAAATTTCTATGGTAGCATATAATTATAATCATGTATTTAGAATGCTTGATTTATGCTCAAAATTTTGATATACATGTACATATACCTTGCCTGTGGTCGAGCAATTGGTGAATGAAAATGACAAGTCTATCTGTCACATATACGTGACATCGGCACTGAAAGAGTTAAGGTGTGGACATTTTAATGATTTGACTGGTGTAAACTGTAAGTTTGTTCAAAACTAGCATTATATATCTCTAAAAGTTGTCAGCTTTCCTTTTGATACCTTAATGATTTAGATTCATACATACAATTTTAAGCTGACAAATTATGTCATCTGCAAATCTCTTTTGCATTTTATGTTAATTGAGAGAGAGTCAAACATACTGTTTCTTATATACATATATATTTCTTTTTTGGGTGAAAATTTCATATATTTCTTTGCCTATATACATGTTTTATAATTACCATCGCAAAAGAAAGTTAAGGAAATATTTTCCCAGCCACAATCTGTGTTAAGTCAATAAGCAAAGGCGTTACATTATTCAGCCCGTCTGCGCCATATATGTCTGAATGCTGGGCCTCGCTATCCATTAATAAAAGACATGGAACATTATTCAGTCGCTTTCCGCTATATCCTTCTTCACAATGTTGTTCATTCCCATCCATTTTCTCATCCCTAGGCCCCCGATGTAGATGCCTTGCTCTCTGAGCTTGATTGAAAATCACATTAAATTCTTCTCCAATTCCTTGAGCTGTACCCAGCTCACGATCTCGGCATGAATCCGCAGACATTTTGATGAGCATTAGCATATCTTTATGTATCCCATTTCGGAATCCAAGCGGAAGAATATAGAATATGGAAACATCGTGAGGAAACATCATGACGGCATTGCGATGACGTTTCAATGCTGTAATAATGCAGGGGTAGGGTATAACCCTTGCTCTGGCAATGAACCCTGGACATTCCCAATAATAATTGTTCATAAGGAAGAGCTCATTTATTAAATTAAAGGTAGTCTTGAGTGTATGTACCAGGAAAAATAAATATATTACAGGATTCAACCAAATTTCCAGCAATGGGTACAAAGTAATAAACAATGATGCCCCCACTTGTTCGACGTTTCACTTGTTAATTGTATACCGTATTGAAATGTAAAATAATGATACTTTCACAACATATACACGGTGATGCAAGTATACAAGCCTAGATGAAAACGTAATCGCTTTATATTATAGATGAATTATGGTACATGTCTGACGATTTTGCTTCATCCTATGTCATCTGCGTGTAAAGGCTATAAACGCTCATTATCTCAAAAATAACAATTAAGGTAATTGATTAATCATTTATTGATGAGGTTCACCGTGTGTTCAAGGTGAGAGTGAGCGTCTAGTTCCAAGTCCCTAAAGGCGGAGAATTATCGTACGAGAATACTTTCTTTAATAAAGCAAACCTGTCGGGGTCTGAATCGAGTGTGGTCCGAAGGATGAACATGCCCCACTTCTCTGTTATTAAGCTACAAATCAGCAAGGAAACTCCAGCACTTTCAATACACAGTCCGTTACCAAGGCAACATAAACAACATTATTAACAGGACTCACGTTTTTTCACATATACAAAATAGGACACGAAATGCTCATTAGGATTTTTAAGAGTAATTACTGTCAAGCTTTTATTCTGTTTTGACAACTATGAGGTTAAATCTAAGAAATTGCATCTTTATCGATTTTTGAAGATCTGCTAATTGTAATCGTCGTAATTATGCTCTTATGTTAGAATGGGTTAATCAAGTCATTTGTAAAATTGGAAAGAAATAAAAATTAATGGAAAGGACATGATTCCAATAAATTTTTATAATTACCAGCTGCACTGAACTTTCGGTTACTTTCAGATTCACTCATTATCTTTAATTCAATTCTGATTTTTCAAATAATATCTGTGATAGCCATTTTAATTGACACTTTACGCAATTATATTATGTACATGAAATAAACTGTGTTTTAAAGAGGTTACTACAAAGATGAATACACATGGGTGTCCTTATTTCGTGAGAGGTTACACTCTGATCTCTACGTAAAAATAATTATAGTTTACGTAGAGATCAGTAAGCTACATGACTGTTTGTTAATTCCTCTATCCATTAACAGAGGGGGCGCCCTTATATCTTATCCAGAAATTCGTGCCAAGCAAATTACCCTTTTATAAACCAACTTTTTCGCAGCAAATGAATGACATTTGAAGAAGATTATTTTCAAATCTGCAAGAGTTGTTTAATACAAAATGTGGATACGTATAATGAATGTAATGGCGAAGTGGCTCTTCTGACTGGGTCGAACTGCACTTCTTCTCCGACTTGTATTTAAGGAATATGAATGAGAAAATTTACTTTGATATGATTTAACTTCTAGATTTCAAATTTTCCGCCATGAGCACAATCATGAAAGGGGATATTGCGCCTGTTTTTGCAGTACATGTATTTTACTTCATTTATATTAATATCCACTTGCGTTTGGATTTTGCAATTATTGCTTACATGGTTTCTTGTTGTTGTTGTTGTTTTTCTTCAAATTCAGAACATTAATGGCTCCTGAATTAAGTGACAGATCGTGTTTACGTGTGGCAATGTGAACGTTCTCCGGAGCGAGACGTGGATCTTTTAAGGGGGTAATGCATCTAGAATGGGATAGAATGAAGGGAATATTAGATGGAATCCCATGGTAGGCCAATTACGACCCATTTCCAAGTTTAACCTTCTATCAGCGAGACGCCTGCCATTAAATGTATATTTGCTTGGGGAACGAGAAGATTGAGGAAACCTTCAGCATATTATTATTATTATTATCTCTCTTCTGTCTGCCTGTTTTTCAGGGGTTTTTTTTTCTTCATCTCCTTTTCTCTCTCCCTCTCTCTCTCTCTCTTTCTTTCTCGGTACAGTTTCACTCTCCCGCTTTCTATCCCTGTTTTATTAACCTTTATCTATCTCCCAATCTATCTATCCATCTCTCTTTCTCTCTATCTCACTCCCTCTCTCATTCTATCTATTTTTATTTCATTAACAACTTAATACCTATACTCTCTCTCTTTCTCTCTCCCTCCTTTTTCCTGTTTCCCTGTTCTCGTCATTCCCAGACCCACGGTATTTATTTTATAGGTATACTAATTTTTACATTGGAACTCTTTCAGATACTGTTCAAATACTCTTTTTAACCCGTCAAACACCGTCCCCGTCGTCGCCCTCTCTCCGCCCCCACACTACACTCAAACCCTGTGCTTTAAAAGACACTGTTACAAGTCTTTGTCATGAAAAGATGCTGTTTTTGCCGCCTCCCGATGGCGTTAGCTTTTGACTACCAACCTGCGATAACAACCTACGGGACACCCAAGAGACCCCCTCCCTATAGAATAGCCCGGTGACTAAGAGCTAGCAATCCTTCGCTCTAGTTTCATAGCTCAGTGATTTCAGGAGTTGGCGTGTGGGAGTTTTCTGTGGATCAACTTTCTCAATAAAAGAAATGGCAATAATGAATTTTATTTGTACTTTATACAGTGGTTTTACTGCAATCGAGTTTGTTTAGAGTACTGACCTGATAATGAATGGGAGGAAGCTTCACATCATTACGCAAGACTGTGTGATAAATGTTCGATGTACAATACTCTCTTCTCATCGCCTCTGAAACTTCTAACCCCAATCTGGAAGGGCAGGCTTATAATATTTTGAATGAAGGTACCTTTTTTTTAGATCTAAAAAATACCTGTTACAAAATTAGTCCAAAATGTTGTGCGAAGAAAAATTATATGGGTTGTCACACGAGTGTGATTTTTTGTGCAAATTCCCAGCAGTTATGATGATATCTATACTTATTCTGTACCGCAGTATAGGATAAGACTTATTGCATATCAAAATCAATTTTCTATTTATATGCACTTTAATATCAAACCTTGATCATTGTTCAACTTCCAGAAATGATTTTTCCCTTTGATTTAATAAACAATCAACTAATTTCAAAACCACTGTATTTAATATGACTTTAAATATGCTCGCTTTATTAGATGAACTCCATGACTTACGCTATTTATCTCTCGCCGTGTGCTCCTTATGCTCGTATCGAAAGAAAACGAGAAAAGCTGCCTCGCGGTTTTCTTACTTCAAACGCAGCTGGCGGTGTCGCCGTGGTTTTCTCGCCCTAAAATAGCCTAAGGCGAATTCCTTTTATCAAGTCGAGTGGGCGCCGCCAATGAAAGCGAAAAATTACTCTCGAGGTAGGAGATTCAACCGGTGTCAGTCCACATGCTGTGAAATGCTCGATAATGTACCATCGAGGAATGTATGAATGGGAAAGCGACAAAAAATGGGGGGACCAAGGACGCTGCTTGTTACGGTTGCACTGCCATATGACCGGAAACTCATCAGACAAGACAAGAGAATGGTAGAGAGAGAAAAATATCAGGAGAAATTAAGGAATAGTAGACAGAGAGAGAGAGAGAGACAGACAGAGAGACACAGGGAGGGACAGAGAGACAGAGAGGGACAGAGAGACAGAGAGACAGAGAGACAGAGAGAGCTTAACCCATTACTTTTCTGTCTCTTCAACCAAGGAGTCGATAAATCTTTGCTTCAACCAGTATTTTTTACACTAACGCCATCATTTTGTTAATAATTTATTTCTTATCATGTCCTTTATTTCCCCTCTTTTTCGAGGAACCATCTCAAGGCCAATTTCAATACCCTATTGTATAGCCCACAGAAATCATGTTCGGATTACGTAATACTTCCTTGTCGATCATCATGCCAATCCTTTCTTTCTTATTTTTATTTCCCCTCATTTTCTGTGAGGTAAAGATAACACAATCGCAGAGCCTTTCGAGAAATAAACACAAGGGCAATTCCAATACCCTATTACGTATCCCGTAGAAATCATGTTCGAATTACATAGTGCTTCAGTGTTGTTGTGTAATTACTATGCAATAATCACATTGCAAAAGGTGATGGACAAGGTCATTGAAATTCGAAAGTATTTGCAATAGTGTTGAGATGCTCTCCCTAGCTTGTCTTCTATTTTAAAGACTTGTTTTTATTGTTTCGTTATTCATGAGCTGTTCAACCTTAATTGAAAATTGTATGTGTTTTGTATTTACATTTGTTTGCATGTAATTTCAGAACAATCGCAAAGCTTGGAAGAACTCCTTTTGTCTGCACAGAAGGGGTTCGTGCGATTGAATGTATAATATAGTTGATTTCGAGTAATTTGTTATATACCTGCGTGATAACCTGATGAGTGCAGGTCGAAAAGCTTCGTTATCATGTCTCTTTTTCGTGCCATATTGAAATTTTAACTATCCTGAGGCATTAGTTGGCCCTCTTTCTTACCTCTTTTTTTACGTTTTATATATTATTTTTTTATCTGCGCGCCTGGAAATTGAATGAATGAGACAAAATCTTAATTGAATACAATATGGAACAATAATCATGTGCATACACACACACACACACACCCACACACACACGCACCCCCCTCACACACACACACACGCACACATAGAAATATGTCTCATACCATTTTTTTGGGGGGGGGGTACTGGAACATAATTATATTCATATCTTCATGGGAGGACATTAGAAATGTGTTTTCATTATACATCCAGAAAATATGCTGTAAAAACAACATTAATGTATATTTTGTCATATTTTTGTTTAAAATACATGTACATTATTTTGTTCAGCATGTATTACTTATATGTGTATACTTATATTAGAAAGTTGGAAATAAATGTCTTTAAATTGAAATTGAATATTGAAAATAATTGAATTGAGGGAAGCGATATTTTGGATAGTAATTAACACACAACAAGACAGCTGTTGTGGTATCACAATGATCGCTACCATATTTTAAAATCAATTACATGTACCATGATAATCACATTGTATTCTCCTTTATCAGTGTATGCTATCATATTGTTAACATTCAACTACATGTATATCTTCTACTTTACCAAAGTTCGCCCAAATTAGATACGTTTAATGAGATATGATGGTTATCGTTTCGTGTTTGTTTCGCATGATCATTATCTGAAAGATCGCGATGTAAATTTGTCCTCTGTAAAATTAATGAGATTAGCTCTATTCGATAGATGAAGTTCATGTGTGACAGATAGCGGGGTGAGATGACTCTCATTTTGTATCACACTGCGATGCCCCGATTCCATTTTACCCACTGAATTAGGAGATAGTTTTAGATAAAAAGAGCGCCCCCGCTCATCAACTTGCCGTATAAAATCAATAAGTGTACAAAACAACACATCCATGGAAAACAACTGCAACCTGACATACAACCTTTAGCATTTCTTTTGTGAATGGTGATAACCGGAATTAATGAATACAGTTTCATTTACCGCAATTCATACATTTTATAAAGACATAAAATCCTATAACTCTTCCTCATAAGAGGCAATACTTCGACTTTAATATAAAAAAAACATACTCGCCGCAAATCACATGTGGATATCCTGAACCACTCTGCATCGTGCAAAGCAGAAGTAGGCCATCTATTGTCTCTATACTGACCGTAATTTTGACATGCCAAATGTTTGTGATCTGACTATAGTGCTCAACTCGATAAAATCTGTTTCTTAGAAACTCACTGATAAATACCAAATGAATTTATTGCGTTTCATTCATTGCAAAATTACAATAATTATCATCAACGTCATGTTTTTATTGAGGAACTGCCGTATCTATGCATCTATACAAAGTAAACCTGACAGAGATGTCCCATATTGTTGTTGTTTTCATTAACATTTTTTTAAGGCAAGGATCATAATTGTTGGTGACCATAGTGATATTGGTACATCGTGGTACATCGAAATGTGAAATCCAACTTTTGCAAATGAAACATACTTTTAGTCTAATCGGTATGGTATGGGTATAACAGCTAAAGTTTTGCCTCTATGCAATAATGATTTTGATTTTCACCAATACCCCTTTTTCTTGTTGAGAAGGCTTACGGTTCACCATGTGGTTAGTCCTGAAAAGAAATGTTGAGTAAGAAGAAGAAAGTGGAGAAAGTTCAGAGTTAAGAATGGAAAGGCGAGATAGAGAGTAAGAGAATGTAGAAGTGATCAATCCTGATGACAGACCGTCAACCTGTCCAAAACGCAGGGGCGTCGCTAGAACATTTTGAATGGGGGGGGGGGGAGGGTGACACCAAAATTTAGCGACAAATTTTTAGGGTGTGATACCCAAATTTGCCGACAAAATTGCTGCACCCTAATCCCCCCCCCCCCCCACAAAAACAATAAATGATAAACGCTGATGTGGAGATCTTGATCATACGGGCCCATTGTCGCAAGAAGGGGGCTGACGCCTTTTGCCCGAATATCGACTTCAATTTCTAAATCTTTCCTAAATATTTACGAGTGAGCGAAGCGAGCGAGCCAATTTTTAAAACTTTTCGTAGTTAAAATGTACAGAAGTTACATACACAATTTACATAATTGTCTGGGAATATTCGCTGCCCAAATATGTGCATATTCTGGCACTTTGCTGCCAGAATATGATGTGGTGGTTGCCCGAATATCGGAACTTTGTAAATTCTTGGGGGAGGGGAGGGGTGCATCCCATCGCCGAAGGGAACGCCTTTTGCCCGAATATCAACTTTTTAATCTCTAATTGTTTGCGAGGGAGCGAAGCGAGCGACCAATTTTTTTACCTTTCCGTATTTACGAGTGAGCGATGCGAGCGAGCCAATTTTTAAAACTTTTCGTAGTTAAAATGTACAGAAGTTACATACACAATTTACATAATTGTCTGGGAATATTCGCTGCCCAAATATGTGGATATTCTGGCACCTCGCTACCCGAATATGATGTGGTGGTTGCCCGAATATCGGAACTTTGAAAATGCTTGGAGGGGAGGGGACTGCATCCCATTGATGGAGGGGACGCTTTTTGCCCGAATATCAATTTTTTAATTTCTAAATGGTTGCGAGGGAGCGAAGCAAGCGAGCAAATTTTTTTTACCTTTCCGTAATGAAAATGTACAGAAGTTACATACAGAAGTTGCATTATTATCTGGAACCTCGCTGCTCAAATATTTATGTGGATATTCTGGCACCTCGCTGCCGAATATGATGTTGTGGTAGCCCGAATATCGGAACTCTGAAAATCCTCGGGGGGGGGGGCTGAATGCCATTGCCCAAGGGGATCCCTTTTGCCCGAATATAAACTTTCCAATTTCTAACTGTTTGCGAGCGAGCGAGCAATTTTAATTTTTCGTAGAGAAAATGTACAGAAGTACATACACAAGTTACATACACAAGTTACATGGTATTATTATCTGGGAACCTTGTTTCCCAAATATTGGATATTCCAGCACCTCGCTGCCCGAATATGAATATCGGAACTGTGACAATCCTCGGTGGGGGGGGGGGGGGGCAATTTTCTTTTTTACTTTTCGTAGTGAAAATGTACAGAGGTTACATACACAAGTTACATAGTATTATTATCTGGGAACCTTGCTGCCCAAATATTTGGATATTCTAGCATCTTGCTGCCCGAATATGAATATCGGTACTTTGAAAACAGGCGGGGGGAGGGGGCTGCAACCCATTGCCGAAGGGGGACGCCTTTTTCCCGAATATCAAAATTCCAGTGGCCAGTTTTTCCTTCTTTTTCTTTCCTTCCTTTTTTTTTTCCTTTCTTTTCTTTCTGTTTTTGTTTTCCTTTCCTTTTCCATTCCCTTTTCTGATTTCTTTTCTTTTTTATTCTTTCTCTTTTCTCCTTCCCTTTCTCTTTCCTTTTCCCTCTTCCCCTCCTTTTTTTGCCGACAGGGGTGGCGCATTTGCCGACAACACACCCACCCCCTTCTAGCGACGCCCCTGCTGAAACGTCGAGTCTTCTCCACTCTCTGCTTTCTCATCTTGCATGTCTGGTTTACAGTCCTTTTCAGGATTTCACACTTTCAAGAAAGATTACTTATACTGTACATTCTCTTACTCTCTATCTCGCCATTCCATTCCTTCTCCTCTTAATTTCCTCCACTTTCTTCTTCTCAACATTTCTTTTCAGGACTAACCACATGGTGAACCGTAAGCCTTCTCAGTACCACCATGCATACCTTTACCGTCAAAGACTCTTTTCTTTCTGTTTTAAGCATGTTTACGTGCAAGATATTTCACTGAGCTACGTTATTCAACGTTTAGATGATAACGACTCATCCATATGGTGTCTTAAAAAGAATTAAGGAAAGACTTAATATCCTGACATGCGTCAAAAACCTTTCAAATGATTAACATACTTCTTGAATTATTCAAATGTTCAATGCGCCCGAATTGCTTGTATTAATAACATTTTTTTCTTCTATTTTGCTTTGCTTTTCAACTGGATTTCATCGCTGATTGCTTCCGTCACAGGTAAGTCAAAAATCCATTTTACAGTTTGTTACCATGGTGATAGATAAAGTACTGGAAAATGAAAATATTTTGTAATTGGCGAGTAGGTTATCGTAACTTAGCATTTGTAAATTGAGTATTAGTATGCTAAATCACCTTGGGTCATTTGACGGTCACCATTTTGAATTCATTACTCTTTTTTTAATGATTATTTTAGATTTATTTTGAAGTCCAAGAGAGTTTTACGAGGAGGGCAAAACAAGTCCTTCCGACTTGTCAGTCTTGCTTTGCCCCTACTTCAAGTCTTAGAAATTAAGGTAGTATATTTGTGTACATTTTATGTAAGGGGTGTACTTTATATATCATGTCATCTGTTTTATTGCCTAAATCAATATGGGATTTTCATCTATTCACGCACATCGGTAACACGCGATGCGTCAATTTCTAACGCATGACTGCGTCAGCGGCTTTTGACGTGCCATTTGAAAGCTACATCATGCAGATAGTGAATGCATAGTAATCGGTGCAAAGGTCATTGAATTACAGGCGTGTGGGCTTAATGCTTTCACATCATTGATTAGCGTATGTATTAGCGGAGATACTAACACAATCGATATGACGCACCGTATATCGAAAGGAGGCTATACAACTTTGGGAAATCAGTGGTACTCTTGACGCACATATTCCAGACCAAGTGTGGCTAGCTGTTTAACGACATGCTTTTTGATAGATTCCCTTCGTAACGGCTTTTTTTTCTTACATAAACATTTATATTTATGAATACCTTATGTACGTCATTGGTATTCTAAACGTGTATCCAGTATATATCGAAAGACAATCCCGTATTATTTCACATGGCAACAGTAACGACATAGGGTGAATATGTCATAATTTATTACGATCCTTACGTTATCTGTATTCTGTTTTCTGCATGCCAGCTAACGGTACAATTTAGAAACGATTTGCTATCTGGGACGATTAATTTTTATTTCAAGCTTTTTATGCACCCTCGACTGGATCAGCTCTCTTACGTAAGAGCAATTACAATCTTACTTGCTCAACTTGTTAAAAGCTACTTTTTAAATAATAATTTGGCTTTGACGCAGGACCAGTTGATCTTGCAGAGATCATGCAGATGAGCAAAATAACACGCACAACTTAACACGCACTAAGTGATCGAACACTAAATAAACATGTATAAACAGAAAACACGTTTCCACGCTACCATACTCTTCTTAACGGAAGGTGTTTTATTTTGTTTTGTTTGGTTTTTTTCGAGTGCTTTAAGCTAGATATATGCACAATTCAACAACCTTTTGTTTAATATGACAAAGTGCCTTTGATGTGGCTTATTTGCGAGTTGACTGACAAACAACGATGGTTATACACTATTAAATGTGGGGGACTTGCGTATACAGAATACGAATTAACCAAGGAAATAAACAATATGATTATGTTTTTGAATCATGTGCTGTGTAAATAATATTGTAATTATAGCTACATATTATTTTGTGTAGTATGATTCTACTGCTGGTAACATGTGTTGACCAGTTGACGACATGAAGATTTGTTTCTTGAATACATATACACGGATATCTGCATGAGATCATTTCCAATGGAGAGGGCAGGAAACAAATGTGAGAGAGGAAGAGACGTGTATATATCGCCCACCCATGAAGTTAGAAGCGACTGTTTACTATGGAATAATGAATAATTTAATTCATGGTCTTGTCCACATTTTAGTCCATGACAGCTGTTAACATAATCACCGAAGGCCTGTTGATTATTTTTTTAGCGTATGCATTGGACAAGCATACTTTGAAAAATAAACACTGACAAAAGAAATTTATCTTAAAGTGCCTTTTTCAAAACATATAAACGAAAATTTAAAAGTTTCAGCGTTCACTTGATACTTGAGTGACTTGAGACTCTGCTACGAAGAGTGATAGTAAAAAGCCCTTTGACCTTTCCAAACAAATATCAAATATTCTTAAACTAATTGCACTCTGTCCCCTCCAGGTTATCTCCCTGCTAGTTGTATCCTTGGCAGAAACTTTTTACCATTCTGTAAAAGATCAGTCTATCCTTCTTGCTTTTACTCCTCTGTCAATAATTATGTAAAATTCAAACGTCAATCTATAAAATTGCAGATTTCTTCTTTCAAGATTATTAAATATTTTCAGGAAAATATTAAGTTCCACTCGAGAAATTGGACGTCCCTGACGACATGCCTCGAGCCAATTTGTGTATTGTATAACTATTATGTTGTAAATAACAAGTCTCCCTTTCTTGGTCTCTTTATGATATATATCAATCTCTTTTTCTCTCACTTTTTCTCTTCTTCTACCTCTCTATTTTAAAATTTTGTCTTCTTCCTCTGTGTCTATTTTTGTCTATATTCTCCATCTATCTCGCGTTTTCTCTCTATACCTGTATCTCTCCTCGTCTCCCCTTCTACTCCCCCCCCCCCCCTCTCTCTCTCTCTCTCTCTCTCTCTCTCCTCCCTCTCTCTCTCTCTCCCCCCCCCTCTCTCTCTCTCTCTTCCCTCTCTCTCTTTCTCATAGAGGCAGTACACACTCCCATTACTGAGACCCCGGTAAAAAAAATTAGAGCAAAATAAAAGAAGAAGTAGAGGAAATTGCTTATATCATTCTCTCGACAATGACGTCATCATTTCAGAACTAATATGAGTCGAATGATAAATTACATTTAGCTGGTCGATGTGTATTAGGTAAGCTATCAATTTCTATCTGCGTGCTCTGAGACGTAAAATGCATACCGTAGCATGTTTATACCTTTGGGCAAGACTGACAGCAGCCCGAGATGTACTGGCGGTAAACAAGCCCAAAGTGCCCCAGCACTAAGCCTGTAGCGCATATTTTTAGAAAAGGCCATTCCTTCTTTCGAAGTATAACGTTTCCTATGATGTAAAAGTACGCAATATGATGGTACGATGTAAGACCATGAAACAGTATTTTCATGTTATTTCTTTACAAATAATTCGCACGTTTTTAGTAACACAGCGTGTTTTGTTACACGATATATTATCGTGTTTTTACATTAGATTAAAAGTTTAATCGACTTTCAGAAATCCATTCGATACAATTTTGTAGTGTATGTTCCATGCATATAGACTATTTTTAGAAAGTCGACTATAGCAGTCCACTGATTTTGTCCCATTAGTTTACCAAAGCATACAAAGAGTTGAAGCCAAGTTCAAATGTATTGGCATCTATGCACTCATTTTCACTCCGAACAAGCACCGCTCCCCTATAAATCTCCTGAGATTAAAGCCAAAATGCGTTTACGATCCAAACTGTCTACAGGTTTAATGGCATACAGCTTTCTTTATTTATTAAGGTTGACAAGACACAAACAAGTTATTTATAAAATAATTTTTCCAGCCATTATGAAGCCGTCAAATATTCATGACAGAAATTGACAAAATAGGGTTATGCATGTCATAGTGCAAAGAGGCAATGTACCAGCATCGTGTACACACGATTTATATTTTCAAATAAAAAGCTGGTTTGGGCACGTGTAATATAAAACAATGTCAAACATTTCAATGACAAATTTACTTTGATTTTTTACTATTACTCTGACAGATAAATAGACACTGATATTTTTTAGAGTGTAAAAGGGGTATTAAAGTAAATTTTCTCGAGAAGCACCTATTCGCCCAATTGGTCTAATTCAACATTCCAAATTCAAAAATTTGCATGGTCTCTAAAGTAGATGAAATAATTTATTTATTTGGCTTAGACTGCAAGAAAAATCAACTAATTTCTTTAAAACCATCAACCTTACTTAAATGGAAAAAAAAATATTTCTATGAGAACAATAATATTGACTCTTTCCGCACCACCGTACAAATAATGCTAAAATCGAAATACTGCTGGGGAGCGTTTCATCAAGTGTTTTGTCAGTGATTTTTTACCGACAAAGTTGCTCTCAGCCAATCAGATGCAAGGATTTCAGTAGCTTATATCAGTTGTCGACAAAACACTTGATAAAACGCTCCCCTGGGATAATGTCATAGGACTCTTATACTATTGTCAATACCAATCACGTACTAAGTTTTCAATATGATTTTATGTATATATTTTTTTATATTATTGTACCTTTCACATATAACAAGATAAATGCACAAAACTATCGATTTGGGATTCTTCAAAGTTACGTAGCCTGAACACTGCCAACACTGTCTCTCTCTCTCACACACACACACACACACACACCTACACACCCACACAAACACACACACCCGTTTACATGGCTTTACTTCCGAGGACAACTATTGTTCCTCTATTGTTACTCGTCCTCGGACAGTCGACAGAATAAGGCATAAATTCATTGTTCGACGTTCGAGGACTATTGTCCGGCTTCCGAGGACCATTGTTGTCATGATTTTTTTTTTGTTCTCTGTCCGAAAATGTCCTCGGACATAATGCTAAACAAACGCACACCCACCTATACACACACACACATATTATGTTTGATCCAATCTATTTCTTTTTATTGAACAAGCACAAGCTATGCGTCCCCTTTGTTATCCAGTTGCGACAAAGGGTACTTCGGGCTATAATGGCAAATCAATACTGCCCCTGACTTTTAATTTGCTTAAACTGCTTTTTATATCAAAGAAACTACACAAGAGAAAAATATGATTACACAATCAAGATTACACAAAATATACTTGGATGTGTAATCGGAACTTTTGTTCTAATCAACTCCCCCAATAGCTTGAACCTCTTTTAAAGCATAACTGCACCATTTATCAAGTGTGGCAATGTCACAGATTTTCCCTCGTTTCCTTTGTTTGCCTCTTCAAGAAATGGACCAGAATTCTTAGCGGTATGTCACGGCGAATCGAGTAGTTCTTGATTAGAATGTTATTTCAATACCACTTCCTTCAGACGATTTAACGAGAAAGCTGTCGTGAACGCCATCACTCACATTTTAAGTGATTAAAAAGCAGACCTTCTGATAAAGATGATGATTGACTGCCTCCGTGATGTTTCGATCACATGCTTTATTAGTCAGAGCATTGTTTGGTTCTGTGAATGGTTTATATGGTCTGATGATGAAGTCGTTAGTCTTTACCCTCTCTGTTGTTAGTGGCTATACTGCTGGGTTTGTTTTTGTGTTCCGGTTTGCATGTTTCTTTTTGTTTGTTTGTTGTTGTTGGGTTTTGTTGGGGTTTTTTTTTGGGGGGGGGTCGTGTGGCTTTTGTTCTCGTTTGCTTCCAGGTTGCACTTCGCCACTGGATCACAATTGTTGTTGTTTTGTTGTGCTTTGGGGGTATTTGCAAGCATGTGTGACTCTTTATCGTTCTATATTCCCTCTCTCGTCCTCCAATATTTCGCTTTCACACCCCCCCCTTCGTTCTCTCTCTCTCTCTCTCTCTTTCTCTTTCTCTCTCTCTTTCTCCCTCCCTCACTCTTTCTAGCTCCGTCACTTTTTACTTAGTATCAAAGGCATTGAAGAACAGCTATGTTATGTTATAAATATGTCAGTTATTGTTGCTTTTAGCAGGAAGAGCCCTACAACAGTGCACTACAATGGCAAACGCAAGGAAACGGGAAAACATCGTGTGGTAAACCTCAAGATGAAAAACGTTATTTATATAGAGAGAGAGAGATATACAACCCTGAAAAAAAATATATATAGCCATGGAAAAATTATTAGATCAAGAATGGTTACTGATAGTGTTATTTTTGTGGTAAGAATGGAAATAAAATATCATAAAAGCAAGGTGTAATTGCTGGAATTTGTTATTCATGCATTGAAATACAACGGCAAAACATTTTCATTCGTTTGATAAATTATATTATAGTACATTTATTACAGACGCTTGGTCTAATATTTTTTCCAGGGCTGTGTATATATATATATATATATATATACATGTATAAATATATAAATAACGTTTTTCATCTTGAGGTTTACCACAAGCATTTACACACAACATAATCCGCACTTTTGAAATCAAACGTAGTAATATCCAACAGACACGGTCACGAATTATTTCCATGTTTTGTGAATGCAGATCATGCGCCGTGTCCTTCGGAAACCGCCCACGCTCAAAATATGTTAAAGTGAGTTGATATTGACAAATGATATCACCAACCACGATACCATGATTATTATTTCTTTCTTCATATTTTCTTTACAGTGTTGTTTCTTTCAAATTGTGTCCCTCATTCTTTGCTGTCTCAAGTCTTGATCGCTCCCTCTCTCTCTCTCTCTCTCTCTCTCTCATTTTCCTCCTATTTTTCTCCCCTTTCCCAATTCCTCATTTCTATCCTCTTTCAAATTCCCTTTCTATCTCCACACTCTCTCTCTCTCTCTCTTTCTCTCTTCCCTTTATCCTTTTATTGCTTTTCTCTCTCTGTCTGTCTCTCTGTTTCTGGCTCTCTCTCTCTCTCTTTCTCTCTCTCACACTCCCTCTCCCTCTCAGACCCCAGACTTCTTTTCATGATACATGACCCTCGGAATATGTCCTTCGCTTTTCTCCATTTCATTCTCACTCGATTTCGTTAAGTGCATTTTGAGAATCATGCCATGCTTGAATATGAAATCCTTTTCTAGCTCGAAGAGAGTACGGTTTCTCAATTCCTGCGATAAGACTCTTGCTCTTTACCATTTAATGCTGGTTCTATTAACCTAATTCATGTGAATTATAGTCCCATTTCGCGTATAGTGAGACGGAAGCAAGGGGTTCTTGAATGAGCCTTGGAGATGTTATTTAGAATGCGAGGATGGTGTTGAGAAATGGGTGAAAGAAATGGGTTCGTTTTAAACGATTCATGTTAATTATTTTGGGTCGGGAGACAAGTTAAATGTTTTGACTGTCGAGAGTAATTCAACACAGTAGTTCTTTTTCCCTTCTCCTTTATTTTTAAAGAGTTGATTTGTCACCTGAGTAATAGATAACATACTTTAATAATTAATAACATACTTATAATCATTGTTGATAACATTAAAAGTAAGGAAAGTAGTGTTTTTAATTTAAATGGTCGTTTAGCAAGGCATTTTATCAACACTGCTCCTCTCCAACCAGGTGTTGCATGGATACCCCGTAGAATGCGTAGTCATTGTAGTTGTTTAGGATGGTGAGCGTCTGTAAAAAAAAAGGGGGAGGGGGTTTGAATCCGTTGACCGGAGTAAAGCGCTATGTAAATCGAGTATAAGCAGTACTTCCCCCAAAGAAAATTACACTCAGAAAAAGTCCCTCAAATAAATATTTCATTATATTTGTAAGAAATTTGTATATCTGTGGATAGCTTAATTGGGTTCTCTTCTTTCGAAAGACACCAAAAATCTGGTGATATTTTACATTCGAGTGCGCAAAGGCCATTCTTGTGAAAGGGTACAAAGACTTGACAAGAATTGGTCTTTGTTCTGGCTGGTATGAACAACTTTGAGAACTGTTAAAATTTGACAGTTGGAAAAAGTCTCCCCCACATGAACATTTCAAAATATGTTCATGAAATGTTCATCTATGGATAGCTTAGGGTCTCTACTATCAAACGACACCAAAACATCGAACGATATTTACGCTTGAGTGAGCAAAAGCTATTGTTGTGAAATAGTGCAAAAATCATTGCTGACATAATTTGTACTGGTTCTGGCTGGTAGCAGCAAAGATGAGAGTCTGGAAAAGGATTAGGAATGTTCATATTCTGATCATTAAAAGGCAACTCATGAAAGAATAGACTTTATGTTCTGTGTGTCCTGACATATCTCATCAAAACTTTATGGTTGACTGAGAAAGCCAACCTCAATTAAAAGTCGCCAAAATTTATATTTCAAAACTTTAATATAAAATATTTAATTGCTCCATGAAGCATTAAAATATTGACGAAATAATTATGTAATTACATTCAGGAAAAAAACCTGTTCTTTCATGAATTATTATTGATCAAAATAAAAACATTTCTTAGCCTTTTCAGACTCTCAACTTTGCTGATACCAGCCAGAGCAAATACCAATTCTTGTCAAGTCTGAATTCTGTACATTTCCACTAAAGTGTATGGCCTTTGCTCACTCGACCGTAAAATATGGACGGATTTTTAGGTGTAATTTCATAGAAGAAACCCTACGTTGTCAACAGGTAAGACAATTTGCTTCAAATATTTTGAAATATCTATTTAGGGAGACTTTTTCTGGCTTTTTTTTTCTGGGACGCACTGTAGATTGCTTAAAGAGGTATAAAGTATATACTTTAAGTAATAAGTACATTATAGTAAAATTTACATCTCCATATATTACCATCCAATGACCGGGGGTAATAATATATACCTATCTATACAGCGCCATGAGCGTCGAAAGGCGGACCTGCGCGCTATACAAGTAGCCACTATTATTATTACTATTATTATTATTATTATTATTGACATGCATTCCCAAATATTGCGGCCATAGGCGAAGGAGAGGGGGCTATGGAGATGGAGCCACCTCCCGAGAAGTTTGAACGTATAATATACATCATTGTTATAATACTGAAATACCAACCATGGATATCTCGAAAATATCCCTCTCTTCAATAGTAACATTATTTTTTTTTGTTCAATGTTCAAAGACATGATATTTTGGGAACAGCTGCGTGATATAATAATAATAATAATAATATTCCGCTTTTATATAGCGCCTAATACAGGGTTGTGTTTCTAAGCGCTTTACAGATATATTATTACCCCGGTCATTGGATTCTGACATGCCCGCACACAATGTGTGCACTTTATCCACTCCCTGGGGAGTATTCCAGCCAGTCGCTGTAAAGCGCCACATGCTAAGCAAACGACATTAACTTTCGCATCCTACCGGGTACCCATTTAACACCTGGGTGGAGAGTGGCAAATGTAGATTAACGTCTTGCCAAAGGACGCTAATGCTGCGGTGGGATTCGAACCCCGGACCTCGTGGTTCACAGTCCAGGGACTTATCCACTGATCCACAACACCTCCACCATATACTGTGAGTAAAACATTTTTATCCTTCTAAGGTAAAGTGATTGAACCATATGTCCATTAAAATAATTACTAGTAATGTTGACCAAAAAGGGTATGCGTTCATGTACTTGCCTGTGCTATCTATGAATATTTTTTCCACCTATGAAACATTTTTCATTATTTTGAGAGTCCTTTTACATTTCAAAATATATCTGCTCCTTTTTCCTTTCTTATTTACTAATTTGTACATAATTTTGTTTCTAATCGGTGTGTCAGTTAAATAATTATCAAAATATATCGGTATAATGCCGTCATAATGCATGGATAAAATGTTTAAGACAGAGTTACAGTATAAGACAGGGAAATAACGACTGAATTCCTTATGGATCGGACCTACATCATATACTTTAAAATGCAGGAATAAATTTATATCGTTACAGACAGTCAGGAAATACTTTGGACGCTAAAAGCTAATAGCGCTTCCATTCAAATGTTTAACCGCACCAAAAAATAACGAATTGGTTCTGCCGCATATCCCATCGCAAAAGTGCGCCTCGTAAATCCTTACAGTTCAGCGGGCCAATTTGCTTGAGGTTATTTGGCACCAGTA
Source organism: Heliocidaris erythrogramma (assembly GCA_025617745.1). NCBI lineage: Eukaryota > Metazoa > Echinodermata > Echinoidea > Camarodonta > Echinometridae > Heliocidaris > Heliocidaris erythrogramma. Next base: position 11,508,521 of record CM046872.1, on the reverse strand, counting down.
GGATAAGTATTCAGTTTATCTACCTCCCCCCCCCCCCCCCCCCCACATACACACACGAACACATGCACACAAATCTCTCTCTCTCTCTCTCTCTCTCCTTCCTGTGTCCCACTTTTTTCTCTATGTTTCAATGCCTGCCTGCAATGCGTTTGCCTTTTTCACCTTTAGATGACGAAAGTGTATCTATGCGACAGAACTGCAAAATGTTTCAGGGGTTTAGTGTAGACAAAAGGATAACTTCATATTTTGTGTGTGATAAGTGCCGTTAATGAATAGAGGATCACTGATAGCTGGTCTATAGTCTATTTATGTTTCCTGATTCATAATAGGCTGATTATCTTCTTTTTTTTTAATGCCGTACAAAATGTTTAAAAATACGTAACCCAATCGCAGAGACTTTCAAAAAATTCAACTTAAGCAATGTCAATAGCTTGTTGTACATCCTATAGAAATCCAGTTCGAATTATGCAATACCCACATTGTAATCTTCGTACATTTCAAAAGGTAATGACACGGCTGCTTAAATTTCTTAGCTTGATTTATCGAAGGTTTAGGTACCTATGCGTGTATAAACTTCCTTTTCTGTAAACTTTTCCCAACTCACGATCTCAATGAAGGCATAATTATCCGGATTTTTTCAAGGGTAAGGTACAACAGACATAGATGAATATCGAGTTGTAAGATCTGCGGGTATGAGCTTCGGTCTTATTTATCAAGCATGGCCTATAAGGAGATAAGACTCTAATACCATGCCGCGATGGAACATTAAACAAAAGACGATAACATTTCCATCAATGTGCAGAAACATTCATTCGTAAACAATGACCGTGTTTTATGCATGGAGGTGAGGACTATATACTATATAATAGTTCGACTTTACACGAGGCATTATTTTTAATTGCGTTAATTATTACCTGCGTCCAACAAGCCTGGGAAGGCAATTTACCATTGTACGCCAGTAATTCAAAATAATGTTGGTGCTCTTCAATCATTTCACTCTCAACTGTGATGTATTGGTTAACGAATCGGGGTATTGGTAAAGGCTCTTGACTCTCATACGAGAAGTCCTGGGTTGATCCTCCTGGGACATCCGTGGACAAAATGTTTTACCCATGTTTGTCCCCCTCGACCCAGGTGTGGATGGGTACCTGGCAATGACTGGGGTAATAGTAATTGCAGCGCCCTCTGGAACAACAGTATTGATACTGAAAAGGCTTTCCTATGCAATCAAAATTATCATTATAAAAAAGGGAGCGTCAAAGATCGCACCAGTCTCTGGCGCAGTCCCACATCAGGCAAATAACACTTTGTATGCAAAGGGCATAATCAAATGCAGACAGCCTTCTTGTTGGAACTTAATCGTGATAATACAGGTTAGAATGGACAGTGACCTATCGTGGTAAACATGTCATTCTTGGCCACGTTTCAATTGTGATCGATTTCCACAATTTTCTCGAAATTGGACAATATTTGCCAAGTGCCGCCGTGGCTAGTTTGTCGACATCATGAACAGCTGTTACCAAGACCATAAGGGTTTCAGCATACTTACTTACCTCACGAATGTTTAGTAATATCGTCAAATTATTTGCTAAACATGTAAAAGGTAAGGGGTGTAAATGAAATGAGAACAACATTAAAAAGGTTGACTTCTGGTAAAGGTGGAATAATCATTTGTGAACTTTCTCATTCTTTTATATCAGTTTTGAAGAATTCATGAGAGAAATATCCTCTGAAAATTGTTGCTCTTCAAATGCCCTCACATTCGATGCATGTAGAGAAATAGTGGAAGTCTTCGGGCCAAGCATTCATGTCACATGTGGGTATAGTCCAATATACCCATTCCTGTGTGCATTGCATTTGCTTTTCAGCGAGACAGACTATATATCTTTCTCATCATTGTGATAAATCCAAAAGCTCACAGTTTACACATTTTTTAAATTTCCTAAATGAACAACCTTTCCCACTATCTTTCCGACGGTTTCTTTTACTTTTGTTTTCGATTGTGTTTTTTGAATGAAACACTTTTGCGATCATAAACTGCATAAAATAAATTAATTTTAATCAGTAAAAGTGAAAAAAATTCATAGACTTAAATTTTGCCTGAAAACACATTTTATATTAAAATATACATGAAATCACGTTTTTGAGCAATTTTTGGTCTGACGTGCAAGTACGAAATGTTACGCAACTTCGGAACCGCATGCCCGGACTCGCGAATTTGGTCTCAAAATATGCGTGAGATTCGAAAGAAAAGTCTGTCCTGAAACGCCGCGGCGACTGCTTTGCGCGTTGCAAACATATCGCGAGAAAAGTCTTGGGTGGATTCTCCCCACCGGCGCTTTAGGGTTAAAGAGAAGGTTGAGTTTTGGAAAGGTGAAAATAATTTGTGACCTTTCTCATTGCTTTTATGTCAGTTTGGAAGAATATCATAACAGAAATGGCCCCTGAGAACGATTGCTCTTCAAATGCCCTCATACTCAAAATATAATGAGAAATGGTTGAAATGTACGGGCCGAACATTCATGCAGCATGTGTGCAGTACATGTGCTTTTCAGCAAGTTTGGGTTCATTTGTTATAATTTTGATGATTCTATAAAAAGAAATTGAAAAATAACTCACAGTATACACCAATTATTATGCAGATATTAACCTTTCAGAATTGCTTTGACACAGTTTCTTTCACAAATGTAGTTACATGACCAGAACTACAATTTATCTTTACAACCAATGAATACAAAGCGTTAATTTTCTTTAGTGACTATGGTTACAAAAGAGGAAAATCTATTCCGTAAGAAATGTGGCATAGTCGTGCACTTATGCTTCTTAATTTCAGCAACTAAAACAGGCCTTCGGCGAATCAAAGGACATCATTTCGTCAAGAATTATTAATGAAATAGGTATCAGGTCATGAATTTTGATTTTGATTGTGTAAATACAAAGGAAACATTACTTTGCGTTTACGTGCCTGGAAGTGCAATGAATTAAATCACAATCTTGTAATGGTATACCATGAAGTTTCTCTTGAATTTTAGTAGTAAACTGAGCCATCCCTTGCCTGCAAATTATTGCAAATGCAGTGACAAGAGTAAATTCTAGGCGAACCGGCACTGAACGACGCGTATTATTTTCGCATCCGAGAGGAAGAAAGTACCTCTCACTGTCATGTAATGCAATGCACTATCAGTTCCGGTTCAAACTCTTTTTATTTTTTTTTCTTTTATACTCTTTTCTATCTCCCCACCACGATAGAGTTGCGCCGATTAAATCGAGCGATATTGCCGCTACCCTCGATTGGTGTCCTCTACTGAACTCTGATAGTTGACACACAGGCCAGCCTGTGGGTGAATAGTTTTAGACATCAGCACATGGGACAGTAATGCCACACCTTATCGTAGGCGACCACTTCCAGAGTTTACCCACGACCAAGCCGAATTAGTCACTAAGTTCATCCAATCCCCTAATTGGATTTGCCTGGCATTCTTAATGGAATCTAGAGATCGGATTTTGTTTTTACATACGGCATCTGCAACCCAACGCAGGGCTGGCCTGTTTTTCTATGCGCTAACTTTACGCATTGGAAGGTTCCATGTGATGTGTTTCTTCACTAAGTGATGCTTACATAAAGCAACCCAATACCGGGATTTTTCAATATTTTCCTCAAATCTAATTGTTTTTGCTAGACTGGATTCTTTTCAGAGTGTCCGTCAATTCACATGCTCTCGTTTACAAAACAACCTTGCCAATCGTAATGTTGTGACGTCATATACGGTCATTATCTCCATTCTTAAGATTTCTTAAGACGGAGGCGCGATGGCTGAGTGGTAGAGCAATGGTCTCGTAACTGGAGGACCCGGGTTCAAAACCAGGTGAATGCGATAGTGCCCTTTTGATAAGGCATTAATCCTCATTTCCAAGTCCCTCGTAGAGAACCTAAAGTCATCGGTCCCCTGATTGCTTACTTACAGCATACACATGCTTTCTCAACAGTCAGGTAAAATAAACTATCAACTTATTTTTGAAATTTTTCTACATTATTATCTTCGAGTAAACGATATAACCAACTACTTCTTACATCAAACGACCTTCCAAATTTCCATTAAACAGTTGCAAATAGACACAAACTATCGTGTAGTCCCACGTGTACATTTTATCACTAGTTTGAAAATGTTTATAACTTAGGCTACTGAGTGTTTTGTAACAAGGGGCGCAACTTTCACAATAAGGTCACGTGTTGCCTATGTCACGATGTCGTACTCACATTTACAAACCAATATGCATAATTTTGTTTCTCTATACAAGCAGGTACAATGTAAAGGGAAAGAGATGAATCGTTTGACATTTAATCTGAATTTATCGGCACTGCCAGAAAAAGGATTGTGTCTATTACATAAATATTCAAAACTGAGATAAACATATTTTGCAAATTATATGTTGCCGGTTTTTGTTTAGAAATGGGTATTAATGATATAGAATTTTTTAAAGGGTACAGACATTTGTTCATTCAGGATAGGAACCATTTTGACTTGATACACACGTGATTGTAATATGGCGCCATTTCCAAAGGCGCCATACTACGTTGCTCATCTAATGAAGATATGAATGTCGTCTGCCAAACGATACCTAGTAAATCAGAAGTTCCAAAATTTCTAATTTCTAGATAACCTTTATATCTCCAGACAACTGCTATTATAGTTGTTTATAATACTGGAAACGATTTCCTTTTATGAAAACATTGTTTAGATTATTGATCTAACTTATTCCATCGGTTCCCTTTATACATGTATACATGTAATAATCTTAACATCGGTATTAAACAAAAAGGGAGAAGTGAAACTGGGCCATTTTTCATGGCCTCACGTGGGCGCTATCCCACATGTTTCGTCTTTTCCTTTGTTGTTGTTGTTTGTTTATTAGACTAGTTACTATTCACTATGTATGGAACTTCACCAGGTACGCTTGTCTTATTTTCATCATGCTCATGATTTTCTTGTCTCCGGGAGCATGAGTCGACCTTATCCCAAATCGACCAGGTGTCCTCCCTTCGTTATCGTCTTTTCAAAAGTCAAGAATTCCTAGCCCTACATATCGATCATTACACAGTCTAATTAGCCTGGAGTCTCTGGACGTAGTGGTATGGCAGCTATTTCAGTAACTATTTCATGAAAACTCCACCTGCTTCTATTAATTTCATGACGCATTATGCCCTTCCAAATCTAAATTAGTTCAATTCATTGACGTCTTTTTCAATAGATAGATATTCCTATTCCTAGAGCAATCGCTCTTCCATTCGCATTTACATGAGAGCAATTCTTATACGTAACCTGAATAATAAATTCATTGAGTGCGGGCATATGTCAATAATTATGTTTGTATTTTCCTCAGGTGGGGTGACTTGCTTGAAGTTTTTTATATGGCATTGTTAATTAATAAGTATTTTATTTCATTTTTTCATTACCCATGAATCAGAATTACAGATAATATTTTGGAGTATATGAATGCTCATTACTTTGCTAATTTGACTGTTATGGAGGACCTGCATGTGTCTCAAGATTAATCACAACGGTCCCCAAGGTATGGGACATAGCTAGATAGACAGGTAGTGTCTTTCTTTCTCTTTGGTGGCTTCCACTTCTCCAGCTGACATTTTGACTGAATGAAGGTCCTGCCAAAGGACATTAGAGTCGTACAGGAGCTTGAACCCAAAACCTTCGTATCTCCAGTAATGTGTTTAAACCACTCGACTACGACACCTTTACAATACGACTGTACGCTCAGAGCGAATCGCGTGTTATATTTCGAAATGACGTAATGTTCTTAGGACTTCATCCTTCTGCAAGTAGTAATTCTATCCATGTGCTTGAATCATTGCGAACTTGGTTGTCCGTTACAAGAGCACTATACCGACCAAATAAACAGAATGCGCTCAGAATTCCAAACATGGTAGGTTTTCTTTCAAAATACCCTTCTCCTCTGAGCCGAGCAATAAGCTACCATCAGACGAATGTATCGTTTACCCAACCGTGAAAAAAAGAGCGGGGAAAAAATCCCCGAAGAATCAAGTGAGGTTCCCACTTGGCGGGAAAAAATGGCGCGAAACAAGGATGCATGTGATACGTTTTGAATATAACCTTATATTATGCAGAAATAATACCGAAACGATGTCGAAATAACACCTGAGGATATACATTCACTGGTTGTTTTTTGTTATCTCCTCGATGTCTTGCCTTACATGTCTCAACGGCATATCACAATAACCTTTAAGTAGCATTAGTGCCTTTTGATCAAGAGATCGTATACATCTCCTTTAGAAATCATGCTTTGTGACGTCAATGGGAAAAGAGCCTAACATTATTTATCATAACCAATCGCTGTACAGGGTAAAGCAGCAAAATGTTTCGTGACTTCAGGGTCATATCGCTTTGCACAAGGTCTACGATATTGAGAAAGATTTTTTTTGGTAAAGCGGGTCATGTCGAAAGACCATTGCGACCTAAATCCACTGTTTTTATCTTGTTTTACAGTCTCAAGACTCCTCTTGTATGGTGTAGGAAGGCCCGTGAGACCAAAATATCCTCGGAAGAGTAGAAGATCTAAAACAATTCTGGGAGATTCTCCGTGGCCTTCGGTCTCGCTGATCTGCGGTCATCTTGGATGTAGAATAAACCCATTTGTTCCCTAACTAATACCCAGAAACCTGATGCCAATTGTTCACAATTTGTAGTTTGTAAGTCAACAAAACGGGAAAAGGGTTTGGAACATAGCACTTGAAATGTATATTGATATAAGAAACAGGAGTCTTGAAAATGTTCACTATACATACTTATTGAGTCTGCGGCAAGCAAAAAGGGCGTAAATCGTTTTTATTATCTGTCTATCCATTTCTCCTTGTTCTTTTTCCTTGTGCTTCTGCCTCCTTTCTATTCTGTCTCCCCCTCTCTTTCTCTATCCCTCTCTCTCTCTCTCTCTCTGTCCCTCTGTCTCTCTCTCTCTCTCTCTGACCATCGTTCTTTTTTTTCTTTGCTTGTTGTGTTTTTTGTTCTTTTTACAAGGGTTGAAAGTACTAAGATGCCAACTATCTAGAACTCAACCTCCATTCATGTCCATTGTTATATGTTTCTTGCATACTGTGAATTTTCTACTATTCTGTACAAGTATCTATAGTTATGTTTATACGTAGTACATAGCATCGATGCTTTGTAAGTCTCGAAACTATTTCCAGTACGTTCAGACAGGCCATGGTCGACTTGCTTCTATCACCCACTCATGACTATCCATCGCTCACTCGCTGCCAAAACAATAATTACTGCGCCATACACGGTGACCCGAGTATATTTGGTATTGAAGTTTGTGTACAGGGGTCATATCGATATCATAAGATAGCAGCGAGTGAAGCAGCGATTGCGTTCACATTACAAATAGTCACAAGCGCGGTGGGTGGTCTACCGCAAAGCATCGATGCTTTGTCGCTGGATCCTGAGATTTACTCCTGCCAAACTCGCTGCCAGAATAGTTTCGAAACCTAGCTCCAACTCGCTTGTATCTCGTGACTATCTGCCTTCAGACAGCGTTTGGTCTTAAAACTATCTGGTCATGACCAAAATAGTCTCGAAACCTAGATAGCATCGATGTTATCGCTCTACGTGTGAACGTACCTATAACTGTTTGATTCCCTTTCATCGATGTCTCAAGTTCTACCCTGTATATTTATCATTGTTTTATGGTATGCATGAGTGAAAATAAATTGGATTTTAATTGAATTTAATAAAGAATATACCTTCTGTTTCTCTGCAGAAGAGTATCGATGCTTTGTCGCTGGATCCTGAGATTTACTCCTGCCAAACTCGCTGCCAGAATAGTTTCGAAACCTAGCTCCAACTCGCTTGTATCTCGTGACTATCTGCGTTCAGACAGCGTTTGGTCTTAAAACTATTTGGTCATGACCAAAATAGTCTCGAAACCTAGATAGCATCGATGTTATCGCTCTACGTGTGAACGTACCTATAACTGTTTGATTCCCTTTCATCGATGTCTCAAGTTCTACCCTGTATATTTATCATTGTTTTATGGTATGCATGAGTGAAAATAAATTGGATTTTAATTGAATTTAATAAAGAATATACCTTCTGTTTCTCTGCAGAAGAGTATCATTCTATTCAATAAAAACTAGAAAAAGAAACGGCAGTATCCAAGCTGATATCGAGGTATCACTTTTGTTTAAATGACAAAACTTCTGGACTCTCACAGTGGACGTATTTGATTCCCTAATTTCCATTACTTACTCTCGTGTGAAGTACCTTACTTCTCTCAAATTTCACCGATTGCTTTTTGATTTGACATTTCAAACAATTTCATATATATTGATTTGTCCAGGGTAGTGAGAGTCATCATATTTTTATGTTCACCCTACTAACTCTCTCTTATCATGCTGCACAAGACCAAGACTTCTTGGAAATCAGATTGTTTATTTCAGCTTCGACCCGGGCAGACTTTCATGAAAGAATACCTCAAATTCCCTTCACAAAATTTTAATTGCCCATTGGTATGAATGCTCTACTTGCAACGGCTTATCTCTCGGGGTTTTTTTTCTTAGATGGAAAAATCATAAAGTTTTTATCAAAAGAAAGCGGTCTCCTTGTACATGTTATGATGTTTATGGTATCTGTACAAATATGTATTAGTTTTAAAAATTGCCGTATAAGGCTTTGGTAAATTAAGTATTCACTTTGATGCGAATTAATCTTCCATGATCGCAATACCAAAGAAAATCCATTTAAGAAGGTAATTTCAGATGATATATCTTCAATAATTAATTGTATTTGTATTGTATTGTATCGTATTGTATTTATTTTCCGTCAATTAAAACAACAAATAGTAATACATTCATAATTATGAAAACAAATTGATTTAAAAAAAATTGAAATTAATAAGGATAGTAGAAGGATGATATCAACATTTGAACAGTATTTTCCTTTCTATAAGTACATACGAAGCTGGCATTTTTGAGATCATTTAAAACTTGTGTAACATCTTTGTATGGATAAAACAAGTTTATTTCAAATATGGGTAAAGGTTTACCCAGCCTTTTTAAGAGTGAAGGTTACTACTACCAAACGTTGACGTTCACCTTGAACTATTACACTTTGTAATGCTATTGAAATCTACAACACATTTTCAGTAATTTACGTTTGAATCTCCATTAATCCCATTCTCAAAACCGAATCAGCTCGAACATATTTGACCTTTGCAGTTAGCGAGGAATATGGAAATAAAGCGGGATAAATTACATATATAAATGTCAAATGTAACAAATCGTGCACGCCGGTTTAGTACACATTCGGTAAATGGGTGTATAGCATGGCTCTGGTTATTCTTTCTAATTTCACTTCGTTAGGCCTAACTATAATCTGCTTACGATACAAATAGAAAATTGATGACAGGTCAGAAATGAAATTGGTCTTAATTCGGTAAGGAAATTAAGAATAATTGGAAACATTCTGTATCAGTAGATATTACGAAAAGAACATATGACAGAAATGTTGTGTAGTTATTCTGAATACGAAGTCAATCTATGTTAAATTTGGATTAAACAATGAACATACTGATCTGAAATTTGAAATCAAGTCAGATATTTTCAAACATATTTTGTATATAAAAGACGGGACTTCCATTTCGCGTCATTCACAATACATGAACACTGAAAATGTATACATTTTGAGAATATATTAAGAAATCAGTCCAAAGGGCGATACGAAGCAAGGCTACGTTGTCATGAAATTCTTTTTGAAATAACCCACCATGCTATCTGGTAATCTAAAGGATATTTCGTATCGCAATACAAGTATAAGTCCTTTAGTCCTTAAGGAAGAGTAACATTTATAAATTTCAATAACAAAGGTAGAGTATACTTTAATACTGCTATATAAAGCCTTTATACAACCACACATTACCTACGGAATAGAAGTGTGGGAAGCACTTATAAGCCTAGCGTAAGAAGCATATTGTATTCACAGAAAATGGCGGTCCGTGCTATAACATTCAGTGAATAGAGAACTCATATGACTCCTTTGTTCCAAAGTTTGCGAATCCTTAATGTATATGATTTGCATATTTCTACTTTCATGTTTTATTTGTATAATAACAACTTGCCTCATACTTTAGTAAATTACTGCGACACTATACAGCATAGGTACTCCACAAGGCAAAAGGAAAGTGGACAGTTGCGTCTACCAAAATTCAGAACGACTCAAAGTCAATTTTCATTGTCTTTCATTGGTAGTGAATTTTGGAATAGATTACCTTTTAAAATCAAATTAACCAGGTCTAGAAGTAGGTTTCGGAATTCTGTTGAGACACACTTGCTGAGTAAATCATAAATGAAAACGTTTATTATGAAAAAGAGACATGATAACGAAGCTTTTCGAACTGCACTCATCAGGTTATCACGCATCAGGTATATAACAAATTACTTGAAATCAACTATACTCGATGAACCCGAACAATCGCAAAGCTTGGACGAACTCCTTTTGTCTGCACAGAAGTAGCCTCTTGTCGAGGCCCTGGCGCTGTTGAAATCCTTGGCGATATGGAGGCAAAATTTCTGGCTCGCTTCGCTCGCCAGAAAAACCGAGGCGCTTGCGCCGAGGGCCTCTTGACACCTGATCTGAATTTCTTTTGTATTTCATTGTTTTGACGAATATTCCGACCAAATTTTGGTCGGTGAAAATCATCCAATAAGCTCGAGCTACCATGACGTAATGTTAAATATTCATGACTCGACTGCACGCTATTTCTTACATATTAATTAATCGCAGCCCAAAATGGCGTTCAACGTTTCTTCCACGACGAGTGATGACGATATTTGTTGAAGATTGACAGATTCAAAGATTTGCAAGTTGATACAATCAAATCTGCACTTAAAGGACAAGATGTTTTTGTGAATCTGCCTACTGGCTATGGAAAAAGTGTTTTTCACGCGCTACCGCTCTGTGCTGATTACCTCCGTGGGCCAGGGATGGAGAGTGAAACTGCTGTCATGCTTCGCGAGGGCCAGGCGGATCCCCCGGGGCCTTGCCGGGCAGTGAAGTTGCTGGTAACTCCTTGGTTACATCAGAATTGATGGAGATGCATGTATTGTTGAACGGTGACTTTTATTGCCCATTCTTCATTATTTGTAAATATATGATGATCTCTTGAGAAATATATACATTTGTCTTATTTCAAATTACCATGGTTTGTAAGCTAGAGATCGAATTCTTCATAATGTGCTTGTCTGTGAATGTATTTTGAGCAAGAGATTTACGTAATCCCCCCAAAAAATAATAGACTAGTCCAGAACTGAAGTAAGAAATCCTTGAGATTTCATTGGCCAATTTGCTGGGCGATCGCCGCGGTTATCTAACTATTCACGTTTTCATGCATAATTCAGTAGGAAATCGTGCCTCATGAATATATAATTCAGGTCAGGTGTCAAGAGGCCCTCGGCGCAAGCGCCTCGGTCTTTGCCTGCATATCGCCAAGGATTTCAACAGCGCCAGGGCCTCGACAAGAGGCTAGCACAGAAGGGGTTGGTGCGATTGAATGTAGGCGGCTTCCAGAAAGCGTATTAAAATGCGCTGCGCTTCTGGCCCGTGACATAATTGAGAATTGATCGTTGGCATAGCTTTGTGCGCAAGCTGGATTGTTCAGCAAGTGGAGACCAATCGCTGAATCGCATTTGGCTATCTTTGGTCTGTTAGCGGGCATTTCAGATATGCAGGCACAGTCAGACCGCAGGTCGTACGCAAATAACCAAAAAGGCCTGATTTTATTTTCCGTGCCTGAAGTGGCACACTCTCTTTGCAACGAGTGTGCCGTTTTGCATGGTCATATTCAAAGTTCATTAACTCCAAAAATATTAATGCTGTGTTCATCAAACTTTCTGGAAAGATAAATGGATAGTTTATCAACACAGACGTACCTTGTTTAAGTTATAATTCAAAGAATAAGTAGTTGAAAATAAGTGATAAAATAGTAAAACAAAACACTTTTCTTTATAAGATTTCAAGTCCATAAAAGACATATAAGAAGTATATGAGCCACTATTAAAACGCATACGTATGGAAGCGTTGAAGTTTCATCTATAACATTGTCATATTCAAAACACCCATACATTTATGACAGGGTCAGAATCCAGCAATATTCAACCCAAGTACATAATATATCCTTGAAATTGTCAAGACCATAGAATCCTAGCACTGTGATTGGCTGACAAGACCACCCTGCAAGATGAGGGCGCGATATTTGAAACCACATGCCACCCGTTGGGTGAACTCTTGACCTCTTGTGCAAACGTGGTCCTGGCTGTGACAAACATGTTGATCTATTTTGGGGAAAGGGCCTGTGAATTAACCAATCAGAGTACTGGAATCAACTGCTTGAAGGACGCAATGTGTACCTTGGTTACATTTTGCTGGATCCTGACCCTGTCATAAAGTGTACATAGATATTATTTAAATATTTGTAAAGTATAGATATTGCCCTTCACATTCATGTCAAATTCAACCTGGCTCATAATAAAACTATGTCAGTTTTTTACAGGTTTAATTTTCGTTTCGTTTCCATTTTTTGATCATAAAATAACATAAGTTTTCACCAATTTTGTCATATTTTTCATAAACAGATAGAGTATGTCATGAATTTCTAATCCCTCCTCTTTTATTTGATGTGTAAATCATGACGATCGATAAATGTTAACTAGTCCATTCATTCATTTGGAAATTGGATGTTCCTTGGGATTCCTGCTCATTATGTATTCAGAGACTGACCCAGTCAAGCAAAACTGGGGGACCTGCGGTTTGACTGGGCACGGACCGGCTGCGTGCGCTGATTGGTTGTACGGTTCCGAATAGTCGAGGGGACGTGTTGTTTAAAGATCACATTGGAAGAAAATTCCATCAAAATAAATATTGGCTTAATACTTATTATTGCATAGATGGCATAAATTATACAAGGTTATCCAAATTCAACGCTTGGAAACATTTGAATTAATGATTATTATCAATTATAAAACGGTAAAATACAGCCCCCGATATAGCAGCTGAAGAGCTCCTTGAACGCGGCTGAGATGTGTGACGACACACGAAGGACCAGTCCTGTCTAAGCAGACGATGTCCCATAACATCTTACACATTTTTCAGTGCCTGTTTTGTCATCTCCTCTTCACTTATTTCTCTTACTTGACTAGCGTCAGTCTTAATGTTAGTCTGTTGCCTCACTCTTAACTTCGTGTATGGTATTATTTTGATGAAAAATGCAGCGTTAAAAAAATAAAAGAATCAGTCACTTGTAAACAAAATAAGACGCCATTGTATTTTCAGCTGCTTGCACCGGGGCATGTTCGGCGTTTCAAGAGGGAACGAATACAATCTGTGATATTATTCGGAGGGCTTTTCAATTTGAAAGTGGGGTTTATTTCATTGATCATTGACCCTTCTCCTGTGTATTTACTATCAAACGGTTTTAGTTATCAGAATCAGTTCACTTTCCCTTTTAGAATGGTGTGAAATAAGGTCATGTTAAATATACCAAACTCTTTATAATTTGATAAATAATTGCATTGCAATTACGTTCATTCATTATAGGACGTCGTCTGCTTAAGCAGGATCGATCCCTTGTGTGACGACATCAAAACATCGCTATATTTCTGGCGAATCCTCGGATATTCCAGATGCTTAGAAGAGCTTTTATTTATGTTGTTTTTATAATCATCAGATACGCAGTTGACATAAAACTTATACGATTGCCATCTGTAAGCTTCCCAGTTTCTAGTGATACATTAATTGCCATATTTGTGATTTTCTTGCAATGTGATCTTTAATGCGATCAGCCAACCGCTGAGAAGTACGGCCCACGTACCTGGCATCGCACCGGCACTGAAATTGGTAAATAATATTACTCAAGTGGGGGGTGGGTAGTACATCCTTGCTAGTTGACGGTAGCATCCTGTGTGTAGAAAACACAATGCGTGTTGAAACCGCGTAATAGCAACGTGACACTGCGTGTTTGATCTGACTGGCGTATTTGTCAGATACCTTACCCCTCCAGGGTAGTTTGAGATACACGGGGCATTTGGCAGGTCCAAATCTGGTGTCAGATTTGGATTGTGCCTCCAGCGTCCGTGTTATGGTGCGAGATATAACATGCTCAGGGTAACCATTGTCAAGGAGAATAGTTTTGATTTTCGCGATTTCGGGAGCTAATTTGCACTCAGAGCAAATCCTAAGGGCGCGGCACACTAAGTTTCTAATGAGCCCAATCTTGTATGAAGTTGCACTGTACGAGTCCCATCTCGTGTATTGCCCGGTGAATGTGGGCTTGTGGTAGACGGAAGTGATAAATTTCCCATCACTTCTCTCCACGAGAACGTCGAGAAATGGGAGCGCATCGGACAGTTCAATTTCACATGTGAATTTTAGCGCGGGATGGAGCCGGTTCAGTTGTGTAAGGAAAACCTCACACGCTGCGCGGTTGTCAAAAATTGCAAACGTATCATCAACATACCGACAATACACACGCGGGACTATATTAAGATCGGTGGCGTTCTGTAACAGGCGTGTTTACGTTTATGTAAATAGTCTGTATATGTACAAGAAATGTATTTAACATCATTACTTTCTACTTTTTGTACTTCATTGTTAACTATTATTACTTTTATTTTTAATTAGGGTATTAATTGAACTTTACCAAAATACTTGTTTGGTTTTGGGGGGGGGGGGGTTTGTGGGTCAGGCTCAACTAGCACATGCATGGGCGCCAATCCTCACAGGAATTCTATTCAAGTGGGGGGACACCCCATTGTTGCATCCAGGTGTGTCCCCCCCCCCCCCTTGAATAGAATTACTGTGAGGATTGACGCCCATGAGCACATGTGCTATTATCTGGCCCCTTTTACCAACCAATGCTTTTCTTCATTTATATGTAAATATCATTGTATGTAAAAAAAAATATATTGTAATTAAATGTTGTTGGTGGTAATAAATTAAAAAAAAAGATTATTCATCCATTCAGGGGAAAAACCAATGCATGATGGGTTATTTACTTTTATGACCATGTCAAAAGATACGATGTGCCATTTGATCGATGCTGATTTTCGTTCTTTTATTGTTGTATAGTGGAATGTTTATATCACATTAAAGTCATATCTACATGACAAGCACATTGCTTGAGCCTATAGCAGTTGATGATAGGATTTCGTCACGTGGTCCAAGTAGCCTTGCCGTTAATATATGACTTTACTTCCAGATTATCTAGGTTGTCCGAAGAAAACTTATATGAATATGAAACCATATTTTTTATACAATAAACACTCATCATCATCACCAACATCATCATCATGATCATCATTATCATCGTCGCCATTACCATCATCATCATCGTCAATATAATCGTCCTCATCATCATCATCACACATTTACATAGACCTAGGAATACCGCAAAACACTTTTGTTTGTTCGGTCATAATTCTCAAACCTTATTTCACAAGCGGTTACCTCTTTCAATCGAACATTGCCCCGTGAGTAATATGTAAAGTAAGAAAAATGTAAAAGGGTCATGGGGCATTGATGACTCATATAATCTTCGGTTGTTATTTCTTTCCTATGTACAGGAATGAACGTTTGAACCTAAACCTTGTGACATACTTGTAATCCTTTTAGTTCGCTTTGGAATCACCAGCAGAAGTATTAGCATCAACTATGATCTTATTTTCAATATGAATGGATATAATGATGAATGTGCTTTCAAAAGCAATTATTCAATACATCAGAGATCAAACAATTTGGTATGGATTTGTTCTCATTTGATATGACTCAAAACTCCCAAAGGCAAAGCACTGCTCACCAACCCTTTTAAATAACAACACCGTTGCATAATAATGAGGTCGTTCGGCGAAAACCTAATTCACTGTGGTGATTCACCTTTTTTGTAAATGCGTGGGAAAGGAAGGGAAAATTCGAAAAGGTTTTGCTGGCCTCCTCATTTAATTTATTAAGCTCTGAGTAATGAATGTTACTGAGTAATTACGAGTAGCTCTACGGTGTATCAGTGGCTGGGTTACGGGGGTAGTAACATAATTTCTGTAACCTTTACGCTTAGGTAACAACAATGTTACGTAAGGTTTAGGTCAAATTAATAGAGATATGATTTTATGCACCTGTTATAAGTTTTTGGACTGTTAGAAAAGATATTGTAATACATGTATATACATCCGTCAAGATGCAGTCTCTTTGTTTGTGACTCTTTACCGAAATATTTGTTTTCTATATGATTTATCAATGGTTAAGGAAATGATTTTAGGCGTCTTGATATTGTACTCTTCTTGGATATCATACCACTAAGATTAGTAGCATAGCTGTCAACATCATACAGTTCGGAAGACGCCAAAAAGGTCACAGGGAATTTATTTTTTAGATTTTATCTATTCTAGTAATTCTCAAAATTGGTAGGTGAATGAAGAATAATTTCCCAATAAATGTACCTCTGTAACCCTAATTTTTCTAATTAGGGTTCCCCTTTTTTCCCTAAAAAAGTCATTTCGTCGATAATTCTATAATTGTTTGTTGATAGATTATTGATGATTGATTTTAGGTAAGCGCAACACGTTGAATAACCCTTTTCCATTGTCTATTTTCATAATTCTAAGTTTATTGTTGCTGAAATTTTAGCTACCCCTTCTGTTTGATTTATCTATTTAATATTTGAATGATTAATTCTTTGTTCATAGTTCGAGTAAGGTTTAAGGTATAGATATATGATTTGTAATTTCTTGAGGCCAACATTTTGTCATGGACGCAGTACGTTTGTGTTGGAAGCATGCATTTTGTTTAGGCCGTTTTATTTAGTTCAAGAAGCTATCCATAATGATATTCAGGTACGTACTTCCTCCCCCAAACCTGCCTAATGGTCTTTTGTTTTGGCGGATAAATGCATTTTGTTATCAGAAATGGTTCTCCATTTTAAGTGTTTTGAGTCAATGTGGAAGACTTGAGTGGAGTGTATAGAGTGTGCGTGAAGATTGTGAGAGATGCGAAGCGAAATAATGCTTTAGTCCAAGTTACCTGAAGAAGTCTCGGGGTATCAACATTATGTGTATTTTCATATTATCGAAAATTGATTTTCCCGCCATTGAGAAAGAGGCACCAGGGCCCCGTTTCATAAAACTTATTATCAATAACAACTGCCACATATCTATGACAAATTTTCTCTCAGCTAATCAGATGCAATTATTTCAGAAGCTTATAACTGTTATTGTAACTTGTCATAGATATAAAGTTTTATGAAACGGGACCCAGACTCGTTGCTGAGGAAGGATCGATTGTCTAACCAGGCAATGTCACATTAAATGCGATGCAAAGATATATTTTTAGTCTGTTTGTACATGTATTTTTTTTATTGGATTCTTAATCAGAGTTGACTATTCTGCTATAGTAAATAGTGTATGTATAGTACGCTCTGTCATTGGTTAGATTTGCATCACGTGACGTGCACATATTTTGTTATAGAGCCCGATCGTGCACTATAAACTTCGATTTTTGCACGGGGAATACGGGCCTAATACACAATAAGAGCTATAGATCTAGGGATCTATTTACTATAAGAATTAGTGCGTGTTCTATTTATGCACCATTACTGGACTATGAACTCCATATACTAAATTATCCCTCGTGCAGCTCTATTTCACCTCGGCCTGCGGCCTTGGTAAAACAAAACTGCACTCGGGATAATTTAGTATTTGTTGTGCACATAATCCAGTATAGTGCATGATAGACCATGCACTATTTATATAATACTTTATTCCTTTTCAAAATACCCCTCATTTCTTCTGCGGAGTCACACTTGCACAGAATCTCTCCAACCCATGAAAAATATCTTAACCATAGCCTCCCCATAGAGCCAGAAGAGGAATTAAATTTGCGTAAAAATTAATGATACGAGTTATTAACATTAAAAAATTACTTAAATTTTAAACATTATAAACATTTTATTTCATCATATTCATGTTATAGACTGAGCGCTTAAAAGATAGAGCTTGTTGACAGATTGTAAATGTGTAGCATATAGCGTATGAAAATTAATGAATCACCCGTACCTCAAGTCATGGTCTCAATAAAAATTAAAAATCATTTTGACATAATTCTGATGCCAATAATTTCCAGTATCATTTTGTATCATTGTTTTCTTTTATGACGTTGACTTTCTCTTTCTCTCTATCTCTCTCTCTCTTTTCTTTCTCTCTCAATCTTTTCCCCTTTGAATATTTAGGTATATATTTTTGTTCACATCATTTGATTTCTTATTAAAAACTATTTCTAATAATTACATTACTTTTTATCGTGATGATTCTCATCTGCTAACGACAACGAAAATGAAACTTAAAGATTTCTTCAGCAATCAATCATGGATGGTTGAAGAAAGATGGGTCAAACCGTGGGCGGTTAGTTTTAATTGACAACGGTTAAATCATTCGTAAGGATTTATATGATAATGTAATATGGTAATATGAGATATAATTACTTTCAAAATCTCATCAGCATCACCAAGTCCTTTGAGTTCCAGATGATTATTTTTCAGGAACACATAAATCATTGTATTGTTCATCAACAGTTCAAGTAAGCCATGCATACAAATAATGTTTCCCATGCTATGCTTTACTTTTTGGTCATATCTGAATGTAGTGATCCAAAAAAGCTGGTAACTCCGAAATCTAAACCCGGAAGTTTGACAGATTCACAATGCTTTGGATTTTTCAAAGTACCGTATGTAATTTTTTGGAGGATTGTTTTTGTTGCTGCTGTAATCGTTTCTTTATTTCAAAGAAAAGTACAGCAATATACAGAAATATATGAGCATGTACTGATGGCATTTAAATATATAGTGACTTTTTTGTGGGGGTGGAATAAGAGCGTAGATTGATTCCCTCGGTTTTTAAATATTCTTTCAGCCTCCAGCCCCCCCCCCCCCCATCCTTCAGACAATCTTTGGTCTGCCTTCAAATAGCCTTTCTCAAGAATATCAAATTCCTGAACCAACAACATTGCACTAATGAAATTACAATCCCTTCTTCTAAATATCTAGAAGTTAAATATGTAAAACAAAAATATGTTATTGAAAGCGAACACCCTCGCATATTTTCATTTACAGGAACTAACCAAATTTAGATACAAAGACAAATAGCTACGAGCGTATCTAGAAAAAGGGATGTGAACGTACTCACACCTATAATTTTATTCAAATCACACATGAACTCTTGCAAAACACGGGAAAGAGGAAATGAAGTAAAATAGGCGGTGTTTGAGAACTATTTGAATTCACGTCACATGTACCACTCACAATCGAGGGTTCTAGAATAATCGCAGACTCAAAATTGACCCTGCACTACAGTTTTATGTAGACGGGATACGTGACCTGCCTGCTTTTCACACTCTTTTTCCTCTTTGAGGATACTTTTACCCGATTGTTTTATCCAACATCCGGGAAATTTTACCCAATTTTCGGTACATTTTACACAATATTAAGTTTGATTTTGTTTGTTTGTTTGTATTTATTTCCGTATTAAGAAAACCACATACATTTCATAAAATACAACGTATACATGAGCTTAAAAAACGGAGGATGACCCAAATTCAGCAGTATTTACAAAATGCTGCTGTTCTTCCTTGGGGTCCCACAAAAAAAATTTACCCCAAAAACATGCATGTTCTCTTTTTACCTATGATGGGTAAAAAGAGAACATGCATGTTCCCGTTTTACCCAACATGGGAAAAAATGTGTCCAACTCTTTTTACAGTTTTTGCTCGTTAGTTTCAGTAGACACGAACAGGGGTGTTATTAGACCATTTTGAAAGGGGAAGTCGAACCAAATTTGCTAAGAAAAAAAATCCCAAATTCTGAAAAGCAACAGCAATGAAAAATATAATCTATGAAGCTTTTTCCGTCACCCACTGGGATGCAGAGAGGTGCTTTTTCAATCTTTTTTTTAAAAAACCATTAAAAACAACAACAAAAGCAAACTTCTGGGTGTCCTAAATTATGGAATAGCCTTCCTGAAGATATAAAAAAGTGCATAACATCTGATTCTTTTAAAAATCATGTAAAAACCTTGAGCACTCCATAGAATTGGGCGCTATATAAGTTACATTTATTATTTATTATTATTATTAGGCACAATATTAAAGACCCATAGGTTAGAGATGTAGTCTTAGCTGAACCGGTACACACTAAAAAGTTATGGCTCAGTTTTGCACCGATAGGGGTGCAAACCGTTGGTACAATTGCAGCACCCTTTAGGGTGTTGATCTGCACCCCAATAAGAGTGCACACTTGAATATTTTAGGGTGCATATGTGCACCTTATTGGGAGCAGATGTGCACCCCTGTGTGGGGTTCAAAATTGCCGCCCAATACAAGGTGCATTTCTTGTACCCTCTGGGCTCATAACTGCACCCTATATGGTGCATCGTCGATGGCAATCGATTACCATTCTCGCCTCTTCACAGAGTTAACAGCAGATAATAAAAAGTTATTGCCGATATTTCATAATTCACGCTCGAGATCCATCGAGCCTCGCCCGGGAGCGTCTACAGTGCGACAGCATGTGTTACTCATACAACTTTAAAAGCTGAAGTGTGTGTGTGTGTGTGTGTGTGTGTGTGTGTAATTGGGTTTTTACAGACGTGTATCAATCAGATATGATTATTTACGTCTGGGACCGACCTTTAACGTCACCATCCGAAAAACGTGACTCAGTCTCGAACCTGGGTCCGCTGAATCAGTTTATAACTTCCACTGGTAGCTGGATTACAGGCGCACGCCACAACGCCCAGTTGTGCATGCATGCATGTACTCCACTCTCTATCAAATACAAATGAGCAATTTCATCTCTTAATGTGCCAAGGGGTTTATCTCTCTTCAAAATTTTACGAAAATGTGATCAATGCTTACTTTTCAAATGTCTGCACTTAATTAACCATCATTTTTTTCACAAAATATTTTGTACAACACCTGTAGGAAATTTATTACCATCTCTTATGCATAAAAATAATTGAAAATTACATTTGAGTTTCTTTTTTGTCCCTTATTGTTTGTTTTATTATTTGTTTACTATTCTTTAATGTTGAAATAAGGTAATATCTTTTTAAAAATCCGCAATTTTCTCTGAAATTTTTTTGTGGTACAATATAATTATAGTCATATATTTAGAATGCTTGATTTATGCTGAAAATGTTAATATACATTGACCACTACACTCTAAAAACTCAAGTGCTATATTTAGCACCTCAAGATTTGGAGGCAGCACCTGCAAGGGCACGCATATGGACTGCACAAATTGTGCTAAAGTAGCACTTGTACAAGTGCTATAATTCAACACCAGTCCAAGTGCTACTTTAAACACTTTAAGTGTAAGCCTTTTTACACTTCTGGTGCTATTAGACGCATGCAGCTCGCAAAAACCACACTTCTAGTGCATTAAATAACCCATTTTAGAGCCCCCAAAACGGCACTACTAGTGCTAACACTTTTGCACCCAATATAGTACTAAAGAACATACACAAACAGTATGCACAAAATCACACCTGTAGTGCTGAAAACTCACCCTTTTATAGTCTGTTAAACAGCATAAGGTCTAGATTTTATTTTTAGAATTGATATGAACTGGTTGTATACATGATGATGTGGACTAAAACCATGGCATGTGGATTTAAGTGGCAATTTCGGAGGTTTAATTGTTCCATTTCGGCAATCCACAATCGTGACGAAACTTCCCAGGCCCGGCCGGCGCGGTCGATCGCGCCCCATGCCTGGCTGACCCCGCATGATCAACAATTTTCATGTCAACGACAACGCGTACCGTAGACGTTTGGCCACACCACACATGCTGAAACATGGCATTTCTACTTCATTGCTTTTCATCATGTTTCATATCCACCACCACAAAGATTAATGTAAATATCATATTATTTGATACCTTTATTCGCATAAAATTACAGAAGTTCTAAATTTAATGTCTTAAATTTTTACTTACCACGCCATGCCTGTGCAGCAGATGATGGCTCTTGCACTACAGTTGCGTAATAAGCAATTTCGTAATTGGCCCATGAGCAACTTTTCGCAAATGACCTTTCCTTTTTTCGTTTGGATAGGCATCTTTTCAAAGAAAGATAATACGTAAGCTTGCCCGACATAGCAACCTACAGATTTCAAACTCTATGAAAGAAAGACATCGTAGACCAGGTGACTAGAATAGCACGTCAATGAACACTTGGGAAAGCGCAATGTTTGCAAGTTGGGTATCATTTCAGTGGCAGACTGTCAAATACCAACCATCAATGAACACTTTGTTGCTTTTCAGTGGATTTAATGAAAAGTATAATTAAATGAATATATGAATAATCATTACACTGTCGATGCTTATCGCAGTGAATTTTAAACGAACATGCCAGTTTATGTCAAATGACCTTTATCTGCTCATGCGCAAATCCTAATTATTAGCACAGAATTGTGCAGGTGCTATCACGGGACGTTGGTCAGCACTTGAAGTGTAAAACGAGGGTCCTAACATTCAGCACTTACTTTTAGCACTCAATTTTCTGCACCTTATCATCTCCCAGACGCAAATGGCACGTGAGGTGTTAGAAATAGCATGTCAAGTGCAAACTTCCAATTAGCACTCGTTTTTCAGCACTTCACTTTTTAGAGTGTATATACCTTTCCTGTGATCGAGCAATTGGTGAATGAAAATGACAAATCTATCTGTCATAATGTGACATCGGCACTGAAAGAGTTAAATTATAAAATCTCGACTAAAATATCAAATGTAACCACGTATTGTTATTCAAATAACTTTTCTGATTAAGAAACTATCAAAATGAGCCATGATAAACTCCCCATATAATTTGAATATGCGAATTATGCAAATTTTTCTGCCTTAAGCCCTACAACTAGTACCGATACTTTGGTTGCTGTCAGCCTAGCTGCAAGCCGGTTACTGTTAGTCTTTGGGCGATTACTCTCTTGATTTTTAATTTAAGCAAATTTACGACACAAGGTGATTGAAATGGATTTATTTATAATTTTTTATAATTTCTATGCTTTAAAATATTTAGTCTTACTTCATGAGATATTGTGACATAAGTGTCAATAATGCTGGTTTGCGTATTCATGTAAGACTAATACTTCTGATCGAAGGGTGCAGAATTCAACCTTACACAATTTTAAAACCCGGTTTCTGCAGAGCGCACCCGCAGGGGTGCAAGATTCCATCCGAGATATACGGGTGCTTCGCCAAAGTTTGCAGCCTAAAGCTCGTGTAAACGCTATTATTCAGTGTAAGGCTGTAATACTTCATCATTTCAGACTCTCATATAAAAATGCACGATATGATAGTGACTTATCTACAGGCTTACAGTTACATAGGACAAATAGTATAGACGAAAAGGTAGCACCTGCGGATTTGCCTTATTTGCATATAAGCTACAGCGTCACGTTTCAATCTATTAAGCGTATTTAAGCATATTTTAATAGGCTCCGCCCCCGAGAGACATTTCATATCTCCCGAAGCCCCCATTAACATCCGATTTCACTACATGCATTATTTATTTTTGCTTTGCGTATCCCGACAATATTCAGCTTAGCCTTTTGACAAGGCCCTCGTGACTTGGCTATTTTTCTCGGCAAGTAAGCTAGTAGTGGCTGCATAACAAGACTAGACGCCCAGCCCGGTGAATGCGCGATCGAGCGACGTGAGTCCGAGGGCCTTTTGGAACCTGGCCTGTATTTCTTATGCTATCCTTTGTTCCTAGCGAGGATCTGCTACCTTATAGGTAGGAGCCAATCAGCGAACGTATCTTCGCATGACGTCAGCATAAATTTGGTATGCAAATTCGCCTTCATCTCGGCTAGTTAGCTCGCTCGGCACCCGGCGCTGCGGCCCGTGCAAGCTACATCAATCATGGAAAGCAAGCCCCGCAGATACCGTTGTGATTGGTCGATAATCCTCGGTAGGCGTGTTTAAGCATACGAATGTCAACTCGTGAATAATTCATATCGGACGATGGAAACCCAGGTTCCAAAAGGCCTCGCGACTAAAGTCGCTCGATCGCGCGTTCACCAGGGCCGTGTTGATTCTTTTCGTCGCCGGCTAGTCTCATCTCAGGCACAGCATGACGAGGAAAATAGCCAAGTCACGAGGCCTTGTCAAAAGGCTATGTTCAGCTCTGATTGGACCTTACCTCATGAATATTACAATTATCCAAAAGAATTATGTCCCTTTTCGTCACTTCCGATGTGTGTAAAGTCAATGTAATGACGTCACCCGCACGAAGTGTGAATTTCTTGTGAAACGTTTACCGGTGAGTACAACTATAATTACACTTAAATTTCATAAACAGAATAACATTCATATGAATTACTACCAATGTGAGGGATCTCCTGGAAATTCTGTACATTTTGAAAGTATTTGAAAGTACTGTATGCTATAAAAATGTGGGCAATCTGTTGTCAAACTTTCATTACATTTTCTATCGTTCTAAGCTTATGTTTCAGCTCGATTGCCATTACCACCCCTGCCACTCTTGACAGCTTACCGGGAGTTGGACCGTATCATAAAATCAAATACATTAACAGACGATTTCATCCCCCGTTTAGAATTGTGAAAGTAGAAAGTGTATATATCTACTCACCAGATCCTAATATAGAATGATCCTCGACTCTAGACTATAGTCTAAGAACGGTTGCCGTGCAATGAATCCAGGAAGGAAAATAATCCAAAATGTTCCGCTGGGCGAGTATGGATCAATTGCGAGCGATAGTCCGTTGAGGGTGAAAAACGTTTCTCAGCTAGCTAAAGCTCTAGCGATCGTGAAAATATCACCGCGAAAGTGAAATCCAAGATATTGCACAAATCCCGAGAAAATAAAGATGACAGCCGCGTTATCTTGTCCGCGAAAAATAACACTAGAGAAGAACTGCGATAATAATCCACAGGTATAAAATCCAAAGTTTATCCCAAAAGTGTCAGTGTGGTGTATAAAAGTGTGATGAGGCGACTTGCTTCTCTCACGAGTAAAAACGAAGTTAACCCAACGAGCTTACGAGAAGAAGTGAAGAAGTGAAGTTATAGAAAAGTTTCCGCAAAAGTGTTCACTCATTTTTCACGCCTTAAAAATAATATGATTGGTCGAGCAACAAGTTTCTTGACCCTAAACAAATGCAGTCATTCGTCGGCAGTTTGTAAACAAAAACTTGATTGATTGTTCAAGAATATATGTAAGGTGACCTGGCGTGGAATGTTTGGTGTGCGCGTACATAAAAATGTATAACAAAAGAGGAAATGTTTGTACGCTTAAAAAAATGCAAAACACTGTGGAGTTGAATGAACTTCAGTTCAGTCCAATATGAAAAATACATGAAGATGCTACAGTAGCCCCCTCCTAGATCAACAAGCAGTAGGAAAGTTGATCGATGAAGAAAAAAAATATGAAAATGGCCACAATGCTAATGAAAAGTCTCTTCAGCCGGGCGAAAAATCTGACAGACGAGATGGCCAGTGAACGCGACGTCCAGATCTCGTAGTCCGCAATTGGGTAGGAGCAGGAGGGAGGGGTGGTGACGAAGAAGTTGCATGATGTAGCAAGGGTTCTTCAGCGCGGGTAGGAGCTGGCACATAAGCGACCTTAAGACGATCAACGCTGACGGTCTCTTCCTTGCCTTTAACGTCCAAAATGTAAAACTTTGGCGTCCTGCGAGCAACCTTGTAAGGTCCGTCATACTGTGAGCAAGTCTGTAAATCAGGCGGAACATGCGTTGTCGTAGTCTGTGGACGCGTTCGTGCAGGTGTGATGTCCGTCATGTAGTTGCGAAGGCGACGAACATAGTCACTCGGGTCGGGGGACGAGTCGAGAGCTGTTGGTGCCACCAGCTGTCCTGGAACCTTGAGCGTAGTGCCATACACAAGTTCTGCTGGTGTGCAACCAAGATCCTCTTTGACTGTAGTCCGTATGCCCAAAAGAACAATTGGTAGGAACTCATACCACTTGCTAGGATCAGACTGGGCTCGAAGTGCTGCCTTAAGCTGACGATGAAATCGTTCTACGAGACCATTCGCCGCAGGGTGGTATGCAGTGGTTCGAGTGCGGGAGCTTCCAAGAAGTGAAGTGAGTCCGTGGGAGAGGTGCGATTCAAACTGCCTACCTCGGTCTGTGGTGATAGTCGAGGGTGTCGAGAAATCCACTCACGAACAAGAGTCTTAGCGACAGTCTCAGCTGTAATATCAGAGATCGGAAAGGCCTCAGCCCATCTTGTGAACCTATCTACACAGGTGAGCAGGTAACAATACCCATTCGAAGGAGGTAATGGGCCGACTAAGTCCACATGGATGTGACTGAACCGTGCGTCTGGTGCAGTGTAGGTTCCAAGGGGTGCTTTGATGTGACGATGGACTTTGGAGCGCTGGCAAGCTAAGCATGAGCGGGCCCATGTACGCACATCTTTGTTTATACCTGGCCAAACAAAGCGTGAAGTAATCATGGATTGAGTAGAGCGGACGCCAGGATGAGATAAGTTGTGCAAGGCCTCGAACCATCTGCCGGTGTTTCCGCGTAACATATGGTCGTTCATGGCCCGTAGAGACATCGCACCATATAGTCCCATTGCTGGAAGGCCTAGGCACCTGCTTGAAATCCAGTGAGGGCGACTTCAGTGCCTCATCCCATTCATCGTCCATCTGGTCGGCTGTGATCTGATCGAAATCAAGAGAGAATGCTGTGTGAAGAGCATCCACATGAGGTCGTGACAGAGCATCAGCTACCTTATTGTGAACACCGTGTACATGCCGAATGTCTGATGTGAACTGGGAGATGTTAGTCCAACTGGCGGATCTCCCTGAGGGAGTGACGGTCAGGCTTGGATCGTAGAGCGTAGGTCAACGGCTTATGATCCGTGTAAACTGTAAACTCACGTCCCTCCAAGAAATGGCGAAAATGGCGTATAGTGAGATACACAGCCAACAATTCTCTTCCAAATGTACTATATCTAGTCTCTGGGGGCTTGAGACGCTGGGAGAAGAATGCGATTGGCTTCCAAATTCCACCAGAAAACTGTTGGAGGAGACCACCAACTGCTACGTCCGATGCATCAACCATCAAATTAGTCTGGAGATCAGTGGAAGGGTGCACAAGCAAAGCGGCGTTGGCGAGTTCTTCCTTAGCACGCTCGAATGCAGTGATGCGGTCCTCCGTCCAGTCGACGACCTTGGATGACCGCTTCGGCTGGCCACGAAGCATGTCGGTCAGTGGTGCGAGGATAGCTGCAGCCCTAGCTGCAGCCCTAGGGACAAATCGTCGATAAAAATTGACTAGTCCCAGGAAACGGCGAAGCTGTCGAAGGGAAGAAGGGCGAGCAAATTCACGGATCTCGTGCACACGTTCTCCATGGGGCGAATGCCATCGGTGTCAATGTGATGCACTAGGAAGATGAGGGATCTAACACCAAACACACTCTTGGCGGGGTTGATGACAATCCCATACTCATGAAGGCGAGCAAAGAGACTCCTGAGATGTTCTTCATGCTCTTCCTCTGATGCACTGGCGACTAACATGTAGACGAAGACAAAAGGCAAGCCTCTAACAACTTTCAGACGCTGAAAGGACTGGGCGGCGTTACGGAGTCCGAAAGGCATCCGTGTGAACTCAAAGAGGCCGAAGGGTGTCGTAATCTTCGGATGCTGAAAAGTCCTGAATATGTGGGACTGGGGAGCGATCAGGTACAGTTCTCGCGTTGAGAGAACGATAATCCCCACATGGCCTCCAGTCACCAGGGGTAGGCTTAGGGACCATATGGAGAGGAGATTCCCAATTACTGCTTGATGGTCTAATAATTCCCAATTCCTGCATGTGCTCCAACTCGGAACGGGCGATAGCTAGTCGATCAGCAGCTAAACGACGAGGACGCGAAGAGACTGGGGGTCCTGTCGTCTCAATGTGATGCGTAACTGAATGTTTCACAGCTTTGAGGCGATAGTCAGGGCTAGTGATATCCTTGTACTCCTCCAAGATGGCGGCATACTTATCACTGCCTGTAGCCAATGGGCGTGAAAACATTGGGCTGACAACATGTGTGTGAAGTGGAGCACGAATGCCCCTGATAGTGAGCTTTGTTGTAGAGTCCACTAGTCTCTGATGCTTAACATCCACAAGCAACCCAAATTCATCCAAGAAATCAGCCCCAATGATGGGTGTGGGAAGATCCGCGACCACAAAAACAAAGCGAAAAGTCCTCCTAAGTCCTAAGTCCAAGGTGACGGAACGTTCACCATATGTTGGAATAGTAGACTCATTGACCGCTTGTAAAGTAAACGGGGAATGTGGACGTTGGCGCTTGTCGGTCGCAGAGGGTGTGATGACTCTCACTTCTGCCCCC
The DNA here is from genome assembly GCA_025617745.1 of Heliocidaris erythrogramma. Lineage (NCBI taxonomy): Eukaryota > Metazoa > Echinodermata > Echinoidea > Camarodonta > Echinometridae > Heliocidaris > Heliocidaris erythrogramma. The sequence goes on along the minus strand of CM046872.1, from coordinate 11,480,073 downwards.
GAGTCAACTGAAAACTTCAATCCGGTGATGCGATCATGGACATAAAACAAGCGACCTTGCTTGGTCCCAGCTCGGGCGGTCGCATTCAGTCCCAGCTGGCTCTGTCGTTTCCCTGGGAGTTGGAGAATTGCTGGGAACCCTGCTGGAAATTGCAAGGTGGTGCACACTTGCGGGCGTCGGCACCATGTTTGAAGTGGTACCAGCAGAGCGGATGTTTCTCACTACGACTCTTGCTACGCGGTCTGTTACTATTGGAGCGGCGCCTAGATGGAGAACGGCCACGGTCATGTTGTAGCTACGTGGTCAGTGAGTTGACTTGAGACGTGAGCCTGTCCACCTGCTCCCTGAGCTGCACTAACTCCGAGGTAGACGCGGGTGCACGAATAGCAGAGACAGAACCCGCAGATCCTACCTCGACGATGCTGTCAGCTAGGTCAGCTAACTGGGGTACGGGCATGGCATCCCGGCTAGATGCTAAGATAGCCTGCACGTGGTGCGGAAGCAGCTGAAGGAATAGCTGCTTGAAGATCCCCTCATCGATCTTCGCAGACCCTAGAAGCTGCTCCATTCGGCGGAGCAGCTGGGAAGGCTTTCGATCACCCAGCTCCTCTTGGATCAGCAACTGCTGGAGACGCTTCTGCTCCGATACTGACGTTCGCCTGACCAACTCCGCATTCAGCCGGGCGTAAGGGGTGTCCTGCGGAGGATTCATGAGTATGTCCCTCACCTCCTGCGCAATCTCAGGTTGCAGGGCCGATACTATAAGCATATTTCGTCGTCTCTGATGTGATGCCCCGTGTGGTAAACTGGGCCTCCACCTGAGCGAACCACACAGCCGGGTCATGGGGCCAATATGGTGGAAGCTTCAAGGCGACACCGGCGATGTTAGGCGAGGCCGCGGGGGAAGCGGGCGAGGGAGTGGTGGTGGTGTGTGGCGGCGAATCCGTCATTGCGACTGCGACTAGTGCGAGAACGGAATAACAAACTAATACAGGACGGGGTCACCACTTTAGAATTGTGAAAGTAGAAAGTGTATATATCTACTCACCAGATCCTAATATAGAATGATCCTCGACTCTAGACTGTTGCTACACCCTGTTTCATCCCCATCAATGTCAATGACAGTGATCCAAACTAACAGTTGGAACTAATAATTTCAAAACTTAGTCGGAAAAATATCTAGTATGACTCTAATGTGACATTAACATATTAACTAGGACCAGGTGTTCACAAGTTCCATGATTTTGATTTTATGTCTAAGTCTTAGTCTTAGACCTATCGTAGATTTGCATTTCAAATTTAGTTGATTAGGCAAAACTTCTTTGACAAATCGGTTATCTAAGTTAGATGTAGACATAGAGTCAAGATCTAGTTAAGCTAGAAACGTGAAGAGCATGTATGGATGTTGGGAGCATCTTAAGAAATGAATAATTCATAGTATGTTAATGGGGGGTTCGGGCGCGTTCGAATCGTGTTCAAATGTCTCTGACAAAATGGCGGAGCTTTAAGGGCCTGACTATACACCGTTAAATTCCTCTTAAAATGGCCATGGAAGGAAAAAACTGAGGGTGACCATTGTGCATTTGACCTTTCTATTGTGTCAGCTGTACCCCTTTAGAGGAATACAAGACCCCTATAGACAAGTGCAGTTAATAGGAAGGTGGCCAAAAATGACAGGCTTGACAGTAATAGATCTTTCAGCATCCCTGGTAAGATTTAGAAACCCTTTAATACCTATCTTGAGAAATATTTCGGATAATACCCCGTTGGACTACAAACCTCTCATGATTACTACACGAACCAGTGAGGTGATTTTACATTCGCCCCACGTTCGCTACTGCAAAATGTGTTTGTTTGAAATCAAATAGGTTCAGGACTTTGGATGCGCTCGGATTTTATGTTAAGTTTTTCGTCCAAAGTTGAGATTAAGAATTACAGTTTTTGTTAGAAACTGACCCCAGAGCAATTATCACCTGGGAGCGTTTCATCAAGCGTTTTGTCAGTGATTTTTACTGACAAATTTGCTCTCAACCAATCAGTTGCAAGGATTTCAGTAGCTTATAACAGTTGTCCGGAAAAATCACTGACAAAACGCTTGATGAAACGCTCCCCTGGGCATGTGTCGTACAATCACCGCAATGACGACGAACTGTATAAGGCAATTGTTTATTATTAAAAATGTGCAGTGGTGTAATCGGCATGACTAGAAAGGGGTGGTTGTCCGGTTGGTTATTATGTTGGACTAGTATTTGTGTCCATAAGATTAACTGACCAACATTGGTAATACTTCAGGTAATATTGTGGGCGTTGCAGTCCACGTAGAGCCGCGTCGCCCTTCAATTCTTTCTCTTCTGTCTTTTTCCTTTCATTCTCGAACTAGAACAAAGTACGTTTGATGGTTAACTTGTGGTTTTCTCCAAAGTGAATCCCTTATTTGGTCAAATTTACTGAACTGACAGAAAATCATCCTAGTTTGTATTATGCAAATAAATTGGAGTAGACAACTTATGCATGAAATCAAAGAACGATATTTACAATTTTACAGATTTGAAAGTGGTTTTCGTTTTTACCATGTTTATTCCGTTAAGTAGGCGTCCATGGAATGAATACGAAGTTATGAAAGTTAGGAAAAGTGTTTTCAGATTGTTGATCTTCATTTGTGAAACTTAACCCCAGATCTCTGTATAACGTTTCAAAGCAGCTCCTTATGCTTATTTTCTGTATTTCCAAGTAGTTGTCATAAAATAGAATTTTGCTCATGAAGTATACATATTCACTGGATCTTTGAAAATTCTCTAATGTTTTCAAACCGCGAAATGAAAACTCCTTTCCAGGAGTTTAAAATTTGGGATTTTTGCATTTGATGTTTTTTTTTCCTACTAAAAGTTACTAAAGGCTTTCGGTAACTTTGTGGAGGCTTGATTTAATAAATTGTTGCAATTTTGATATCTGACTTGTATAATGATGTTCAGAAGGATGAATAAATAGCCAGGCATAGAAAGGTTTCAAATATATAATGATATTATTAAGATATCTGTGACTGAATACTCCCAATTACGAAAGCGTATATCCATACGCTTTAGTCTAACACTGAGCTAATAGGGGGAAATGAGTCTGGCATTTCCGGTCACTTGCATATGTTTACTTTTGTGAAGTACGTGATGATTTTGAAGTGCTTTTTTCCCCCATGGACATCATTTTTACACTATATTACATATACTAATACCATGTAAGTCCAGACAGGTCAGATTTTATCAAGCCTCCACAAAGTTACCTAATCACTTTAAAAGAAAATTGTGATGGTTTCTGCCATAATACCATTAAAAATGTAAATCTTGCAAAATAAAGTTACCACCTAACCACAAAGTATAAGCGCAAGTAAATATAGAAAAATATACACCAATAATGTCAACTGGCTTCTTACCGCTCCCTAGTTTCATCCCCGGGGGTGTCCCTCCTCTCGTCCACTAAATTGATTTTCTAATTAAAACAAGTACCCCCGCGTGCCTCTATTGTGTAGGTGTTGCGATAACTTTGCGTTCTATCAGGGATAGATTATGCATCACATTTTTCCTTTTTTTAGCCCCTGGCCTGTTAAATAGATTTCAAACATCGGTTTGTTATCGGTCAATGTACCAGCTGCCACATGTATAGTGCTTTGACATGGGGCGATGTTTGTCTATAAAAGTCTTCGCACGCAGAAGCACTGACTTATTATGCAAGTGTACATACTATCTCTGTTAGGTTTTTTTTTTTTTTTTTTTTTTTTTTTTTGTTAGGTGTTTTCTTTTTTGGGTGGTCTGGTTTGGTTTTACGAGCAAAAAGACACTTTCCCTCCTATTTATTATTTTGCTGATTCATTTTCTTAACGATAAAAATACGCAAAAAGAGATAAATTTGATCGCAGTTTTCGAGTCGATTAGGTTGATTTAAGTTGGGTTTTTTTAATTAGGCAGAAAAAATAATAAATAAAGATCAGTGTTACGTATAGCATTTTATTATCACAACAAATGTTGCAACATCGGTACTTTTTGTTTCTGTTCTTTTATCTGCCGTAAAGTATCATGAGCGTATTATTTGCCTGTGTGTGAAACAATTACCCATGCGAAACGTACGCTTGTCACAAAAACGGACATGAATTAATTAAATCAAATGAAAGAGTAAACTACATGGCTTGGGTAAGTTGGGTTCTGGCAATGGAATTGCATTTCGAGAGAGACTGGCTTAGGTAATTCTAAGTTGTTTATCCTACAGTAGATTGGTTGTTTTGAAGAAGAAAATAAATTTATAAACAAACCACCGAAAACGTGATAGAAATCACATTCGGTGAAAACGGCATCTGACATTTGCACATAGTAGAGCACGTGTTGTGCACGGGGGTGTATTAACTATTAAATCTTTATGTGCCACACAGATTATATCCCTGTGCTACAATGAATTTCTTAAGCGTTGTTTTTTTTTACCAATGGATTCTAATTTATTTCTAAAATCTTCAGTATAAAGCTACTGCACAGAGCTGATAAAGGGATTGTCATGTAGGCAATTAAGACTGGAACGGTGCAGTCCTACTGCCTATAGTTTTGTGCCGATTGGCACTCGTGGCAAGCCCATGAACTTACCATTGCACACTCTTGGCAAATGGAATGTTAACTACACATTCTGGGCCCTCATGCAAGAAGAGTTGAGATTAAACGCAACTTTATTTTCAACCAATATGGACGGCTTTTGCAGGACTTTATTTTTTTTTATTTTTTGACTTGCGTTTGATATTCCTATACTAATCTGCAATAGCCTAATGTAGGTGGGGTTTGATTGCATGAGAATGTATTTTCGGTCATCACTAAGAGTCAGTATTAAGTTTATGTGGAATTAGCATAGAGCTAGGCCATATCTTCAATAATCTTCAGGAAAAAGAATACTGAAACAACAATGTCTTTTAGTACGGAAACGAAATAAAAGTCAATGCTAACAATGGCAATGGTGAAACTAAATTTTTAAAAGTGTTAATGAACCCAATATCCCACGAGGACTTGGTAGAATGTAAAGCAGGCAGACACCTGTACCAATTTCGTATTATTCCCTTCAGCTTTCGCTTGCAATAAATAGCATTCAGTCTTTCCATCAAAATCTAGCTTGGCGTCACTGAAGTCATTAATACATTGCTTTTCAAACTCAAATAAACACGCAATCAATCATACTCTAATTGCTTTATGCCTGTGCCAGTCCATGGATTATCGCCGTAGTTAAATTGCTCACACCCTACATCTGCCTTGACCGTATGATTGCAGTGCTCTTTTCCAATCAATCTCTTTAAAGAGATGGTTGAGTCTTGGTAAAGGTGAAAAATAGTTGGTAAGCTTTCTAAAATTCCTTTTTTTTAATGTTGTTTTGGAAGAATACATGATAGAAGAAATGTCCCCTGAAAAGGAAATAGCTGAAAAGTTTTGAGCGAGCATTCATACTACATGTGTCAGTAGTCCCATATACCCATTATTGTATGCAGTGCATTTGACTTTCAGCAATTTATTTATATCATTTTGATGATTGTATTTTAATGTATTGTATTTATTTTCCGTCAATCAAAACAACAAATAATAATACATTCATAATTATGAAAGCAAATTGATTAAAAATGGAGATGAGGGATGGCCCTACTCAGCGTTGTTGCCATAACAACGCTGTTTTACAGAGGGGTCCCTATAGACATAGAAAATATGATTCCAAAACTACACAGTATAAGTTATGTTATAACTTGTGTACAATATAATCAACCTTCCCAATTGCTTCCAGGCAGTTTCTTTCACCGTAAACTTGCTTGACCAGCATTCAACTTTATGTTTAATTCATCAAACAACAAGTGTCACCAAATCGGAAGAGGAATTTGTGTATTTTATTTTTGCTTTACGGACAACGTCATGTTCGTGAAGTAGTCAGCTACGACTGTTGCAACAGTTATTTGATGGGTATGAATCATTGGACCGGAAATTTGTCTGCATGATGCATGTATATTTCCCCCGTGTTTTAGTGGTTTTCGAGTTAAAGGGATACTCAACGGCAGATTGTGGACGTTTTTATTCCCGCGAGAGGGCACCGTGATCGTTACCTGATCATGCCGTTGCCCCGCGGGGCTCTAACTCCGGACAGACTGGTCGCCGCGCAACATGCACGGCTCCGTCTGAGCTCGAGCCATCGTGCAAGATTCGGGCGGCCTCGTGCAGTCCGAAATACAATCCCAGCAGTCCGACGGACGCGTTCGACGCACAAACTTGTGTACGAGTGAATGGGGCTTACGCAGTCCTGACTTTCCCCACGACCGCCTGGTGACGTATCCCTTTAAAATAAGAATGCTGGAATTGCTGAACTATCAGCTGCCATTTAGTATTACAATATGCAATTGTAAATTCATACTATTTCTTTCAACAAGAGAGGAAACGAAAGATTTTGCATGCATGTCACCCCAAGATTCCAAGTCGTCTTCGTACTGTGACCGAATTGTTAGCATTTATAATCCCGCCAAAGCAGATTTTATTGTTACCAAACACAGCCTTTCCACATTGTGTAATTCTCGAAGGAATGAAAAGAAGTTTTCATGTTCTTAAAATCGGTGTTTGCTTTTATTATATTTCTCCAAAGGAGATTATTCTTAGATCCGGGTAAAATCAATTACGTCTCGGCATACGTATAAACAGAGCTGAAAATTTGCAATACAAAACAGGGATGTAATGCGGAAATAAGACACTCGGCCTCAGAATGAGAATTTCAAGTGGGTAGCGTTTTGGCCCATTTACACATGTCATGCACATTCACGGAACAACATTATATCGACGGCATCATTATGACATGGTTTTCTGGGTTCTTGAAGCTGCTTCAGGATGAAGAAAAACAAACACACTTACCTTAAAACGCCCACACATGCAGACAAGTTGACATGCTTGTACAATCACCCCCTGTACTATGCGTGAGACCCATCGAACTAATTTTCTCTCAATATCTTTATTTTAACTGCAGTCTAAATTCTCATTTTAATCTCATATTCCTTGATGTCAGGCGCCTACTTCAGCCTTGTTTCGTCGTATCAATGAGTGGTTTTAGCCACTCCAATAGCTTGTATATTGGAAATTCACCTGGTATAAATCCAATTGTGTTTGAAGTGTACATGCTACACTGTAAAAACTGAAGTGCTGTATATAGCACTTTTTGAGGGCATGCATAGGGACTGCACTCAGAGTGCTATTGAATGCACACAACGTGCTATTTCAGCTCTTTCACGGGAGCTGGACCGGCTCCTTAAACTGCTAAACATTCATAAAAAATGATTTTGGCGAGCCTCGAACCAGGGTCCGCTGATCGAGAATTGCTGGCATTACCGCTAGACTAACTCACATCGTACGATTTAGAGCAGATCATATTGTTACATAGTGAATTTACGACACCACATAGTTCATGTTATCTACTTGACTCCCATGACTAAACTGGATTGCAAGAAGCATTCGTTAGTCCATCGGTAACGTCAACGCCTCTCAATCAGCGGAACCTGGTTCGAGGCTCGCCACGGTTTTTTTTGCTGGTAAATTACCGCTAGGTACATGCCCCTAAAAGTAGCACTTTAGTTTTTACAGTGTATATGCAAACTTTGACTAAAGATCTTATATGTTCTTGTTGAACTCGTACTCTATACGCTTATAGTTCACCGTGGAATAATTCCCGATGTAAATTCTTTTTCTCATTAACTACGTTTATAACATCGTACGTCAATCTAATGTTATTATCCATAACAGAAACTCCCTGCCCCTTCCTTCCCCTTCTCTTTGTGATTAGTATTTTTTACTATCATGCCCTTGGATCTATTAGTGCGAATCCTCTGATTTGATCAACTTGTTCAGCCTGGAGCCCTTGGCGTCTCAGATTGGCTTACGACTATTTAGTAGCAGGTGACAGCGTAGTCACCCCCTCTTGTAGTCTAAAACTTATCGCGACGTGGGCTTAAAACAGAATTGACAAATGACCTGTTGTCTGTACAGAAGGCGCCTTCAAAGAGTGATGACATTCTTCAAACAGTGTGACGTCATTAAAACGCATGCCTCTCGGCAGTAATTGTCAGTCTCAAAGGAACTCATAAATGATAGATACATACATACACAGATTCATACCCTTGCTCCATACTGCACTTTATCACAAGATATTACTTGGCATTTCCCTATTTTCACATTGTTCAGGCTTCAGAATCCAAGTTCTAGAAGGAAATATGTGATGTAAATATATAATTATAAATACAGCATTTATAATGCGCCATCGATTACATAAACTATTCTTACACAGGTAGAACTGCAAGGGACGGGTGGGGGAGGAAAGGGGGGAAGGGGAGGGGAGAAGAAAGGGGTTGGGGGATTGGGGATGAAGGACCTTGTTTGTCAGGTGGTTAGAGAGGAGGGAATTGGGGGGGTGGGGGTCGAGGGTGAAGTGGGGAGTTTAAATAAAATGATTACTCAGGGCTTCAATTTGTATATTCTGTTTATTGTATTTTGGAAAGATTTGTCTTTTTTTTTTTATTAATTTTTTCTGTACGGATAGATTGATAATTGAAAAGTATAATATTATGTTTTATATTAAGTTTTATATGTATTTCAATTTGTTGAAAAATTGAGGTTTTATATGTATTTCATTTTGTTGAAAAATTGAAGTTTTATATGTATTTCATTTTGTTGAAAATTGAGGTTTTATATGTATTTCATTTTGTTGGAAAATTGAAGTTTTATATGTATTTCATTTTGTTGAAAATTGAAGTTTTATGTGTATTTCATTTTGTTGAAAAATTGAAGTTTTATATGTATTTCACTTTGTTGAAAATTGAAGTTTTATATGTATTTCATTTTGTTGAAATTGAAGTTCTGGAGAAATAAAAACTACTGAATACAAAAAATTCTTAGGCCATGCTAACACATGTTCAACTTCCAAATACATTTTTAATTTGTAAACACATTTTTAGGCAAAAATTCCATCCCATCTTCGTTTACTTTCCAAATACATTGTTTGCATTTAAATCAAATAATTATTAACAGATTAAAATGTCGGCCTCATGTTTGTTAGGACAGTGTATGGATAATGTAAAAACTGTCCAAAATATACTATTCTATCTGTTACAAATATATACATAGCGTAAGCTTATACCTTTTGCCGCTTAATTTACGTGATATATTATATATATATACATGTATATATATATATATATAATCAATTTGCTCAATGTATACATGTTCATGCTTATATATATTGAGATAAACAAATGCAAAGTTACAAGAGGTTAAAGCAATGAAATACTGCATTATAATACAAACATTAATCAAAGATTGATGTACTGAAGGTAACATATTTAAGCTAAGGTATAAATGAAATTAATAAACATTTTAAACAATTCATTTTAACAGCATGACGCAAGTTGCATTGATATTTACTTCCTTTCTTGTATAAGTGGACAACTAACTTCCTTTTTGAAGGACAGGCCTTTCTGCCTTCAAATGCACCGTGAAATTTTATGAGGCAGTCGTATATCTCGAGCTAGCAGGCACAAGTGCGTGATTAATGTCAACCAATCGCGCTTATGGATGCCCAACCTTGTTAAAGGGACTTCCATTACCTTTTCAGAGCATACATCCTCTTTTTCTTTTAGAGATGGAGAGTGGAAGAAAGTTGATCATTAACACGGAGCAGTGATTTGATTCATGACAAGATTGTCTTATTTTCCCCAACCGATGTACATAAAACTAAAATGTGTGTATTTTGTTCGATCTTGTTCAGAGTTAAAACGACTATTATAGCGCCGGTCATGCGAATGCCAATTAAGAGGGAAAATGAATGATAATTTTGTTCTTATGTGTGAATGATAGTTTGTTATTGCACTGTTATACAAAAACCCTTATTAAAACTAAACAAGTGGGTGAATAATTCTGTGCAAACAGAAAGGATAATAGTTTTGCAATTGGGATATGAGTAAACAGACAGTTACTACGCATTAGAATAATGTTCATGTTTCAAGCATCTTTAGTTATTTAATCTGACAGTTCATTGAATCATCTCTCACATCTGAATGTACGTGTATTATATTCTTTTCTAATATGATTATTTTCAAACAACGTATTGATGTAATTCATAAATGCCAGGGGTTCATGTAAATCTACAAAACGCTGAAAAGGCATATTAATTTCAATTCTATGTCAATTTATTATGTTTTCGAAACAATTTCAGTATCAGTATATTGTTTTTATAGATTTTTTTTTCACATGATTTTTAATTTCCTTTATACTTATGCTTTGTATTGTAAAACAAAATATTGATGTACAATGCCAATAAAGTTTCATGATAAATACCAAATACCAAAATACCAATTCTCACAAATTGATTCATTGAGCAAGTCATTTTCTTCCCTCTTGAAAGCATTCGAAAAACAAAATTGAAATTACCCTATAATTAGATAAATTTAGTTTTGTCCTCTTTAACTTTTGACCTCCACTTTCCTTACACTATTATTATATCCTTAAAGTGGCATTCATAGAAGTGTTTGACAGATATGATACCCAGCCTTGATAGTTCAATGTATGGACAAGAATCATCGCAATCATTTTTTGATTAAGCAATCGTTAGTTACATATTTCGCATACCTGGCCCTGCTTATCGTGCTTATTGGCCGTGTAGGGGTCAATTTCTGTTCAATGTCGATACTACTAGACTACCTTACAGTCTGACCTTACTGAACTCTGTAAAACAAAACAAAACAAAACTGTTTTCAAAAGAAAATAAGCATGAAACATCTGAAATTGCGTCCAAATTGTGCCCTCGTTGGGCAAACGAGTGCGTCCAACATGCACCCGTTTGATCGCATAAATCCGCAAGGCATGTCAAATTCCTGCAGCGTTTTGCATTTCTCCTCCAGGGACGCAATTATCATGGTGATCACATAATACCAAGTCAGTTCACGACACGATAATCAATCCAAGGTTCATTTTCATTTTGGTTTTACTCATTGTCTGTAATTCTCAAAGTCTTTTCGATCATTTTCTGATGGACAATCTAAACGCAAATGATATTGCTCACCAAACCGCAATCCATATTTCAGACTCCACGTTCCTGTATTTATACACATCACGTTCGACAACATGTGACGTTATTCTGGTAAACTGTCAAGCAAAATACCGATGCTTCTCCAGCGTTAAGTCATGTTTTATCAATTCTCTCATCCTACTAGTTTGCACAGAAGTAATGATCGCTCATTATCCTCGTTGCGTGAGCTGAATATTATTCGGCTATACAAAGCAGGTCCAATTGAGCGATAACGATAATTATAGTTCCCAAATCGGTTTCCTCAAGTCTAAGTGGGAAAGGGTTTGGATATCTGTGTTGCAATGCCACTGATTGAGAAAATCGATGTAGAAGCCTCATTAGCATAAATCATTGGGATGGGACCTGCAACGCTGATATCAAATGATTTTTCCACACTAATTTCACGAGACCGATTTGGTATCGATTCATAGTTATAGGCATCCATCCTAATTTTATCGGTGAAATGGGACCGGCCCCTTACGATTTTCTTCTTACACAGGCGTGGTTATCTTTTCAGAGTGCAGGTCCAAGAGTTGGTGAGTTGGTGGGTGTCAATGAGTTTAATGTACTATTGAATTCATATGCTTACTCCTGTGGACAAAGTAAGAAAAAGGAAGAAATGATAATGATAAGACGTAATCGTGAATGATGCGATGAGAAGAAGTTGGGTTTGGACCAATTGGCATTCCAGTTCACCAAATCTGTACAAAGGCTGCGCGCATACATCCATTTTCTTAGCCTAACTTTGCGCATTTAATTGCGTATTGCGTTTTCCAAAAATTACTGCACAGCCATCCGGTTATTTTTGCGAAAACCATGAGATAAACCGATTTTACTTTTAGGCTGAAAATCCTTCATACAAATAATAATGCATCTTATACACAAGTCACACCAACGAGACCAACACCGGACGGACAATAGAACAGGGCCCCGTCTTATAAAGAGATGCGATTGATTCGAATCAATCGCAAGTCTTCCGATCAATCGCAAATTTCTAATCTCCTATCTCTTATAAAGAGTTGCAATTGATTTCAATCGCAAATTATTTGCAATCAATCGCAACTCTTTATAAGACCGGACCCTGAGGGTGTTTCACAAAGAGTTAAATTGGTCTGAGAGTCGTGCGTAAGCGCCAGTGCACATCTGGTATTTACCGCGTTATCTCATTGATCGACTTCCCAATAGCGCGCGTCCCCTGAGCATGATCTGACCAATGCGACGACGCGTAATATATACAGGACGCAACTACGAATTTAATGGCGACTTTAAGTCCAACTAAACTTTGTGAAACACCCCCAGATAAAATATTAATTTACCACTAATGGTCCAGAATTGGTCGGTTTAAAGTCGGTTTGGAGTAGTTCTGTTAGTGTGACTGAGGTATTGATCATGACTATGTGAAAACTGATGTGTGTCATCAGTTAATAACATATGTATGACAGCATGCATTGACACGCAAAATTTTCTCGAATTTGCGCGATATCGGCTAAATAATTTCCAAGAAAGGGGGTGCTTGAAATGACAGAATTTATGTGTGCCCTCCATATGAACTCCTATAGACATACTCATATCTAATTATTGCACAAGCCTTGAAAGATAGAAGACAAAAAAAGCAATAAGCCTTATATTGAATAAGGCAATGAGAATACTCCCACTCTGTTTTAAATACCCCGTATTGTTACGACGTGTGTTTGTGTCTCATTCGGCGAAATCACAACGCGCATGCTCACAAAATTAACATTATATACATGTATATGCATGGCAGATCACTAAGGTTCGTAACAGTATTCGCGTGTGATGAAAAAAAGTGGCGCTAGGATGTACTCAAAATTGCGAAAGATATAGAAATTCCTAATTGTATTGTCTCATGAAGAGAGGGATAATGTACTCTTGAATGTATAATTGCTTTTAGAGAAATTTGTTTACTCTTCTGCTCACGTGCTTTCCAATTTCAACACACGTGCTGACTTCATCTTTGTATATGAACATAATGGAATGAATAGCGACAAGGATATTGCTTTTAGAGACCTGTACCAGGTCTCGTTAATTTCCTCTTTGTCCATAATGTCAGTTGCCTCTAGTAAAGCATAGGTTTTCGTTGTTTTTTCCTTTCTTTATTTATTTTTCATTTTATTGATAGAACATTCGATATTTTTTGCGAGGCACCCTTAATAATTTGTGGATGATTTATTCATGTAATGTATTATCTATAAACTAAACACAATTGAGTTTATGTATTTCCATCTATGTTCGTTGTGTCCAATACACGCCTTTTGTTGAACATTACAAAAAGCGTTTCCCAGGAAAATCGTTCTTATTTTTAATCCCGCTCGATATCCAAAGTAAAGTGGCAGAGGGCTTAAGACCTTAGGCAAAGCCTCAACACTGTTTGTAGAAATGTGACTCAGAATTTCCTTTTCATTTTGTCATCAAAGGATAAGGCCAATATAATACCATGATGAGAGGCAGCGTATTCAAAAATTGAAAACAAATTCATAGGCATTGAATAATGCACCACAAGCAAACAACATTAATATACGTTAAATATTCAGATAAGATTTATTAACAATTAAGAAAACGGTCGATTGGAGATAAATCCTCCCTGGAACTAATACCTCGGACGATTTTCCGTCCATCTGGACCAACAAGGTATAACCTGGACAACTTCTACGTACACTATCCTCGGACAATTAGCGATCTAGATTATAATGTAGTGATAATGTAATAAATGTAAGTTATAATTATAGCACCAAATCCACCCTGTGGAGTGCTCAAGGCGCATGTAGAAATTAAACAGAAATGTTTTTACATCATTTTTAAAAGAATCAGATGTAATACACTTTTTGATGTCTTTATGATCAATGGGATCAATAGGATTTTCTTTGGAGAGCTCAAAGCATCAAAGGAATTTCTTTTCAAGAATAAGTTACCCATTTCTTCGACTTGGGTAAAGACAAGGACAACTGATATAAACTGCAATATTCAGACCATCTCAGGAATCGAAAATATTTATCCCTGATTCCGTACACGTGATAATCATTTGATAGGTTTGTGATAAACCTGTTTTGACATACCAAGGAAACATGGCAAAAGGTAACTTGAATCAGATCTAAACATTCTTTACCGCAAAGGAAAAAGTAATCTTGTCGAAAATCAATAACAATTTTACTCTTATTGATGGCAAACATATCACACTTCATTCACCTTTGCATCAATTTGAGAGAAAGCATAATGATCAGAAAAAACGCTTGCTGCATGTTTTGGGAGGAATAATACACACATCAAGAAGAAAGTTATGGATGTTCGATAGCTGACATCACCCAATCTACATCCGAGTCTGCATTTGTCAAACTGGTCATTCGACTGTGACATATTTTTGGACAACTCCATCTAATGGATATTCATCTGAGTTATTTATTTCAAAAAGAACAGTACACTCGTAAATATGACGTGAACGTGATAGTTTAGTCAGTCAAGATCATTTGTTATCGCTTTATCTGTAAATTACGGAATAGAGCAGATTACAGTTCGGCTATTTATTAACATTATAAAGGCTCTGATATATGGTGCATCAGTGTTCATGCAATGAAATAATTCTTCTGTAACTGAACAAAACAAAGCAAGTCGTTGTAAATTCAATTCCGCATTTGATCAAAGATTATTATGTAGAAATGTTGGAATTTAGCAATGGACTTTCTGATCATGCTGATGGGTGTTGTTAACATGGCTGATGCGATATATTCTGGTTTTATAGTTGAACTTTCTTCTTTTTTCTTCATTTCCCTTCCACTAGTGAAATAGATTTCATTCATGTGTAGAGGTGAGTATACCGTGTGTGAGTGGTTACATTGACTGACGCAAATGTTTCACTTTAGATTTTCGCTCTTCCGCTCTTGATCGCAGATAACAGTGAGATATTGAGTAACCTCCTGCAAAGGTCTTTCCATTGTTTTAACATCCCTTTTTAACTAATTGAAATAGATTGTCGCGTGTGCGTGTGGGCGTACGCGGGGGTGTGTGTGCATGTGTGCGTATGTGTGTGTGCATTTGTATTTGCCTACCATACTAATATTTCCATCAAAATATGACTTACGACTACCGGTTGCTTGAACAAGCGTAAAATAAACTACGATAACTGTACCTAGAATTGATACTATAGACGTTCATGTAATGTAAGTATTGATTAATTTTCCAGGGGTTGTGGATATTTCAAACAAAATGAAAATTGAAGAGAGAGAAACATTCCACAAGACATGCGATAGGTAGTGAACTGCAACTTCATGGATAGTTTGCAAACATGTCCGTGAAATCGGTATAATCACGGACAAACAATGTGTCCGACAGGAGAATGCAACAGTTTTATGTCATCAATTATTTTGATATCAAAGTAATGTGATGTTTCCATGCATTAATCAGCTTCCTTTAAATGGTTTGCTTTAGATGATTTACATCACTTGTTGATTCATAAATATTTTTATTATAATATTATTATTCGGACTTCAATACATGCATTGTACCTTATACTCCTCAAAACAAAGCGATAGCAAACTTAACATTCTTCTCAGAAGACATGAAAATAGACAAAATTAATTGATTTTCCAAGTATTAAGGTACACATATTAAAAAAGGAAAAAGGAAAATTCATCATCATGTGTATGTTCTCTTGTTCCCTCACGACGCTGCTACGTAGCTTCCTAGATTTTCAGATAAACATAACAGAAAAAATAAACTCGTCGTAAACAGCCTGCTTTTTGCTGAAAGCGCTAGAAATATTCCCTAACCTTACTGGTGACACACGTTGGATTCGCCAATTAATTAACCTTCTCCCTATAGCCTCACGCACGGGAGAGAAAGACAGGGAAGGAAGGGAGACGGATGGAGACCTGTGGCATTTGGGATTCAGACCTCTCGTCCCTATATCGGCTTTCCCCCGTACAATTTCGCGCGTTATCGGACACCCCTTCTGGACTTTAGAGAAAGTATTTGTGTTACATGGGGATTAAGAATGGGTAATTGGGCTTCGGCTAGGTTGTAATTGTTTTTAAGCTCTGATGACGCAAGCAATGGTTGGAATTTTTGTCCAGGCTTACTGCAGAATATCAAAGAAAATAAAGATTCGCAGACGGAAGAAGGACTAAAAGAATGGATACTAGGGCAAAAGAACGTTACGTATGATTCACGTGGGGTTTGAGGGGTTGGGTTATCGTCTTCTCTTGATAATTTAGCTGGGGGAATTTTGAAAGCCGAGACGGGTTTGTGGAGAAATCTCCCCGGGATACATTTCAAAGCAGCCATGATCCTACCTGATACACAGCTTAGAGTCGGCTAAGAAATGATGAAGAAAATAAAGGTTATGAGGGCACATTGAGTCGCAAGCTCGCACGCTGTGACAGCTTAGCAGGCCGAGCAGGCATAATGCTTTTGGGCTTCGGGTGTTAGCACTGTCACTCTTTCTTGTATGTCCCCAGCTTAGAGTAAGATGTCTTATAGGGCACGTCCGCACTGCTGTGAGTTCCTGATGTACCGAAATTCACACGATGAGGAGTACATACATGGACCTGGTGGCTGGGGGTGCTAGGGTGCTTCAGGAGGTGTTACAGTGGGTGAAGGAGGTACTGTCAGAAAACTTTTGAGTAGGCACTCCCAAAATGTGCTGACCGATTCCTACGTACATAGCAAACGACTCATAGTCTGACGTATTTGGGCACATCCGTGTGTACCAAAAGGGCTACCAAAATTTACACCATATGGGACACATAGTAACTTAATTAATCTTTTGAAAGTAATCCAGGTTTGTTTTGTTGGATCCATTGCACGAGTAAGAATAAGAAATCTTTTTTTAACATGATTACGTCACCTTCTTCTTTGTATACAACGCACACACAAAATGTTACAAAGTGAAAAACAACTTGATTTAAAAAAAAGGCAAATTACTGAATTCACAAAGATGTTTACCATTACATACACGAATTCAAGACATTTCCTATGATTATTTCAACAAGTCACACCATTGCATTAAAGTGTTAGGTTTCTGCATTCCGTATTCTCCTGTATTTTCATTCTGTTTCAATCTCATATCGGCTAATGGACACACGGAATGCAAGTCACCACATCCATCATGACTATGTTACAAGTAGTTACCATGGACAACAAAAAACCTTTCATCAAAATTGCTTAATTTCAGATTAATATTTTATTAGAAAATAGCTGACAACAATCTTTTTTTCAGTAGAAATTCGCTGAACCTGAAGGACTCGGAATAAGTTAATCTGCTATTGGCAAATGTCAACAAAAAATGAGCATTCTGTAGTTCTGTTGAAACGTTTAATTCTATATTGTTCTTTTTTATATGTATTCTTGATTTTCTCTTTTCACTTTAAGATCATTTTTAACCGAAAAGAAACGGAAAAGAAAATTGAATTTCGACAGAATAGCTTATTGTAAAAGCATGACCGTAAATTCCAATTAAAATTGGTTTGGAAATACACCCCCAGTTTTCTCATTACAAGTCATATTCGTCTCAATTCATCGAAATCCTTTCTGTATTGGATCAGCTTTCATGTTCATGCGCCACTAAGCCTCACATTTATCAACTAATCATACCGTTTATATGATGTTCGTTACATGCCATTAATATCAACAATACCAAAATAAAATGATCTGCGGCCCGTCTAATATTCCAGATGCATTACTTTATTAATTAACCCCCATCACAGCATCACCCTGCTTATATAGCACTAGTTATTCATGAAAATGCACCCCGCGTTATGGCAGCAAAAATTAAGTTCATTACCATAGCTACATTTCCCTGGCTTGAACGTGCACTGGAAATTTTTACTCGCGTGCGGAGCGGCTGGCACAAGCACTGGTTATATTATGCGCGAAGAGAGAATGCATGCACAATTTATTAGCCACATATAGACATGATAATGAGCCGTGGTAGAGGCCACAATAAGTAATCTCTTTGGGGGCTGCGCGAGGGGGAATTCGAAAATTGGATGCTCAATAAAAAAATATAGGTTTTTCTTGATTCGATTCAGTGTGTGGTATGGGAAATTTTTACCAATCTTTTTCCTCTAAATGTGTTTATTGCTTTTTAATTATGTACAGTCATTATATTATTTGAATATATGTGACCTAAATTAAAAACAGCAAGATGGTATTGGAAATAATTTTTAAATATTTTATAAAACGTTGATCATTTAAATAAAATATATACGATATATATAATCATAAATATCTAGAAAGTGTGATCGCAAGAACAATATTACCTGTTCTAGGATATAATGATTTGTGAAGCACTGAAACCCTACATGTGACGTTACATAAAGGGCCCTTTCTACGTACATCTATTATCAGTAAATAATTTGTACACAAGCGAAACTGGGATTGTGTCATTTTTATTTGGCTTGTTTTATTCTGCAATACTTTGAAAGCTGGCACTTCTCAATTATCCGTCATCCTAATCAAATGTGTTTAATTTGAAACTGCATCATAAAAACATTTTCCGTATAAACCCTATAGCTTGTGCCGTACAGCAACTTAACATCTACTAAAGATCTATAAAGAAATAAAAACTATTTTATGCAAAAAAGACCAAATGCGTCATGACGAATAAAACGTTTTATGAAATATCGGATGCTTTTAATCCATATTCACTTTCGTATCAGATTTTTTTTCTTTTTTAATAGATTAATATTGAACTTTGACCGCATTTTCATTTCCCGAAATAGACAACGCCTTTATTTGATTACGTCATATTGAAACATTTCGCTCATCGATTTGAGCTCTTTATGATCATCCAAGTTAACATTTCCTAAATTATCATAGTGATATTCATATTGCCATGCAATTATGAAAATAAGTTGACATTTGTATACCTTAAACTTGTTTCTGTAGTTGTTTTTTAGTTGTTTGCTATCAACAAGTTCACATCTTCCGTAGATGAATCATTTAAAGGAAGAAAATTGTTTCATAAATTTGATTTTTATATGCATTATTTTTTATTTGCTCACATACATTCTAATGAAATGTTTTTTCTGTGCATTTATTAACTCGAAAATGATCCCGCCATCAGAAGAGCTGAGACTGATAATGCGGAAGAGTATGTTTATTAATTTGTGTTTATTTACTTCATGTTTCATCATTACGAAGAAGTTGGAACTCCTTATTTTTACTATAATCCTCTTGAAATAGTCCCTCGAAAACTCTTGTTATCAAAAAGAAAATTGTAAGTAGAGTTGCCAGAAAGATCTTAAAACTAATAATTATCGTCTATAATAAAGGTAATACATGCAGTACCCAGTTCATAGAGTCTTATGGATGTATACCAGTAAAAACAATGAGCAAAATAATTAAAACAGAATTATACTTTAATCTAGCATTGCACAATTTTTTGCTGTTGAAAATCATTTCTTTACTCAAGTTAGTTTTTTCGATTTGCCTCCTCTGCCCTATTTCTACTGTTTCAAATATCACAGTATATTATGTCTACTTTTTTTCTCTGGTGGGCTGCCTCAACATTTCTTTCAAAACATATGGTAAGTTCTACTTACCAGATATTCTTTATATCTTCCCACACTATAACCAAATCAGAGCATTGGTTGGTTACAAGGATGTTCGCAATATAGTGCGAATGTTCCTAATCCATTGTTCTTTATGACGTTGTAAATAGATTTTAGTATTCCGTTATGACGTCACATGTATCTTTCAAGCAAAGTTGGACAGTATGCTAAGATATGACGAAGTGTCCACTTCGAAGCTTAGAACACTGCGAGGTCGGTTATTGATTATTAACTTCCAGGTCAGCTTGTCATTTTCTATAATGAACAATTCTGGAAATTTACCTTGGATCAGTAAAGGACTAATTATATCATTCCAGTAGATCAGGACATCGTCCTCTATTAACGAATTTATCTTCCTCTCAGTTGAGTCCCATTTAGATGTACGTAAATCTACATGGGTTTCAAGCTTCTCATAAACACTTCCACTCTCGTTCCAAAGTAGAGTCTAGGGCTTTATAGACGGATTGCAGAAGGGAAATAGTTGTTTAAAAATGTGCCTTTCTTTGACATTTAAGGCTTACATTAAACCCTTACATTAAAGCCTTGCATTGACAAATCTAATTATTCAACGTAATAAAAACTGTAGCTGTCCTGTCATATGGCATAAACATCATTCTATAATAATTATATACAAAGCTAAATATCCCGCCTACGCGAGCAAACACCTTTATTTAAAAACATTCCACAATATCTGTCATCTTTCCTTTCTCGGTATATATCAATTTCCCAATCCATTCCCCCCCCCCCCCCCCCCCCGCCTCTCTCTCTCTCTCTATCCCCGTTTTCCATCAAAAATATTTTCGTCTATCTATGTAACTCAATGTCGTCACTTTCTTTTTCTCCCTTTCTATCCATACATCTCTATTATTTTTCATTTCTTTCTTTCTCCCATTATCTTTGTGTATCTATGTACTTTCTCTTCCTTTCTCTTCCACTCGCCTCTCTCGCTCTCCCTCTCTCTTTCTCTGTCTCTCTTACTCTATGTATGTCTGTCTATCTTTCTCTCTCTCTTTCTCTCTCTCTCTCAATTACTCTGTGAATGTCTACCTGTCTCTCTCTATTACTCTGTGAATGTCTACCTGTCTGTCTGTCTCTCTCTCTCTCTCTCATTCTCCATTTCTCCTGAATCTCTCTTTTCTTTAAAGTCGTGGTTATCATGGTTATGTATCCGTTTTAAATTAAACACGGATAACATCCATTCTGTATCGCAAGCATGATTACTTGCATCCTGTGACTAAAGAGTAGTTTTGTTCTCTTGTTCAGTCGAAAGTACTTTTCCTTTCTTTTACAATTATCGTAATTTGCAATCGCAAATAAAAGATGTGTTATGAATCTCAAAACGGGGAAATCATTTTACAGCAACTTGATCGAATCATACTACACTCTCAGAGTTTCAGAGTGGTGATATTTAGATGAAGTGTGAACACAATAATGGAGATCAGATTTCCATTATGATAAGAAACAAACTTTAGGGTCATTGGTGGGTTTTGAAATTTGTACTGGAAAAAAGAGATGTGTAGAGCACTTTAGTAATCTGCAGCAACATGATAGCAACACATGGAAATTGTTCAACATGAAGAATAAATCTGTCCATCTCGTATATCATGCGTGCAAGGGTGCTTACCCTGCAGGCAAGACACAAGATCAACGATTGGTTCTTCTCCTTACGACTCCGATTAAGGCAGCGAATCAGCGGACCCGTATTGCCCACTCTACTAACTAATTATAATTACCGCGTTATAGAAGAGTCGCGTATTGTGATTGGTTAGTCCGTGCAGCTTCGTTGACTTACTTGATGCGAAGCAGTCTCGGTGGAAAGTGAAAATTCATTTTGCCGCCAACCTGTTTCTAGGATAACACTGAATTTCTTTCTCGGATACCAGCCATGCCGATGAGCGTAGGAGCACTCGGTAAGCCGAAATAATTTCTTATTGGCTTCTTTAATATAGATGCGACTTTTTTTTTCTCTGGTCACAATTCATATCCTGTAATATGAACCAATCTTCTTATTTGATTTTAAAATAGAAATTAAACTTCCTAAAAATTTAACAAAGTATGACAATATTCTGTAGTGTAATTTTAAGTGAAGAGAAATTGCTAATTCCTGAATACATTTGTTGTGTTAATATGATTCTTTTTTCTTCATAAAATTGTATAAAATATTTCTTCTTTTTTTAAATCAAATTTCTCTAAGTGAGATATCTATATTAAGACGGTCTTTCAAACGAAAATCACTCAGCTGAAAAATGTGATCTGGTTCATGTATTATTAAATGCATTTAAAAAGATATATTAATGTAGTAATTATTTCATTATCATGATATGACACACATATTGAACAGAGTGCAGTAATCAACAAAATGTTTTGGTACTGGGAAAAAATCCGTGCTTGTGCTTAGAACATTAGCAGAAGTTGATATAAAAAGGTAGCGACAAAATATATATTTTCTAGTAAAACAGTGTAATGGAGTACATAATCTTTAAGATTAGTGTGGATTACGGAAAATTTTAATTTTCAGTTCACAACTTGATGGAGAATATCTATGTTCACTGATTTGTAGAAATCAAGTTTGATATCTGATTTTATACGTTTGAGAGAGGGTATTTAGACGACATGTCATTGGAAAACGGATGGGAAATTAATATCTAAATGATGAAATTATCTAAAAGATGATTTCACTTCATTCTTTGTGTATCATGTTCAAGTAATTTGAGTTGTTTACATAAACATGCTATGTTTTCGCAGTTGACATGAATATATCTCTCTGTCATGATAAGAGAAGCCTTGTTACATTAATGATCATTCGTTGTAATTAACATACTTTTTGACAAGCTTTTAGGGGAATACAAATGCCTACTACCCATTGTTATCGGAGGGAACTCTTTTCCAAAAAACGTGATGTTTTGTCACTTGCATCCATGAGCCGTTGCTGTGCCTGAGTATAATTTATAATAATTCCATGTTGTTAATAGCTTCTTTTTGTTGATTTCCTTTCTCTATAATTCATGTCACATTGGCTTCCAGCGTTCACATTTTGCGCTTCTCTATCTTCCCTTCTCCTATACACCCGCCCACCCCTTCCCAACATATACATTTGTCTTATTTGTCCCAATCTCTCTTTATCTCTCTCTCGCTCGCTCTCTCTCTTTACATTTTTCTACCCTGTCTCTGTACCTCTTTCTCTTCATTTCTCCCCCTCTTTTTCTCGCTGTCGCAAGTTTGATATACATTCTTTTATTTTACTCTCTCTCTCTCTCTCTCTCTCTCCCTATCTCTCTTTCATCACTATTTTCATATCCCTTCTTTTATATCAGAGATAGCTGTTGGATATAATCGTTAGCTCCTATGTCTTTCGAATCGATATAGACGGTGCATTTTGTATCGGTACAGGGCGTGCAGGCTCAGAGGGCATTTGGAAAACAGTGCACTTCATTTGTTTAATTCCCTCGAAAGAATGCACATGAACTACAAACCAGGCTTACTTCTATCTTTAGCATGTGTATTTTGTGTCTTTGTGCGTGCATATGCTTGCATGTCGTTTCTTGCTTGCGGTCTATCCATTTCCTTAATCTCCCTCATCTCATTCAATTTCTTACACTTCATCTGTTTCGCACTTGCTATTGTACATCAAAAAACTCAGTCGACCCTCTCTGTGTGTGGGTGTGTTTGTGTGTTAAGATTTCACTGACTTCATCTTCCACCCTTTTCTCCTCCTATTTCATGTCTAGATCATCCCTCTCCCTTTTTCCCATCTCTCTCTCTTTCTCAACCTCCCTCTTCCTCTATCTGCAATTTCATATCCATCTCATTTTTCCCCCTTGGTTATTTCTATGTAGTTAAATCAGCTATATTTGCCAAAGCATCATTAGAGAACATGAAGCTACATATCTCTCCCTTCCTCTATTTCATAAAAACGGACCTACTGAATCCATGTCAAGATTATTAGCGAATATTCATGTTAACTAATTAAGTCATACAGTCGAAATTCCACTGCTAGTCGTGTACTTTATTTAAACATAATATATGTTATACTCCTAAACATTATGGAATATTTGATTCTCGCGTTGTAAAAAAAACCCCAACATATTTGTCCTACAAGGGACAAAAATTCATGACCCGAAATTTTTTGAGGGACAGATAGCCTTCGGCCAGGGGACTCCTTTTCTCTTTCACCTCATTTTATTGATCACCGCCACCATCTCCAGAAAAAAAGAATCGACCCGAAACGACATGATCTGCGAAGCAGAAATGAACTTCGAATAAAATCGATGCGAAGAGAGTAATGACGGTGAAGTGCTTAGGATATTTAAATTGGATGGAGTATCGACATATCACGTTTAGAAGTTGCAGTGAAATTACTTAGGCAGTAGTGAAAAGATAAAAAAATCGATGGGGAAGCCTTGCGGAGTATCACATGCTCTCAATGAAAATTGTATGAAGCAAAATAAAGATTATTAAGGAGATGGATATGAGAGCTGATAGAATTTCAGAAGCCATCCATATCATAGAGGAGGCGTAATGGCTCAGTGGTAGAGCAGTGCAGTGATCTCGTAAACCGGAAGGTCGTGAATTCGAAACTTAGTTGATTTCTCCTCCATTGCCAAGTCCCACGGATAGGAATTAAACCCGAGGCTCCACTGCTTGCTTTTTAACGAGCTTACACTTGTACCATTATGCTTATGCGCGATTTTTGTGCGATGTGTCCCGTATGACATATGATATTTATGCATACATTTCATCCACAAATGAAACGTCTTTTGATATGGCAGTGAATAATATTAGCGATACCAGAAAGAACCACTATTCATATCAAGAGATTCTTTCTTTCCAGGAAGAAATATGTGGATAAAAGACAAATATCGTAGGGGACACTTTCCAATGAATCGCCATTCGTAGTGAGTTGAAATAAGAACATAATAATACGGACAATCAAAATGAAGGAAAGCATTTTGAAATTCACATGTATCGGATCTATTTGTCGGCTTTCCAAATGGAAGAGGATACATGATATGTACAATATTCATTGGAATGTATTACCCCTATGTCACGGGAAGCGGTATTTAAATATGACAAGCTGATACTCTAAGTAGAATTCTGTGAAAAATGGCATGAATTATTAAGCATTTTGTCACCGGGGCCAAGAGTAATTACCGATGGATGGACAAGGAGGCCGTAAATATAGGTATTCAGTTGCTTATATTGTTCAGGCTTTACCCATTTTTGAAATTCATTTTTAAATAAATACCTTATTCAATCCGTTGTAAATTAATGAAACAAAATTTGCAATAATTAAGGCTATAATGTCTAATGTCCCCTTTTTTCTGTGGATAGGAATATCATATTCTCTGCCAAATAGCATTTTATATTCATGAAGCACAGACAATGCTGAAACTGTCAGCGTGGGTTTTCGTTTAAAAATGTGTACCTGGCAATAACATACAAAACCAAAAAAAATTGTGATTCAGTTAGGCGTATGTAAGCTGTTTGAGTCTCTCCAGTTTAAAAGCAGTGATTTTAATCATGTTTGTATCTCGGATCTAGTGTATGATATTACCAGAGAATACCGACGATAGATAATTCGTGAATTTCTTCTTTTAATGTGGGTTTGTGCTGTGCATAAAATACAAGTCAATATAAAGAACAATTATGACAATACCCTTTTCACCGTACGAGAATTGATGAATACTGGACAAGTCTACATGAGGTTTTCGGTATGAATTACGCTACGTGACTCCCATGGGAAATGGCGAATGTTTTATCGATGGGACATTAAGAAAGGTAAACACATTACCTCATACAGAATGTTTATCCATTGCCTCTCAGCCCGTGTTTATTTTCTTCAGTTAGGCCAGGTAAAGTGCCCATGCAGACATGCTCCTGACGGAAACATGACTCCGATGATTGCAATGACATTGATTACACAAATAAAACCAGAATTCCCTCCAGCACAGTCAATGCAAGGCTTGTGTTTTTTAAATAGGATACAAACACGTAATAACATTTGAAGAAATAGAACCATAAAATATAACAATCCGTAGCATTTGTTCAACAAAATGGTGAATTATTCTTTGCTGGAAAGCTGAATTATTCTTTGCTGGAAAGCTGCCACTCAACCACTCAATAATGTGAATGCTCCACAACACAACATAGTCTCATTCAACCCAATTTGTGAATTGAGAAACGTATTCTAAAAGTGGCACATAGCCTAGAATACCACTCTGATTTGATAAATTTTGCATAAATTGATCTGATTTCTGTAGTAAATAATATCCTTCAAAAAATGAATGAAAGAATAAATAAATAAATGAAAAAAAGTAAAAGTAAAATAACAAAATTAAAAATAATCATATATCTACATATATATA
Source organism: Heliocidaris erythrogramma (assembly GCA_025617745.1). Classification (NCBI taxonomy): domain Eukaryota; kingdom Metazoa; phylum Echinodermata; class Echinoidea; order Camarodonta; family Echinometridae; genus Heliocidaris; species Heliocidaris erythrogramma. Next base: position 11,454,050 of record CM046872.1, on the reverse strand, counting down.
CACACAGACACACACAAACAAGGGGCTCAAACTAAATGAAAGTTCTTATCATGGCATATAGAAGTTTTCGTGATAAAAACCATCGTCCTTAAAAACGGCGGCAGCGGTGGGATTGAATACACTCCGCGCGAGGTACACAGCAGTACTGTTGTTTAGCAGTGATATGCACCGAAGCGGGAAGCGAGAGTGATTTGAGAAGAGAGGAAGTCAATACTCGCCAGTTGGGTTGTCAGAATATTTGATAAAGGTCACGTGCAAGAATCAATTTGTCAGAGACATGATGCTTTGTGGATGTCAGTAGTTTCCATTTCCAAAAACGCACTTATTTACTGGAAAATGTTCTGGAAAGCTATACCTGTGAAAAAGTTGTAGATGTGTGGTCAGTCTAATTTCATAATTTTCTGCGAGGAAACAAGTAAACAACACATTTACGAGGATTTTTTGTTTTTCTCACATTGGCAAACTATTTTTATCAAAACTTAAAAAAAAAAACAGCGCATGAAGACTCTTTTCAATTATTTCCGCTGGGCTTTTTATAAACGTAATCATGTCTCTCTCCATATTTCGAAGAAGCTATTCTATACAGTCGTTTGTTCAAACCAGTTGACATAACTGCGACTATGTTATTCGTTCCTTTGCAAAGTAGTGTAGCATGAACTTGATGGTTATAGAAAAAATATCCTATTCTGGCTTTATTTTGTGTCCATGAGAAAGGTATGTAAAAATACTGGCGCCACTATTCGTTTTGCTGTCGCTAATTGACGTAAGGCAAGCAAGGAGAGAGCGCGACTGTCACTTTTGTTGCTTGAAGGCAATGACATTTTCGAGACGTTGCTCCCGAATTAGATAATGCTTCCTGAAACAAATTGTTGAACGCAAAAAAGCAACTCGTTTTGGTCTATGGTGTGACATGTTTATCTATTGTTGGTCGGCACAATAGTCACACGTAGACAACATAGATTAAGTATGTATTTTCTAGAATGTTTAATCACTCTATTCTCATATATGCTTCATAGGTTTCTTTTTAATAATCTATCCTTTTTGCCACGTTTCAATATTCCTCACAAGTCTACTTTTTGTTATGGTAACTTATCATTTCTTTCATCTATGCTCTTAGATTTCTCTACATGAAAATGTAGTAGATTACATAAAAGTGTAGTAAACTACATTATAAAATACACTTTTCACCATAGATGAATAGCCTAATTCATATTACGGATATCCCCATAAAAGAAGCAGTCTAATTTATTATCTACTGATGGTTTTCCTTGATGGAATGTGAATTTATATTATGATCCGAAAGATCGTACGCCCTTCCGACAACTCTTTCCCAATCATTACAAAACGCGACATTTGACGAAAGAGTATAATCACTGTTGATCCTAAATCTAATGAGGAACACGACTGAATTTCGAAGAAGCATACTTGTATAATGCTGTATGTTTAACATCTTCTCCTGTACATGTGCAATGACGAACTCGAAATCGGATAACCACAGGATATAAAGTAGGGTTTCAATTACCAGACGGCTGTGCATACAACATCAAATGTCCCTGTGCCAATGGCAGACAGAACCTACGTTCATTGGCCGTTTATTGAAGTGTAAATGGGCGTTGAATGATCCGGTTGGTTAAAACAAATCACAGCAGTAATTAAACCTGAAGTGAGCTGTAAAGGGACCTGAAAATCTCGGAATATGGATGTCATTTGCAAAAAATTAGCTCAATGTATCTTTTTTTTTCTTCAGTGATTAATAAGGTGAAGATAAATTGTTTGAAATGTGATGCATCATATCGGGCTTTAAATTTATATTAAGTTACGCTAGTCTTTAGCCTTTAATTATTGAATTCAACATTATGATTGCAATGTAAAGCGTTCATTGTCATACCACATAATTGTGATAGATCTTAGCACGTCATCTACAACTTGTTTCGGCGGATATATGTGATGGCGGTGTAAGAGTTAAATATGGTTTTGTCTTAGCGTGCCGAGTAGAAGGAGAGCTCATGGCGCCTTCTCTAGCGGACCTCGTTTCAAGTTTCCGCTTCTCATTAAGGTCGAGTATCCGGCATACATCATCCAACAAGCTCCTCGTATCCTGTCAAAATCCCTCATACTGGCCCTCTTGTCTGCTGACTCCAAGTTTGTTTATTCAACACGTAAGATAAGTAAAACGGACTGCGAATCTTGGCTGCCGAACCCAGCGCTTTAGTGGTATACATATCGCCCCAAATTTGACATCTTCATCCTTGTAAATGTATATAGCAATCTTGTCACGATTTGACCTGCTGAAAGGTTATCTCTTTTGAAGTTTGTTCAAACGAATGTTTAACCTGTTTAAAGGTCACTTTACAGCATGACGATGTCAGAGAATTTATGATGTAATTTTGTTTTTAATTTCATAGAGACCCGTGCAGTGGGTATGGTTGGTTCTAGAAACTGCACCTTCAACATTGATTTTGTATGATGCTTTCCAGAGCCAAAAACAAAGCGGTTAAAGAGAAAATAGACAGTGGGGCAATTCAAGGGTTTCACAATATTTCTTTTAATCAACGGTGAACATAAATTGGATATGTAACTTTCAGGTAACTATAACCCCGTGACGTTTGTGGTCAACTCGAGGATACACTTCTTAGATATAAAGAAATTTTATGAGATCACATAAAAGCTCTCATTGCCTGCTCTTTCATGGTATAGTCAAGAGTTTATCACTGCATTAGATACTCATAATACCCCTGAACGTGAGCCCCAATTTAATCAAAACTAGATCTGAGACTCGTGCTGCACGCCAAGCAATGATGACTGGTGGTCGGAAATAAGCATGTTGAAATTAGATGGAGAGACGCATTAATCTTGTCTTTAGTCTCCCGATCTATCCATCTATATATCTGCCAAGCCATCTTTTATCCATCTATGTTTCTTCATGTCTATCTTTTTTTTCTTTCCTCTCTCGTTCTCTAATTCCATTACACGGTTGCCTCGGTTTCTTTCCGTTACATTTCTTTCCCATTTCACTGTTCCTCTTACCCTCTTCTTTCTCTGGCCGATTTCTCTCTCTAAATTTCTCGGACTCCCTATTTCTATTTTCCCCCTTTTTTGTAATGGAGGCCTTATCTTTTTACGATCTATTCTATCTTCCTGCATGTTACTTAGCTGCTAATATTTTACCATCTTTAGTTTTCCCTGTTTCATTCAAGCAAACATTAGCTCACATCTAGCACATTCTCTGAAATATCCCTCGGCATTTTTCCACGATTTTTTTTTGTTCGTTTGTCAATATTGTCCATTTGTGACTGAATTTTACGTCTTTTCCCCTGAAATTTATTGCTCCTGTTTCCTTTGCCTTGCTTTCCAAGAAAGTTGCTTATAGCATTCACCATTCGTTCGCTCAGACGATTGGAATACTACGAAAAAGAACTAATTTTCCTCCGTTCTTTCTCATTCCCGTCCGTCTATCCATCTCGTCCAATGTCAACATCCCATTCATTCTCCTATTTCTCCCGTTGATGTTTTCTCTTCTCTCGCCCCGATTCACTGCTTGATTATCATCATGTTTCAGCCATGTTCACCCCTCGGGGATGGTGAGGTCATGGCGGGAATTGCAGTAGATTTCAGGGTACTTGGCGCCCGAATGATTGTTTCCTATGTATTTGGTGGCTGCGGTACCCCATCTCCTCCCTTTTTGTGCCCCATGAATCAAGCCGTGAGTAATCATATCTTAGAATACTTAATGCCAAGTGCTTGCGCCTTCCATATGGAGGACTTGAAATACTGGTGCAGAAATGCGATGTAATAGGCTGAGCATCGTATTGTCTTCTCTTTCTTAAAATTCAGAACTTGGATGAAAAAGGAATTTTTATTTTGTGTTAGTAAGTCTTCAGTGTTATTCAAAGTTTAGAATATACTACCATTTTGGCGATATAATAAAATTGTCATTGTTTCATCACTTCAAACGTAGTATTGAATTCTGGTAAATGGAATTTATTTTTTGAGACCTCGCAACTTTGATGTTCTGATGCTGAAGAATGTTAGAGTATTAGTGTAAGAAAAAATATGTTGTAGAAATACTTTCATATTTCAAATCTGAAATTGGGAATATATTATCCCTTAGTGCTGTAAATGTTAGGTCGAATTTTGTTGTAGTAACTGACGCCAGTGTAGGGGATTATTGCTCTCTTTTCTTAGTCTTTGGGAAATTATAAAAAATTAAGTAATGCTGATCCTGATGCTTACAAACCTCACTGTACACACTTGTTCCAATTTCCATTCAACCATGTCGCTCTTTGACTTCTTGAGAGTTATTTCCAAATGCAATTGCATTAAAACGCTGCAAACACTGACAAAAGGCGTGTTGAACACGAGCAATGAAGTAAGAATATTTGCTATTTGATTTCAACCAAAGAAAAGATATTGACGTATTCAGTATAAGGAGATTGCCACAATCATGGGCAGACTCAGTTCTTGGAATTGGAATGTCAAGTAGGATTAACATTTTCAAGAAGAATGATATGGCTTGACATTCATGGAAATGCAGACATCTCTTACCATGCACGCAACTTTCAAGGAGAAAATGCGAAGAAAAGAAGGGTAGAGGGAACGGCTGTGAAATATGATTCTTTGTGGGATTTTCTTGTTAAGGCAAGCATGAATATCAAACAACATGGTGGTGACTTTGACACAATCGGTATGGAGTAGAGGTCCCTCTTAAAATGTTCTTTGTGGCAACTCAAAAAACATTCAAACTCCTAGAAAACGAATTCCGATGCCGCGGCAGGGGCCTAGGTGGTGGATTGTCCTCATGGTATTTAAATATGGTTTCTTCAAATCACAGAGGGGGAAGATGTTACAAGCCAGAAGGTATCTTTGGAAACCAACAGAATTTTAAATGATGCAGGACGAATAAGTTTGTTTGAAGATGATGCATCACAAATGTCGTTATGCATTTCCATTTCCTCCAAGACAAATCCTCGATTTATTGAAAATTGTTAGAATAAAATGATAAAATTTATTTTGATACAGTCCTGTCTTTCTTTATGATTTCGATCCTGACAGGAATTAGTGTAATCATTCACTCGAAACCCTCCGCAAAACCTTAAATTTACCCACAGGTAAAAAAATATGTAGCAGGCAAAATAACAAACATCATTAATTTTGCTGCGTTCGGTTTTTCCGCCATGATCAACCACAATTAGATTTATAACTTATTTGTGTCCTAACGGACAATGTTAATTCATTGTGTTGTATCAGTGACGGAGCACTAGAAATACCCTTGAATATATTTTCCTTCTCAATCCAATTAGAAACCCATGGAAATATGACCTTCAAGCTCCCAATAAAATGAAAATCCACATTAAATGCACGAGCAATGGTGTTTTTTAAGCAAGCTAGGCAACAATTGACAAACTCGATGAGAGCAAACATCAATGATGCATGATAATGGATATTTTCTTACTGAAAAAATAGGGTATAACTGTCTATCATTTTTTAAGTTGTGAGATGTTTTTAAAGCAGGAAAAGATTCTCCCGTGGGAGATTTATCACTCTCCTCCATCGGTTACCTATGATTATTTTAATAATTTAGTATAAGTAAACAAAAACATTATTCGCTGATGTTGTTAGGTTTCCGTATGATGTTTTATAAGCTGATGGCGTACGGTAGAAACTTCCCTTCACAATTCATTATTGAGTAAAAAGGAAATCGAATTGTCCGGTAGTGCTGGCAGTTTTCATTCCCTCGTTTTATCTTGACAGTTTGTTTAGCTGTTGTTATGCACCCAATCCAACCTGTTATCTTTTTTTACAGAGACGCCAATAAAAGTGTCTCATAAAGTGTCGGGTGCAATTAACCTATGATACATGAGCAGACGGCAATATCCTTGTCTACGTGCGATAAACGCGTTATTCGAGGACGGTGCGGCGTCCACCGCGCACACCTCCTTGAGGATATTCTACGAAGCGAGAGTGCGGGTTTTGTCGCCTGTTTGCGCCTCTCGACGCATTCATTAAGCCCCATTGCTGACATGAGGTCACTGTCGTACCCCAGACGAAGAGAGAGGCAGATAAATAGAAACTGCTAGACATGCACACTTTATAAATAGACTAATTGTGTTGAGTAGAGAGAGAGAGAGAGAGAGAGAAGGGGGGAACCGTTCAAGAATATAGTTAGAATTATCGTTTATGTCAACTCGGTGAAAGCACATGCAGAGGCAATAAGTCAGCGATGATTTGAAAGGGAGAAAGAGTAGAATGGCTGGAGAGTTATACATGTACTTAGAAAGCAAAATATGAATACACACAAAGAGAAGATGAACGCAAGCCACTATAAAGAAGGAGGTATGGTACCATAAGTATAATAGAGATGGAAAAGACTGAATGTTGCGTTTATCTACACAAAGGTATACAAAAAATGAATATAATTGAGAGTAAAGGGGAGGCGAAGGATGCAAAGGTAGTCTCAAAAGGACTTTGTCACGAAAAAAAAAATCATTTGCAGTCGCTCTGGTTAACATCAAATTTTGAAAGGCAATGTGAGGTGTTTTCTCATTGTAAGTTGTATGTGCATGTGGGAGAAAGTGTGTGCCTCGAAGTGCATTTGAACTTAATCTATATATCAGTGGGAAATACCCACAGGGAATTATTCCGTGACTACCCAACGATTCGGTACGTTCCTACGCTGAAATTCGACACTTTCCTGTTTAATATTATACGACAGAGCCCAAACATGTATTGAAATGTGAATTACAATGTATCTTGAAATGTACACTTCAATGCATAATTTTGCTTTGTATACTTTTGAGATTCAGTGTTGACTAATGTTTACATTTGACGTTACATCTTATTCAATCAATTTAGACATGCATTGAGCATCATCAGTATAATGACAACATGGACTTTATTTCCGGACGGTGTGACAACCATAAATACGGCTATATTTCGTGCCTCTTTATTCGTTCCAGCAGGCTAAGGAATTGACGACGATATCAAGCATTAAAAATCCCCCGAACTCTCGCTCTTTCTCTCTCTCTCTCTCTCTCTCTCTACCTCTCTCTTTCTCTTTCGCTTTTTAGTTTTCATTCACTCTGTCCATCTCACTCATCTTTCTGACGCTCTCTCTTTTATATATTGTGTGTATGCTTGTCTCTGTCTCTCTATCTGTCTCTTTCTCTGTGTGTCTGTCTTTATTTGTGTCTCTCCCTGTAATGAAAACTGATTTTCTATTTGTCTATCATGACACTTACAACTAGTATATTGAAACTGATTTGTAGAAACCCATAGAATTCAGAATAACAAGTTACGATACTTCGCGCTTATTTCCAACAGTGTCTTGTTCCACAGTACGAGTGTATATACACTCAACCAAAAAAGTAAGTTCCCCCTAGCATTTTTGGATATATCTCAAAAAATCTTTTACCGATTTTCATAATTCAAGCGGGAATGGATAGGGAATTTTATTACTCATAACATGAATGGCATATCATTGCCACCAGATATCATTATTGGTGTGAAAAAATGCATTTTATGTCAAAATGCATGGAAAAAAAAGTTGCACTTTAGTGATTTGCATTGACTTTTACACAAATAATCAAACAATCACTCATGATTCTGAACTTTTAAGCATGGTTTATTGCATATTTCTCTATCTCTTTCTTTTCATGAGCATACAGTTTAATATATTGTACCTGAAGAAATTCCTGAGAATTACATAATTTTAAAAAAGGTCATTTGCTAACTTGCATAGGAAATGTACACAATATGCTTCATATAACCTTAAAGTGCAACTTTTTTTCCCATGCATTTTGACATAAAATGCATTTTTTTCACACCAATAATGATATCTGGCGGCAATGATATGGAATTCATGTTATGAGTAATAAAATTTCCTATCCATTCCCGTTTGAATTATGAAAATCGGTAAAATACTTTTTGAGATATATCCAAAAATGCTAGGGGGGAACTTACTTTTTTGGTTGAATTAATTAATAAGGTTGAGGATTTGTCAATCTTTCGGTCAATTGAATCTGGTGTCGCCGAAACCACTAACCCGTCTCCGTGGTCTAGTGGTTAAAGGAGAATTAACCCCTGAGTACAAATTTACTTATATTGAAAGGTGTAGTATATTCCTACTTATTGGCCTAAATCATTTTCCAATAAGATATCAGAAAAGGGTATAATAAAGATATTCCAACACCCGGTATCGTCTACTACTCATTTACATGGGGGCTGCCATTTTCTTGCTGATTTGGATTTGTACATGAACCATTGAGAAATGTTCCGGTCAGGAAGATATTTTGAATCCAAGACCTAAATTGATTTTCTTCATTACCTAAAATCCCATATGTGACGAAAAATATAAAGTGGGTGTTTACATGATTTATAAAAATTAAATCTTTATAATGATACTTTTAAATTGTCTGGTTTTGCTTAACAAAAATCTATTTTCTTGGGTTTGCCAAACAGAGCAGAACATAATATATGCAGCATGCATTCTGACTTTTCAAGTCCCATTATCCGAAAGCAGGTGAATGCATAGTTTGCCGCTATAGATGCTCAGGGAAGAAGCATCCATAACATTTGAATTAATTTGCTCCGTCCATTGCGTCACAGTATCTAGAAAATAGATTTATATTAAGCGAATATCGATTTTCAACAGAAATATATAAGGAAATCTTCAGTTTAAAAATAAATTGACATATCTATTCTATATTTTAAATCTCAAATGGGTTTTTAATTTTGAAAAAGGCAATTGGGCATTTGGATTAAGAAAATCTTCTTGTACACATAAAAAAAATGGCAGCCCCCATGTATTGCTAGCAGACGATACATATTGCTAGCAGATGATAAATTTTGCTCAGAAAATCTTGATTCGTATCGATCTCGTATATTTTGACGCGAAGCCATATAGTCTAACAAGTAGGAATAAATAACACCTTTGAACACTATCGTCTTTATTGTTTGAGGTTAATTCTCCTTTAAGGCATTGGCGTTCTAAGCCAACGACCCGGGTTCGATTCCCGGCGGAGACATTTTTTCAGCCTTTGCAAAAAATTTCAAAAAGGGAGGACAGTTCTGGGGAACTTTGATTGAGCTACGCAACGTTATTCTCACATTTCTCTCTCAATATATATATACAGAAATGTGCACTTTTGTTGATTATCGTATATTGTTTATGAGTAAACTGCACTTAAAAATCTCGTCATAATGTGTACACCTCGTATGTATGCCTGGTTGGCTTTGTAAGACGTTGATCTTATGTAACAGCATTATATGGCGTTTCATAACATTGGAGTGAGAAAGGAAGATATAACCATGCCGCAAACTGATTTCCGATAATGCCACATTATTCGCCTGGCTAACGGTATGCACGAAAGGCACTTATTTCATCACGTTCACCCTCACCTGAAAGCACATGCCATGCTAGTCTTTCCAAAATGTTGAAAAGAAGGTAAAAACATGGCGAGAGAGAATGCTGTATGCATTTCAAGCACTCCAAATGCAACCAGCCAAGATTGATCAATTCCCGTGTGCGAGTCAAAAGAAATGAAAAGAAAAAGTGCAGGCGCATCTGCTAATTCATTTTTGAGAGGGAAGCCGCCTCACCATGGCGTGGGCTTAATCAAGTTTGAGATACAAGGAACAAATTCAAATCTTTTGATAACAGTCTGTTTTTGTAGACTTCCTCTCTCAACATCGTGATACTTAATTTGCCGAGGTTAAAAGCAGATATTGAGAACCATTTTTACAGATAGTACTTGCCGCCGTGTTAAGTGATAGGAAACGGATGAATGAACATCTAATGTACGGTAGCAGGGCTATGGACAGGGGAGTTGTTCGGTGATAATGTTATGTTTTCATTTATTCACATCTTCACTTCAACGTCCTTATAAGCCCATCAATACATAATTTGAAGACTAGAGACAACTTTTGTTCTGTTTTAGGTCTTCATGCTGAGACGAACTAGCTATGATAAGACTGATGAGAGTAATCATACTTCACATATGAATTTGTATGGCACTTCACAACAAATCTCTTAGCGCCCTAAAAAAATGGTGTTTCAATGGTTGAACATCACGATGCAGTTGCTGAGTATGTAAAATAAATAACTTTTTAAAATAGATTCTTACATGACATCAAAAATATAATTATTGTACCCTGATAGTGCCGAATTGATATCGTCTTGATCGCAGATGACAACATGTACTTACGACTGCCAGACAGGAGTACACAGTAAATCGAATAATAACTCGACGGAGGAGCAATCAACAATTTCAGAAAATAAAACCAAAAAGAATCAGTGTAATTTTTCATTGGCCTTCACGTCACCAGAAAAAGCAATAATCCAATGCTGATACAATGATTTTTCGAGCAAAAGCTGAATCGAATGAGATTGTTGTTTATAACAGAGGGAATTTATTTTGTACGAATGAACTAGTGTTGCATTATTGAAGGACATGCAAATAATTGGACTCGGGCACAAATTGACTTCTTGAATAACAAGTACAAAATCAGTTGCAAAACAACACGGCTGCACTATCAAAATAGGTGGCAGATACGTTATGTAGCGTCTATGAACTACACTGGCGGACACCTTTGTGAAATCGGAAGATTATAAATATGATTAACATTCGACGATTTTAATTACCCCTTCCAATTATAGTATCTCCAATTATCTTTCTTTTTGCCTGGTGAATTTTAACCGATTCAAGGGATTTGTGGTCTGTCTGTTGAACTGGTTCCACCCCCATCATTAATTACCTTTGTTCATCTTATTTTCTGTATCTTCTTGTTTGATTCTATAATGCCTGTTGCGTCTCGACTGTGGTACTACCTATACTAATCAGGCCTGTGAAGGCATTTAGTCTTCGGGCTTGTAATTCAAAGCAATGTCTGCACTGCTCATTTTAACTTAACGATATCCCTCTCCCCTTCTCTTTGCGTCTGTCTTATTTCGCGAGCTCTCTCTCTCTCTCTCTCTCTCTCTCCCTCTCCCCCCCCCCCCCTCCTCTCTCTCTCTCTCTCTCCGCGTCCCTCGGCCTATTTCCTTTTGTCTGTCTCTATCTTTCGTCTACTTCAATGCTCATTACAATGCCATTGATGCCATCAGATATCCATTGAAATTCTACCCACGCACGTCTCTTACGAAATGAATGGTGGATCCTTTCGTGTATCATGTCATATATCTCTTGCATTCTTAAGATATATAATTACACACGTACCGTTATGTGATGCCTCATGCTCTTAAAGACTACTCCACCCTCGTCTCACATCACCCTCATCCCATTTTGTTCCATTTTCTTTCCCTCTACTCTCACTCTAAATCTCATCCACCACGCACACTCGCACACACCAGCAATACGTCTACATCAGCTACACGTTTGCACACTCACCCAGGCACGCACAAACCCCCCGTTTTACATTACTACATAATGCTGCACGTGTGTGTGGTTAACCCACACTCACACAGGCACGCACATACGCACATTCATCCACTTCACAGTCTACACGAATGTGTGATAAGCTCAGCCAAATTCATAATCGCACACAATCGCACGAGTGTTGCTATACATCTTCGTCTTCGAATTCAAGTCCGTGTTCACGTTGTTTACAACTCGGAAACTCAACTAGCTAACATCTCATACACAATACACAAGGCCCTGACCTGGGTTTTTTTTTAAACCATGCATTTGCATTTATTCCTTCCGAGACGGGTGTAGAAATGAATGGCTTTCAAATTCAGATACCCCACATAGCTTTTAGCCTTCCAGATTCATTCTCTTTCGTCAGCTTGCGGAAAGTGCACCTGCCACTGGGATTTCAAAGCAAAAATACGCACTCGAGCATCTCGATACTTTCGTTGAGAGTAGCTAGGCGTTACGGGTTATCATTATATCTCTCCTGTCGCAACATATTATTATGTTAATGATAAGCGTAACATGATGAAATGTGAGAAGTATGTAAAGATTTACCTTTAGAAATAACATATTGCGATACAGAAAAGGTTCCTGTTTGGTGTCTCCTTCTTGGGGAAACACAAACCCCTGTCATACGTACGCCATTTTTTCAGTTTTTTTTTTCATTTCTTTTCATCTAAATAAGTATTTCAGAAATGTGTGTTATACATACCTGACATCTAATAAAGCAGCGTATGTATACACCATCTAGTGCATAAAGTTATTTACAGTGTCTGGGTACCTATCTGCCTTCATGTGATTCAAAATGGTATACAGGAGTTCTTCATTTATACACCGTGCAATGTTGTGTAGACTCGCTCTTGTTTTAATAGCAAGGTTCGACAACATGTCGTTTTCTCTATCCAGCTTAAAACAAGAGCTAACAGTATATTTGCCTTACACATCTTTTGTGTACAATTGAAGGACATTTAAAGGGTAAACTGAATGAGTTCTCTATAGAATGAATAGAAGTTTATTGTGCAATGTAATGCCAAACCGATAGCATTTGCGTTTAGTATAGTGATATTTCAAGCACAGTGCTCTGATATATTCAACAAAAGTAATTCCCTCTTCGTGGTTTTCTCACATTGTGGAGTATAAACTTGCTTTAATATCCTATATACATATTTCTGTTGCATAAAAATGTCACCAGATATGTTGTTTAATTTCTGCTTGATGTGTAAGCACCTTTTTCTGACAAAAATACTTTTTCCTTCATTTACCTATTTTGTTATCACAATGTTTAGTGCATTCGGTTGAAGAATAATGAAAATTACCTTTTCTTTACAACTGCCAGTGGTTCCGACTCTTTTTCTGATGGTGATGTTAACCAACAAAAAAAAACAAGTCAATATGACATACTTATAAAAAAAATACGGCCCATTAGCCATTATGTCGCTTTCATTATTCATCATTTTCTACACGATGCTTGTACAAAGGTTGTCAACGCTTTTCTATAGATACAATGTTCGGAGACTGTTACTTTGCTAACCCCATTTTCCCATCCCAGCCTTCCCAGTTCTCTCTCTCTCTCTCTCTCTCTTTTTCTCTCTTCTCTCTCTCTCTCTCTTCTCTTTCTCTCTCTTTCTCCCTTTCTCTCTCTACATCCCTCTCTCGATTGGGCATGTTCATGGCAATTAAAGGGTTACTCCGTAGTGGGTGTACTCTGTAGTGGGTGTACACTCCGTATTGGGTGAAGTTGTGTATAGGGGAAGGCGTGTTTAGATGGGTAATTATAATAAGTTTGTAGTTGATCACACTTGGCTTGGGATTAATGCTATTGCATTCATTAGGACAAAATGGCCACGGGAGGAAACAGTTAACAGGGCACCAAGAAAATTTTTCCCAGATGGGATAAATATACGGCAATTGTTAACTGCCTTTGCCACGCCCCCCCCCCCCCCCCCCCCCCCCCCCCCGTTAACCTGTCTCATCTACCCCGCACGTTTTGACCGGAAGTAGAGGACAGTAAATGGCATGATGAGCTCCATTTTTTCTATTATAAGTAATAGCCTATAATTCATGCTATTCATTTTGTTTCTTTAATTTGTGTGTTTGTGCATACCTGTGAATGATCATACGATGGCGGTTGTGTGCTTGTGCGAGAGATATCTATATCTGTTCCTTTTCAATTTGACATTCACACTCGCACACGATAACCCCTAGTAGCTATGCCCACGCCTTTTTGAGATAAGGGGGTCCACTCTGGTATTGGAAGGGGATGATTCGTTAGGAAACTGGATCTGAAGACATGAAGATAAGGACTGCATAATTTCTTTTCTATTACTTCTTACACATTCTCATATTTACGCCACCTCCATCATGTCCACTTCCCCTTTCTCTCTCTCTCCCTCTCTCTCTATCTCAAATTCTCCTTCGAAAATCGACATACACATATCAATCCGACTCCCCCTGGAGGAATTTTTCTCTATTTTCCCCCTTTTTAATATTGAAAAAATTTCTCCATACTTTTTTTTAATACGCTACCATATAAAAACCTTATTTATGGTGCACTAAAAACTTTGAAATTACCAAAAGTGGGCCTAAAGCCTGCCTGATTTCAGTATATATCGCAGATAAATGTTTATCATTCCTCAAGAAAAATTAAATCCAATATTTTTTATTCCTTGGTATGATATAATTGTAATCATCCATCCAAACTAAAATCAGTCGTATTCAACTGACGACTGCCTTTTCAAATGCAATGCTCAAAAGTACTTTATGATCGTTGAAATTAAATATTCTGCTAGTAAGTTCAATCTAATAGAAAGTGCATGTAGTATGCTTCTCTTGGACTACTTCGATTTCAAAAACCAGTTCAGCTACACCGTTTGTTATGATCGTAATTAGAACACGAATGACATATGTCATATCACTAATAACCTGTCTGCGTCTCATTACAGCTTGAATTAATATATCATCATTATGCTTAATTAAATGTAAACCAAGGTCATTTTTTCAAAAGGCTAAACAGAAACCTGGATTGCCCTTCTCGCATTATCATTTCCGTAGTAAGATTAACAGCTTTTCGTCAGTACTTTGTGCACGCGTTCCTAGTTAATCCAATTAATTACAGTCAACTGTTTTAAATAGTCTGAGCCTAGCCTTTGATATCAAGGTCATACGATGTGGTTTCACATGATCAGAATGGGCGCAAGTGAAATCGCGAACGAGAGGAGGTAAAAGCTCCTTTAAGACATGTCAACCTAAAAGAGCCGCATGCTATTTTGTACGACGAGCAAATTATAATTTCGTTCATGGCGCCATTTTGGAAACAGTCTAGAGCAAAGGCGCAACACGTAGTCGCACAGGATGGTGGTTTGACCTCTGCTACTAATTCCATTAGCAAGCGCAGTGCGGCCTCTGTTCATTTTCAGCCGTAATTGCCCTCCATGTTTTCATCTTTCACCCTCTTTTCTTCCCGATAAATAAAATGCCATGCACATCAGGAATTAAATCAGTATAATGGACTTGCGGCCAACCATGCGGTGAATATGGGATAAAATTAAGAATTGTTTTCCCTGCTAGCCCAACCCCCTTCACCCCACACCACACGTTCTAGATAGCAATTTGTACCTTTCTGAACGCATCAGCTGAAGTGCAAGCTAGGTCCACATTCATTTGCTTTTCTCCTCCTTTTTCATGCCTAGCCGTTTATTCAGCCGCCTTGCTTACCAAGACCAAATTAAAGGTAAACATTCGCCTTTCAGCAAAAATCGATAAAATCACTAACATGGAAAAGGGGCAGGAAATAGAACGTCGAGGATCTAAAGAGACGCCACTTTCGTGGACACTTTATGAAACGTTTGAGTGTTTGACATATTCTCGTGATAAATGAGTTCGATATTCATGCACTAAACGTGATTTGGGAGGTTCAAACAAGGTTTCAAACATCAGTTTTGTAACAAAATAGGAAAAAGTGAATGTTGAACTGCAATGTATGACATTCTTACCTGCACGTCGTGTCGTGAATATGGTAATGCTATGATACTTACATTGGTAAAGACACTAAATGTCATTTCCTCTTCATAAGCGTGCGGAGATAAGTTTGCAAGGAACTTTAATACGGAGAAAGGAAAAATATTTTATATTTTGGTATAGTGACATCCACAGTTGGTACATTATCAAATACTTTTTTTTTCTTCTTATATGTATATTTTTCATTGAGATATACTCCATAAGATAACAAAAAAAAATTAATGAGAAACCACCTCGCTGCCTGAAAATGGGGTAATGGATTTTTTAATATTTAGTAGGTTTTTTTCCGAAGGTGGTAACCTCTCTTTCTCCCTCGTACGCCTGTGAACCATGTACTTATAGACAACTACATCTTCATAAAAATACATTTGGATTTTTTTTTAGAATATGTATATGCTGCCAGTATTCATGTGAAGTATTGTTTTAATTTTGAAGAACTGTTTCTTTTACTTTAATATCCTAAAATGCTTGAAAACGTTATTTTAAAGATTTACGATTTGTTCGTGTGCAAATTTCTTGTGCAGATTTTTTTAGAATATGTATATGCTGCCAGTATTCATGTGAAGTATTATTTTAATTTTGAAGAACTGTTTCTTTTACTTTAATATCCTAAAATGCTTGAAAACGTTATTTTAAAGATTTACGATTTGTTCGTGTGCAAATTTCTTACTCCATTTGTGCATATATCCTTTTTGATTTTTTTTGCTTGGTATCAATAATACAAATATCAAATCAAATATAAAAATACTAACTTTAATTAGTGCCCTTGTAACATAATAGTGATACGTGGCAACGGCTCAGGGAAGACGAATATGATTCCCTCGGGGAAAACATGTCAATAGATAAGGATACATCAAATAGTATTCCTCTGTTTAACAAAATGAACCATATAGACAGGGCTAGATTCTCTTCGCTAACGACCAAAGCGTTCTCATACTTTGATAAATGTCAGATCTTATTGCCGAGCCTCCTGCATTTGGCGGAAAGATGAAGAGTATCTTTTCTCTCCGGGTCGTCTGCTCTGTAAACTAAAGCGGAAATGAAAGAGACAGCGGCTGTACAGCTGAGTGCAATGAAAGTGTACTTCAAATAAATGTCTTTATTTATCCGGCTTGCTTCAGTGGAAGATTTAGAATACATAAATGGGTATGGGTTCTCCATAACGTACTACTGGCAAACAAGATTTGATAATACTATGTGTTCTTATTTTTGTGTTATTTGTTATGTTTTGCTAAATATAGTCACAACGCTTGATGCCCCATATCATATATAACGTTCAAAGACGAATTCAGCTCAAATGTGTAGTAAAGGACAGTAGTTGGATTGATAGACAACACGACACCTACGCGGAACAAATCGTCTCTCATACTATTTATCATCTTTCAAAAATAATCAATGCTGCTATCCTCTATAAGTCTCAAGGAAAATGGAGCTTCCTCCACTCTAAAAGATGAATTCAAAATGCCAGGCATCTGGTTCGACATTCGATCAATACAACGAACTTTTACTGCACAGGAAAACGGCTAGAAAAAGTATATCCCTAAATTTCATGATTTAACTCGGCAGCTGGGTTTATTCTTGTGCAGATAACGTTTCAGTTTCACATACGATGCCACAATAGAATTGATTTCTGTCTTCATTCAGACACTTTTGTCTCTTCTACATAGATCAACGTACTCTTTTCTTCAAATTGTATTTCATACTAGAATAGTATTTCTGTACTAGCAGTGACACTAAATATACAATTTAAAAAGTATCGATTTCCTCATCAGCAAAGTAAATGAAAAGTAATATGCTTATTCGGATGTCATGTAAATATATATCAATCAGCAAGAACGTAAACACATTCCAAAAAATAGGGACACTTTATATACTTTTCTAGAAACATGCTTTCATGTGCCGTTTTCCTTTAAGCTTTATCTTCCTGGGATTGTGTGTTTCAATATTCATTTGTGAAGGAGATCACTAGCAAGTATCCTCATCGATTTCACCCCCCCCCCCCCTTCCATAACTCTTTCCTGCCTCTCACATTCATGATATTCGATATAAGCTTGGTTTACTCAGGAAATTGACAGTGAGACAGTCCATAGTCTGTCTTATGGTCCCTGGATGATGCCTCCCTTGACAGTAAAATGGGGTGTAGGGTGGATTCGAATTGTAACACGTTATGCTTTTATTTTAATAGTAATTATAGTTTATGATATGACGGAACAACTGTGCTAGAACAAGGGTTTGAGACATATCTCGGAAGAGGGTTTTTTCATAATGTGAACATGAGACGATTTTATCTACTTCATTTCTCCTTTATTACAGCAGTATCGACCGCATAACGGATTGTGCTTGACAGATGATGAAAATTTGATTTCATATAAGATCAAACTCTCTAGTATAAAATATGGGTAACAAAGAAGTTGGCAAAACATATTTAAGATGGCTGGTACTCTGGTCGTACATCCCTTCGCTATGTTCCATCTCTTGATTGGGTTGTTTTTTCGTGAAGCTAAACATTGGCATCGTTATTCATCTTTAAACGAGGCATTGGCTGTTGCACCCAAAGACCTATGGACCCTGCTGGTCGGCTTCGTCTACTAAATTATGGACAAATTTATGATTGTGCATATCATATGTGACATGAGGAAGCGTCGAGCGCACACACACCAGAGACCTAGAGATTATATTCCCATTACTGGTGTTTTATTAAAGACCACGTCACTAGAGAGGCTGTTCATTTTTGGTTCTTCTGCTCTTGCATCGCCTGTCGATGGTGCAGCATAAATGATGCACCAAGTTCTGCCAGGGACGTAGGTAGTCTAGGCGTTGTGAGCAACGAATGTTTGCAAGAACCTGGAAACTCCTTAGGCCCTGTACAGAAGTTGATTTATCTTTCAGTGATTGTAATCACGTGTGTTTTCAATCACCTTTACTTTTCTACAGTGTAAGACATCCTTTACATCCGAGGAAACGCAGCGGTACATCTGATAGGCCTAACATTATGATGATGGACAGCGATATACATGATATACGAAATTTCATTGCTATTACCGTGACAAATGCCATGCCGAGACAGCTCATACCGTATGGACAGCGGAAAAACGGAAAATGTATGTTGGAACACAGATCTGCAATCGTTCCTTCCAGCATAAGCAAGGGTTGCATAGCGGAAGGACAAACGTAGTTTCTGGTACACTTGGTTAACAAGGATTCGTAACTATTTTACCGAATTATCCTTATGTTCGTTCAATATATCAGTAAACCGCAGTTGCAGAACTATTCAGCATGCTTACTCGAAGACTTAAATATGCTATAAATATATCAATTCCAGATACAAGTAGGGTGGTGAATAGAAAAATGGAAAACCCTTGTTTGAATCCAGGCATATCGCCATTTTTTAACAGTGGAAAGGGGATGTGCTATCTGAAGTGAGCCATCAATACTTTGCAGTTCTACGAACGGACCTGGGGATAGGCTAATGAGTGGGTGTGTGATGAAGTGATGGGTGAAAATATCGTCGTTTTCTAATGATTGGAAAGACGGTGGCGTACCTAGAGTGGGACGTGCTCCCTCCCATAAGAGTAAGGACAAAGAGTGTAAATTTGACAATAGATAAAGGGATGCAGAGATGAAAACGCAAGGAGAAGATGTCATGCTCCCTTCCTTACATCCACCTTATAAAAACATCATCCCTCTCCTAAGAATTGACCCTTGTTACGCCAATAACAAAGTTTGAGAAAGGCAAATGGACCCATGTTCATGTTTTCGCTAACTACCCGATTTGTATCCGGGTTGGCCTGGTGAAAAGACGTGCCTAGTTAAAAGGTTAACGACACATAGGTAGCATTGACAGACTAGAATTACACCTTGAAAGCCATGATTGTAATCGTAAAATACTAGTACGCTCACTCTCGGTAATTGATTTGCGAGATACCTGTTTTTTTATTTTTTTTTTTTTGTCTCAGATACTCTCAGGTACCGAAGTGACAGTCAGCAGTTTTGCTTTTTAAGGTAACAAACTGAGTCGATATCAAATTGATAGGCTGAAGTAATATTTAAATCTTCTCTCCTTCTAATCCTATAAAAAGGCTGATTCTAAGAAAATCTAATGGATGGAAATGCATCAATAATCAACGGGGAAACACTTTATGCATTTCAAGTTTATACTGTACTATTTGACAGGCAAATGTTACTCTGTTGGAAAGGATCTGCGATTGATACCCTCACACACCCCACACACATGCCCACACACACACACTCACACCATGTCGCACGTACTGTATATTCAGATGGAAACCACAAGCGAATCTGGATAGCATGTACAGATACATATGTATATATAAAGTGTATAAACATATATATATATATATATATATATATATATATATATATATATTTATTTATATAATAATATATATATATTTATATAATAATATATATACATATATATTATTATATATATTTGATCTCGCTCCAAATTAGTACGAAAAATTATGCTTACTACTTTAACACCAGGGCGACCTTATCAGTATCTTCTTCCTGACTTATACGTGGGCAAGAAGCTGTCAAAATAAGCTTGTGATCGTCAGCCAAGCGGTACATAATAATGATTTAGAAAATTAAACCGGGGTGGCTTGTGCATGTTTAGAAAGGCCATTTGGGTATTACCTAATGCCTAACGATATTACAAGCAGGTTCTGGAAATGTCACCTGGCTATAAGCTGACGGGAAAACAAGCGCTGATGAACTGATTAAAGCCGCTTCTTAACCTCGTTACATTTCCGCTCTACTTCCACATGAAAATTGGCAAATATATATATATATATATAGCTTTAAGAGCGTCAGAGAATACTGTTCTCACTTCTCGTGTAACCCTGTGGTTGAGCACACCCATTAAGATAGTAGTAAATTTTTACGAACAGCACTTGTGATAACAGGAATTATGAACATTTTCTGAAGGAACTTGCATTTACAAATTATTTCGACTCCTTAGTTGTATAAACACTAAGTGAATACGAAAGAGACTTGTTTACATTTGATTTCTTCAGGAAGTTTTATTTCTCTTTCTCCTATTCTTGTATGGTAACGTTCTGCTTATTTTTCCTTTTATTTGTAATGTTTTCATGAATTCGGTCAATGCCAATGGCATTGCAGGTCCGAATTCAGTAGCCTGTGATCTCAAATATAAATCAACAAAACTATTATTGACATCAATAATACATCATTTTTTTTTATCATATCAAAGAAAATAAAATGACAATATTCAATAATATCTTTCCCTCCTTCACGTGATTTCCTCTTTTATGAACTATAAATGAAAATAGAATTTAGTTGAAACTGTGAAACTTCATACCTCCTCTGAGAGATCGCCGGAGAATACGTTTTAATTACACAGGATGAAAAGATGATGTCTCGGTTGTTTGTTGTGTTCTCCTTGTAAGACAAGAGAAACGGTTCCTGAGGGTGAGATGTAACTCGAGAGCCGGGGATGAATTTATGAGCACCGCTAGGAAGACATCCTGATGTCATTCCATCATATTTTTAGAACGTTCAGTGTTTATCTCAAGCTCACTACTCACAAGTATCTTATCAGCTCTCCAACATCATGTTATTCTCGTCCGTCTGTTCGCAACTTTTATTCGGTTCTTTCTTTTCCGAAGTATGTATACTTGAGGCAGTTCTTGATAAGCAACTTATTTGCAGTATATGAAGAGTTTCATTCCAAACGTGATTAAATATTCCTTTATCGTTTTCCAGTAAATAAAGGGTTTTTGATTTACCACTTTTCCTTGTTCATTTTGGATATATTTGTTAAGATTACTGCCTTAGACAATTTTAATCGTGTTTTAAAAGATCTAGCAATACATTCCGATTTTTGAGTAATTTTTATAATTTAAATTGCGTAGATTTAATTCCTTATGGAATGAAACTGTAGTCGATCGTCTCTTTGGGGTGTTCATCATGTTAAATTCAAAACGAAACACATTTAAAATATTTTTGCTTTATTTTCTTATTTTTTGGGCAAGTGAGTATTTTTGGAAGTTTCATTCCAAAATGGATTAAATCCAGAAATCAACATAAAAAATATTAAAAGTTGTAAAAATTCTCAAAATTTGCACTGATGATCCAAATGGGTAGGTGCACCACACTTGCAAACATCTTAATACAAAGCTTCTGGGAACACGGATTAATTGAACGAATTCGTTATCACATAGTGGACTTAGAATAATTTGTAATGAAATAGATTTGGATTTAATTTCTTTTGGAATGAAACGTAAATTTTAAGCGAAATATTTGCAACTTTTAAAGGGATACTCAATCGCAGATTGTGGACGTTTTTATGCCGCGAGAGGGCACCGTGTTCGTTACCTGATCATGCCGTTGCCCCGTGGGGTTCAATCTTCGGACAGACTAGTCGTTGTGCAACATGCACGCTCCGCCTGAGCTCGAGCTCTCGTGCGAGATTCGGTCGGCTTCGTGCAGTCCGAAATATAAACCCAGTAGTCCAACGGACGCGTTCTACGCACAAACTTTGTGTATGAGTGAATGGGGCTTACGCAATCCTGACTTTCCCCACAGCCGCCTGGTTGCGTATCCCTTTAAAGAAAAAAAAATTGATGCGAATTTCTTTCAAGTGCGTTATTCATACATCGTATCTACAATGTTGATAGATTTACTTATTCGTCCTATTTAAATACTGCTTAAAAAGAAAGGGCAAATCTATAGCGAAAGATGTCTCATTCATCTATTACATAAATGAGTCTGTTGTTTAATTTAGTGCTCAATCTAACAATGAGATCTCAGATGACTCGTCTCTTGTGAGACAACTCTGTACTACACGCCTTAATGAGGTTAGAAGTATGATTACAACATTAGCAAACAAGGCCATCACATATGGTGGTTACCATGGTTAATTGTACGTGAAAACAGAATTAAGGCTTTTGACATGTAAGGTAAGTATAAACCTTATTACCATTTCAAAGGGAAACCGGTGATTCAAATGATCAGCTTGGCAATGGTTTTACAGAATATATCTTAAGGACATCACAGCACGCTTTGGATTCAGGAGAAAAGATCATGAGAAAGCTCTTATGTAGGGATATTTATAGAGCGAAATACATTTCATTACTATACCTTCAATTATATATCTTTGTCTTCTAACCTCTCTCTATCTCGCTTTCTCTCTCTCTCTCTCTCTCTCTCTCTCTCATTTTCTCTCTCTCTCCATCCCCGCTCTCTCTCTCTCTCTCTCTCTATTCTCGCTCTTGGCCACTTTTCAAGCTAGTCCCACATAATTATAGATAATTAGAGTAAGGTCATTTATCAGTCCTTTATCAGTCCTTTCTACATTCATCAATGGGAAACCATTGTTCGTCGATCAGTCATTTAAAAAAATGATTAATTTCTTAAACCTAGCTTCATTAAAATTGTAAGTGGATTTTCTGAAACAAAAAGTGTAATCAGTTCAATGACGTCTCTATCGGATCAATTCCATTCATGATAACTGGAACGAGATTTTTAAATGATTAATAATCTATGTCATAAATAGGTCAGTTTCCTAATTTATTGCTCAAGGAAGATCCAGGATATGAAAATGTAGCTTGTGTAATTTTTAAAAGAACATTACAAATATCCAAGATTTAAAAAGTTCCTTGGCAAACCAATTTGACATGAACTGCGTTTGCATGCTCTTCCTGTTATACGTAGTCACGAGTAAAAATTAACAAACTTCAGTTTACCTAAACCGCATTAATGATGCTATGTCCACTCGTGCGGGGGAAACATTTGTGAGAAGGACCCTTGTGTTTATTCTAAATGCATCCCTAATACAAAGTCATAACACTGAATAAAGAATAAGATACGTCAAGTTTGCACGTCGACGACATTCGAAAGACCTCAATTAAGAACACCCTTGGATTAAACAGCAGTTTGCCATCACGTGCGCCTTAAATAGACACATTCCAAGGTGGAAGACATTAAAGAACTTGTGATTTATATAGTTGAGCAAGCTTACGAAGCGCGGAAGGTTATCCCAAGAGACTTTCTGCCCTTCCACGCAATTAGTGGGTCTAGTTCCTGTTGATTATAACCATGTGATCTACCACGTATTTCAACAGCCAATCAGAAATTACCTTTCAAACTTTCGAATAAAGTAATAATAAAGTACGACATGTCATGTATACAGCTCCGAGTGCGTCTACACGATATGTCGTCATCAAATTTTCACCCCCCGCAAAGTAGCGTTCCTCAGAGACGGGGCCCTCGTCAGAAAAACCACCGGGGCTCAACATTCGGGACGCTGTTACTCATTCCACAGGAAACGGAATCTCATGAAGTTGCTTTCAATTTGTTCAGAAAATATATAGCTCCCCGTGGATGAATAAAGTGTATATTTCAAAATTCGGTCAGGCTGAGGTCTTTAACTCTTCAATGCCTTCTCCCATATATTAGAGGTACACGATTATAGGCATGATTCTAAACACTATTACTTCACATTGTCATTCTAACATGTCCAATTTTTACCCAGAATCGTAAATGTTACAACTCGATTTCTTTATCGTAAAACTCAGTTTCCCATTCCATTATGCACTTTGACACTCTGTCTAAAATCTGATCTAGGCTTTTGATTTGAGAGCCTTAGTGTGTTTTATATTGTTTATATGTGGTAAACCAATGGTAACAAGACTCGGCATATTTCGAGAGAAAATGTGACCGCAAAGTATGCGACTCGGATTGCATTACCCTACAGCCATCATAGCGTGAAGGGCAATAAAATGAAATCAAACAAAGAAATATAAGGTATGGGTAATTTAAAGCCCCCCCCCAAAAAAAAAAAATAAATAAAATAAATAAATAAATAAATAAAATAAAAATAAAAATAAATAAATAAATAAATAAATAAATAAAAAATAAGAAATAAAAATAAAAATAAAAATAAATAAATAAATAAATAAATAAATAAAATAAAATAAATAAATAAAAGATTTTAAAAAAGGGGGAAAAAAGGCTCGTATGGACACTTAAACATCAATTCCAAAATCCCAAGCATGGGCAGTGCATATGAAAAATAATTACAATAAATAATAGGAGTAATTGGAAACATTCAAATATGTTCTGTAAGATCATTTAATGATCTCGTGGCATCTGGCGGAATAAAGCTCTACTTTGGCTTTGCCATTATTCATAATGAGTTTCATGCATACGTAAAGCACATCATTTAAATGCCAATGGCAAGTGAAAGAGTTGGATAAAGGAAAATTTTAAGA
Source organism: Heliocidaris erythrogramma (assembly GCA_025617745.1). NCBI lineage: Eukaryota > Metazoa > Echinodermata > Echinoidea > Camarodonta > Echinometridae > Heliocidaris > Heliocidaris erythrogramma. Next base: position 11,429,368 of record CM046872.1, on the reverse strand, counting down.
TAGGAACGTTAGTCTACACCAACCCAATTAGCAGAAAGAGATAAAAATGCAGGACATAATCCTTTGACCCCAAGCATCAGAGAGGTTTGCGTTCCTCATCATCTTGTATGGCTTTATGTTTTACAATTAAAAGAATAAAAATAAAGAAAATTGTGGTAGTTTTTTTTTTCCACACACGTTGGTTTTCCATTTACAATAAAAGAACAATGTAAATAAAATGCCTTGCTCGAAGACATAAGTGCCGTGCCGGGGATCGCACCGACGATCTTAGCATTTCCAGTTAAGTGCTTTAACCACGCTTCTATGACACCTTTACGTGGTGTTAGGAGGATACTTTCCCATCATACAAACCTACCAACAAAGCACAGGTGCTGTTAGGCCTTGATTATGTTTTGAGACGTGTATCCATTTTGAGTATGAACTCAACCATGTTAACGATTGTCAGAGCTTTCACTATGATAATCATGTTGATGTCTCGCGGATCAAGAATATCGTCAACTGGCTGATATATCTGTCATATCTCTCCAACCTCAACAGAACTTTGAGTGTATTAGTCCTCTTACCAATAGTACCCTGTATTTGTGTCCCGAACGGTTTATAATACTCCAAACCACGATGAAACACCTTTTAGTCTGCCCCCTCCTACCAGAACCAGACTCCAGATTGACAATAATTATATCCAACATAAAAACTACATATCCCAGAGTTCGTCCATTGGTTTGGAGTCGATTTCGCGGTGTGAATGTGGAAAGATCATTAACAATGTCATCCATGTGCCTGCTCAACCGAAACTCTTGTTTTTGCAATGTTGACGGGTTCTCTCAAAATACTAAACTTTCTTTTCTCTCTCTTTTGCCTTACAGTCCCCGTAGCGGGAATCATCGTCGGATCCCTCTGTGGCGCCGTAGTCCTAGCAGGCCTCGCATTCCTCCTCTATCGGGTTTATAGGAGAAAGTGCGGGGCGCGGATGCGGTATGAAAGGTTGGGCGGCATGCAAAAGCAGCCGGCACCGGCCGTCCAGATTGACGGCAAGAGTTTGGCGACGCCTTCAGTAAGGTATGTATGGTTAGTGTCCCATTCTGGTGATCCGGATCTCTGCTGTGTGGTCTACATTATGCCCATGGGTTATTGATATTTATCTATATTTACAACATAATTTTCAGTCAAAATGTAAAATAAATAATTTTTAACAAAATGATAAAGTAAATGTACTTTTTTATACAGCGAGTCTACTAGGTGTAGTAAGGAAACTGTAGTCAGGGATCTCTGTTTTCAGAGTCCCTATATAATTGGGTAGAACTCACTCATGTTTTTACTCCCTACTCTATGTCAATAAGCATCTATTTTTAGTCTCCATGAAAACGGGAGGAAATGTCCTCGAGTATTACTTTGCAAAGACGTGGAAGTGATTTAGGATATGTATTTTATCATAAATTATCAGAAATAAAAACATTTATGACAGTTCGATTTTCCCATAAAGTGACTATCCCAATTAAATATATTCGTTCCAATATAGCACCATTGCATAACAAATAACCTGGATCTCGGATTCGTATCCTAGAGCTAGGGTTTATACATTGTTTTCATGAATGTGGACAGACGTAATATAGTTATATCAATATCAGCTAAAGGTGTTTTCGCTGCTAAAAATAGAGGAGAAGATACATTAAGACGGATCGTCCTTTAGGGACCTAATTTGTGAGAGAGATATATGGTGCTTTTAAAAGATTAGCTGCATGTCGGCCAAGCAGAAAAATAAATTTCGTCAATTATGAAAAATGCAGTCAGAAGATGTTCCCGAGGCTGTGGCTACAATATTTGATAGTGCAATAAATAATTTTGCAAATGCATTAGAACTTGGCAAAACAATGTAGCGATCATTTCATATAGAGTAAGTCCACCCTAACATCTCGTTACAATAGGAGAATGCGAAGAAGAATACAAAAAAATAGATAATGATGTTTCAACTATTCCTTGCATATCAAAGATTACAACTGCTACATTGATTTAGGAAAATGTGTGAGCTTTGACTTATATAAGAACTTCTAAGAGTTGTCATTCCTTTCTTATGGATAGCGATGTTTAGCACTCAAAGCTGTACTTATTTTTCAAAGGATTTTCTCTGATTCTTCACACACCTGTACTGCAATATCTCTTGTAAGCTTGAAGCAATAGCTTTGAAATATATCGATATTTCGTTATGAAACTGTATCATGACAGAATTTGTATGAATGTATAAAAAGGTGAAAAAATACTCTGCTTCAGCTACAAAGCATATTCTTTCATTGAAAGTCATTTGGCAGATTTAGCTGCCAACATTCAGCGTAAATGTTGTTAGATTCTGCTAAACGTTTTGATTCATGACCAATACTTAAGATGACTGTTGAAGTGGATTTTCAATTTGGGTGGAAGAAAGAGCAAGCAAATTTTGATTACATAGTTTGCTCATCTCACAGTGTTGTTGGTATGTTGTGTCATTTGAAGGACAAACCGTTTACTTTCCTGTCCGTGTGACCTTTCGGAAGAGTACGCGAACATGTCTCCTGCATTTTTTTAATAACCTTGAGCAAATTTTAATAATCTTCAAGAGAAGCAATGAGCAAGGCTGATAAGCCTACCATCTTAGGTTTCCATTCTTGAGTTTTGTTTTCTTAATATCAAAACACATTATGTTCCACGCCTCTGGCATAAACTGCCTGTTAATTCTAAAAAATAAACTTCGATTGACCACTTCAAAGACATCTAGAATTTCACACCTCAACCCGTGTATGTATAGGCTATAGGCACCTTTTCCTGTCTTCAGGCACAGGCAGTAGATAAATAACATCATTATTGATTAAGTCATTTTTTTTATTAATTGATACTAATTATTTCAGCAATTCTATCATAATTCCTGGCATCGATTTAAGTTTTATTAAAATCATTGATAGTATTATAACATTATGTAATTATGTTTCACGAAAATGTCACGTCCATATCACACCAAAATAGATGTGTCCAGAAACATTCAACATAGTGAAGAAAATAAGTGGTGACTGCTATTAGCACAAACAAAAGGTGTCAAGGCACCCGGTTCGAGAAATGTCAGGTACAAGTACGCCGCTATACTCAATCTTGCAGGAGTTTTAAAGTTCGCTGTATTTCATGTTCGAGATTGTAAAAGTGGGCGAGTAGCCTTACTGGATCACGAAACACTAAAATGATAACGATCGCCGGCATGATATTCATTGCCTGAGGCGAACATCCTGGTGCTTGAATTAGTCAGTCCTCCTCAGAAGATGAATTTTCTTCTTGTTTTTATGTAGGGCCCATAGTGCCGCAGGGTTCAACATATGAAACTACAACAGATACAACAACAAGGGAAACTTACAAGTTCGTGCGTTGATCAAAAATGACAATACGTCTTTAGATAACATTCCTTTATATTCTAGGTGCACTTCTTTCTCTAGGAAAATTGTACCCCTTTCTTGCAAAATACACGCTGCATAACAGTCCATCAAATGAGAAAAGCCTCGAATGGAGTGACCCGTCACTTGCTCCGGCCACATTATTTCTTCACACATGTCAGAGATATAGGGTTAGGATTGCATTGGGGATTTAGGTTAGGTTTGGGGTTACGTCTAGGGCTGGGTGTGGTGTTTGGTCCAGGGTTGAAGTTAAGAATTCTTTTAAATTCAGGATACTGACAGCGAACCAGTTGTCACAGGGCTATGTTTCCTAGTACCTCGTATGGACCCGTCTGAAGACGTAATCTTTTCTTTACAATCATCCAATATAAGATGATGTATGACAAAATATCGATGTATTTAAAGTCTGAAACGTATTTTCATATTCACGAGACAAAATACTTGTATTGGGTAAAACTTTTTACCCAATGGGTTTTTTTTTACTCAAACAATGTCATTCCACATGTGAAGAAGAAAAACCCAGACTCTAATATTTAATTATACATAATGATTTCATCATAATTTTATAGATAAATTAAGTAGTTTGGGCTGCATGGAAACAGATACAACGTCACAACATGGGCATTTGAACGCGTGTCACGTACTGCCCCGGGTTGTTATGAAATTTTGTGAGTTTCGATCAGCCCGACAATTTTATCTTTGTCTCTTCTCCAGTTCATCCACACAAAGTCGGATCCAGGAGTGGGGACAGAGGTGCCTGCCCTTTAAAAAAAGTATAAGGTTTCACATGCGCCCCTTCTACATGTTCTGTTTCTCAACAAAAAATTGCGTAAGCGATAAACATGCACTCATAACGCTGGGCGGGTCGGAGGCGCGCACCCCTTCTGATTCAAAGTCCTGTATCTACCATTTTGCAAGATGTTTTCATGCAGTGGACGGTTTCCTTTTTGTTCCTTGGCTCACCTAGCAGTATTTTATTAGCAGCTTCTTTACATGTTCGCTTATCATTGCATACAAGCTTGTGGAAATGTACTAAGTCTATCGTTTTCACGCGTCTACCAACAAATGGCATCCGGCCAATATAGAATCATGCTTTTCACGGATAAAAGATTATTGATTCCGAAGATTTGCAAAGATCCCTCTTCCTATAGTTTCAGCATTGCACCTGCTAGTACAATCTATAACACGGTTGAATATCAGAGAAATAATATTGCTGACCTAAAAAGAGAAATATATAAATGCTAAAAGACACCTCAAAAAGACACAAATTACAGTTTGATACAAAATTACGTGAATATCAAGAAATTGACAAAAAGGCTGAGGTGAAGTTCAAGTGGGCACTCGAACGCAAGCGGGTTTGGTGGTATGCTTCTCATGATTATTATGAAATGTTTAGACAATTTTCTTTCAATTTTTGTTAATCTTTCTCTCACTCTCTCTCTTTCTGTTTATATATATATATATATATATATTCCACCTGAAGAATAAACGAAAGCGCTTGTGGAAAAAATCATCTCTGCTCGCTCTGTGTATTTTCTCTGCGTGTTACCTATTTATTTTATACTTCTCAACACGTTCACGCCATTTTACCTTTCATTGAATATATATATATATATATATATTTATATATTAAGTTCGTTTGGGAGACACTTGTTTGTCTCCCTCCTTGTCCATGGTGTCTCCCTAATACCCGATCCAGTGGAATATATATATAACACTCTAAAGGCTACATTAGCTGGACAGTTTTTGTCTTATTTCTATGCTCAACAGTCCCGCTAATGTAGGGGCGCTATTATGACGGAATAAAGCGCATTGTTGTGTGTCCAGCTAATGTACCCTTTAGTCATATATATATATATATATATATATAAAGAGAGAGAGATAGGGAGACTCCTCAAAACTCACCTGTCCCTGACAAAGGAAGTAATTCATGAGTTTGAAGATATGTCAATCTGCATGTCAATTGAATATTGTGACCCGTTGCCGTTGTAAGCCAGTTCGATTCCCGAAGAAAATATTTTTTCGGCCTTCTGCATGAAACCTGTCCTTTTGAATATTTACCTGTAAAACATCATAATTATTACCGGATACTAATGGCCCTCAATCGGTAGTAAATGCCCTGTAGTCATTCTTGTAAATACCATAAATACCTGTTATATTTACCCGGACATGATCTAAAATAGCCATCAATTTAATGCACATTTTTTCACATGTTCGCAAGCAAAAATAGCGAGCTTTTCTCAATGACGTCAAAGAACTCCCAATTATGAAAGGAAATGCGTGTTCACTCTTACGAAAGAGTCATATTTCACGTTTTCTCTGCATGTCTTTTTATTTTTGCCATTATACTTGCTGTTTCTTTGTGACGGAAGACGATCGCCGTTGGCTTTCACACGAAATGGGTCAAGTGTTTCATGCGCTTGAGAATTTTTTTTCTTTTCTTTCTCTCTATTTGACGATGATGGTATTTCATGTTTGTATGAGGTGCGCGGTGCGTGTGAAGTGTGTGTGTGAGGTGTGTGTATGTGCGTGTGATGTTGTAAGGGAACGGTTAAGTGCGCTGCGAAACGCTTTTGGTGGTCATGCGCCAGAGATGCTCAAAATGGCGTAAAAACTGCAGGCAATCCACTGAAGCGTACTCAATTTGTCGGTAAAGTAAACATGGAGATGCTTTCACCAGAGGCATACCTGTTTTTCACCTTAAAAGCTACTCTCCTTATCGTATTTCTGTACATTTGTTTAATAATGAGCTGGCATTACATGCTGCTGCGCTCCCCCTCAAACTAGCATTATCATATTCACATGTAGGCATAATACAGACTAGACATACCCTCTTCTTTTTTTTTACATCTCAAAAATTGTAGGACATCGGCCTTTCCCAGTGGCTCTACAGGCCTCTGATTTTCACCTAGGTACTAGGTACTAAACGAATACTAGTACTGTATTATGTTGAATGATTTTTTTTTTTCTCTTTCTCTAGAGGCTAGCTAGTCATCTAAAATCTGGATCTATACCTGTTTCCAAACTGTACTCTCTTGTGTTTAATCTCTCTCTCTCTCTCTCTCTCTCTCTCTATCTATATTATTCCTTTCTCTCGTTCTCCTTCCCTCTCGTTTTGCCTTACTCTCTCTCTCTCTCTCTCTCTCTCTCCCTCTCTTTCTCTCGATATTGTTATTCTCCTTTCATCATTTTTTACATCTGGTAATCTTACTCTCTCCTTGATCTTTTCTCACTTGTGCTTTTTCTTTAAAAAACACTTTCAAACTCACCCCCTCCCTCTCTCTCTCTCTCTCTCGCATTCTCTATCAGTCTATCACCTATCCATCTAGCTACCTCCACCCCCCCCCCCCACTCTCTCTCTATCTTTCTCTCTCTCTCTCTCTATCTATATTATTCCTTTCTCTAGTTCTCCTTCCCTCTCGTTTTGCCGTACTCTCTCTCTCTCTCTCTCTCCTTCTCTTTCTCTCGATATTGCTATTCTCCATTCATCATTTTTTACATCTGGTAATCTTACTCTCTCCTTGATCTTTTCTCACTTGTGCTTTTTCTTTAAAAAACACTTTCAAACCCACCCCCCTCCCTCTCGCTCTCTCTCTCGCATTCTCTATCAGTCTATCACCTATCCATCTAGCTACCTCTCCCTCCCCCCCCCCCCCCCCCCACTCTCTCTCTATCTTTCTCTTTCTCTGCTCTTTCTCCTTTTATCATTTTCATATCTGCTTATCATACTCTCTCCTGGATCTTCTCTCATTCGTCGTTCCTTTTCTTTAAAAAAATACTTTCAAATTCACTCACACACACTCTATCTCTCTCTCTCTCTCTATCTCTCTCCCTTTATCTATCACCTATCCATTTAGCTACCTCTCTTTTTTTTCTCTCTCTCTCTCTTTTGCTTTTCAATTTTTTAGGTAACACTTCCAAATGTTCAATGCCAATGCCCTTTTTCAGGAGCACTACGCAATTCAGAATCCAATTTGTTATAGCTATTAGAATACAAGCCCAGGACGACATTTACTGTAATAAATTTCTTGAATGGATCTATTTCATTCGATATCGAGACAGCGGATTATTTCGTCAATTAAAAAGGGTTTAAGAGACTGATATTCCGATCTCCCACGAGTATGTTCGTTAATACCTAATGCATTTTTATCTCGAAACAAGAAAGATGGCGCCTATCTTCTTGCTTTCTGCGTCCACGCAGTTCTTGGAAGCGGGGTAAAAGTGGTACCTTGACGTTTTGCTTATTTACAAGTCAATCTCGCTTTCAAAAGTCAATAAAAGCCAGGTGTCTGCATGATAGATACAATACTGTGCCTAAAAATCAATTTAGTCTTACCTTCCCCAGCATCGCAACTTTATGGCTGAATTGTGGGGACACCAGAGAGGTGTTGCTGAGGCCTTGGCGGATATTGACACTCATTCCGTTTCATTTTTCTGCTTCTACTACTACTATGACCAGGACAATCACTTCTGATTTCTTCAACGCCTTTGTCACTGTTTCCTAGAATTTTAATTAATTCAGGAAGGAAATTTTAAAGGTTAAATTGATCAGCTCTTTGCTGTTAATTGGCAAATTCTCACAATTCCTTCAAATTAGTAGCTTTATTTTCCAGGTGTTTTTTCACTAATAAGTCAGGTACAACAATGTGCATGGACAGAAACTGTGTATTAAGTAAACATTGAATTTGTAGCCAAATGAAGATAAATGTCGATGGTATCTATATTTCGTTTAATGGAACTCGTTTATTGTGATTAAAATATGTCATTATGACCAAAGCCCACAGCACACTATACGATCGGTCTACGATCCGATTTTGGATAAATCGCAATATTAAATATAGGCAGTGAAAGTGAAAGCTACCTGATTCAGGTTCTGAAAAATAATATGAATACTCAATATAGGAATCTGTTTGCGATGTCAGCCTTATTATGCGGAATAAGGGCCAAATGAGATTCAAATCGTCACTACGATTCGGAGCCGATTTGGCCTTTCCTCTGACTAGAAGGCTCGTACTCGGCCGTAATTTCGATTTTACTATCCATATAACTATTCAGAACCTCAATAAAACATATTTTATGTGTTAACTATTTATATCTAATGCTATAACACTTTCTTTCAATATCGGATCGTAGACCGATCGTATAGTGTCAACAGTCAGTTCCTAAATCATAAAGAATTACCCCCCCCCCCCCCCTCCCACCCCCGTTTCCTGGAATCTGTGGTCTTCTTTGAAATGTTTATATGTTATACACATTACCACCAAAATACTCGTGAGGATATAGATAATTAAATTCAACCCTTAAGTTTAAGTCGAGATAAAACGCTGAACAATCGTTGGATCCACAAGGCAGTGTCTCAAAGGAAATTCACCGCCACTTGCCAGTAGCGATTTTTGTCACCGTACCTCGGTAGTGATATCGACGGCTAGTCGGTCCGTTAGTAATTGATTCGAAGTACTGTGAATTCGAAGGGGGAAATTGATTTATTTCAGCAGAAGAACTGTATCTGATTATTTAACTTTTTCGTTAGACATTTGCAAAAACAGCAAATATACGCTTCCGAATTCCAAGTGGACCTCTGCACTGTGTGATAAGCCTGATTTTTAATGTTGTGCTTTTAAAGTTAAAAAGGGACACATATCTTTTATTTGAACCTCAAAGAAGAACTTAAAATGACGAGGGATATGTTTAAGACAAGAAATAATTCTTGGAATAAAAATATTCCAAACTTTTTTCCAACCCTGTATATGTATCTCTCTCTCTCTTTCTTTATAATCATTATAATTATTGTGCCTTCTCATTAGTTATATACATAAATGAATGTTGATAGTAAATGGGTTTGTAATCACTGGTTTATAGACTCGATTAAGTTCTAAGCAGGGAATGTAATGTGTATCTTTATTACGGCATTAAACGTTTTCTCACTCTTTCATTACATTCTCTCTTCTCTCTGTATCCCCTCCCTTCCAATCTTCTTTACTCTCTGGTTTACACCCTTCCAAAATTTCACTATACATAATTATATACTCCTCTTTCTCTTTCTCCATCGTCTCCTCTCAACTTCCCGCCTCCACCCTCTCTCGCCCTTCCGCATACAATTTATTTTACCCTCAACATACCCCTTTGCAGTTTAAAGACAGTTCCGTTTACCCTGCCACCAGCCCCCATCCCAAGGGAACGCATCGGGGGCTTCACATTCCCCCCTCCAGCGTCACCGATGCCGGATATGCTGGACCAGCCGGACATGAGGGGGTCTGCCGAGCGTAGACCCTCTGTTACCATGGAACGAAGGCCGTCCTACGCAGGTAACCATGACAGCGTATTAACCACGCCCTCAAAGAAGTTCATCTACAATGAATATTTTATTACCTTTCCACTGGGATCAATGTGTATTGAAAATAGCAGACGTCTTGCCTTAGATATCCCTGGTCCAGGACCAAAGAGATGCACTGATGCTCTTTATAACACTAGTATTAGGTATCGAAAACCTATTCTCCCTAAAAGGACTCAATACCTGGGTCATCAGAAGCTTCATTCTTAACATGCCCCCACATTATTTGCATGATGTAATGATTATTGTCTCTGAACCAATGTATGATAATTTCTTAATTGCAGTTTGGTCTATTTTACAATTTCATTGATTTTAGAACTGCCCATCTTCTTCTTGCCGTTGACATGCACAGAGACGTTACTCCTACTTGATTTTTTTTTTAAAGATTGCCGCAAAAGGCTAGGAAAAGCTATTAGTATGTCTTTACTAGTTTTAATTTAATGAATACGGCCGTATGATGCCATGTTATTTCGGACATGAATCGGTCTATTACATACACAAACAAACTTATTCCTATCCTACACGTCTTTCAGGCTGCCAAGTTCCCATCATCAATCAGGATCAGCAGAAAGTCATCTCCTCATCGTCATCAGCGTACGACCAGGAGAACGACGGACGTCGTGATAGCGTAGGTACTCTCAGCCTATGCAGTGCCGATTCGGCGGAGGGAGGGTCCCCTACCCATAACACCAGCTCGCCCCGGACCAACTCCCGCAGACCGTCCGCAACCGAAATGATGAGTCCGCCAGTTGGTAAGCTAAAAATGTTCAGCCTAGTCCCATTCGTTGCTACAAATGTCAGCTCTGTACTCGGCATTTCAGCATAACCCATGATATCTTTTATATGAATATAATTTGAGAGTTGAAAGTGAATATCTGGGAACGGTATGACAAATATTGATTAAGTTCTGTCAACGCGAATTGATAAAGAAAATAACTCAGATATACGGCTTAATACGCGCCAATTTTGATGTGAAAGATTTAAGAAGGTATAACATACAGCTTTTCAAGATGTTCCACTGAAAGAAAATATGTTTATTCATTATTTTAGGATTAATGCTTTTCAAGAAATTTCGTTATTTAGTCCCTCTTTTATCTTTTTTAATAACAAATACTGGATACGAAACATCAGATAAATATTGTCATCCCTTTAAGTTGAGAAATTCCACAATAGACGCCAATGGTAAGCAGTTAAGAAGTTGAATTTATAACATTGGAGTATCTCAATATTTTTATTAGACATTCAAGGGAAGTTTGACGTTGCATCGATAATCGTTTTGAACTTCACCGACAAACACATTATATTCTGAATGGCGTATGTAACCAGTTAATAAGACGATCTGATGGAAAGGGAGAAATTCAGGATGGTAGAAGGGTTAGGGTCTACTTCAATAGAAACACTGATGCTTGACCCCCCCCCCCCCCCCCCCCCATAGATACACCCCCTATGTTTTTCCTTGTTTACATTGTCATGCAGATAACTTTTTTTATTATGCATACCAACTGATTGCATAGGTGAAATAGACAAATATCCCTCCTTCCTCGGAAGACTTTGAAACGATTTGACCCCTTTATTTCTTATCTAACTGATTTCACCCACACCGAAACAAACCAGCCATAATAATGTAATAAAGCTAGCATATGAAGTTCGCCATGAAAATAATCTGTACTAATAGTTAAAGGAAATAGGATGCCAGGCGGCACTCTCAGATCTATTTATTACGGTGGAACAAAGTTTAAAGGATGCGTGAACTGAGGCTTAGGGCAAGCGATATGTTTTTTCTGCTCTTCTTTTTTCTGCTCGTCAAAGTGTTGATGACGTATGTAGCCTGGTGTCACGTGTTTGATGGCTGTGGGAGAGCCACCCCCCCCCCCCCCATCCATCCTCCTCCTTATTTTTACTCGTCTTATGTAATTATTAGTGACCAGTTTGAAATGTTATAATTTAACAATTTATATATATTCATGAAATTCCAGAAATATTGTGACAGCAACAAAATGTTAAAGGCAGTTGGTAAATAGCAACAAAAAAATAGCGTGGAGAAATGTTGGATTGATTCAGATAGAGTGATTATATAGGGGTAACCTCGCTAGCCATAAGGACCACTTAGTCTTATTCATAAGGACCGCTATCCACAACACGTGACTAAATGAAAAGCAGTCCTTCTAAATAGCGAGCAAACCATAGACGAATTACCTCGCTATTCATAAGGACCTCCATTCATAAGGACCACTATTCATAACTATTCATAAGGACCGCTTTTCATAAGGAGTGTTAAATGAATAGCGGTTTTCTATGAATAGCGGTCCTTATGAATAGCCAGCGGACCCCATGATATAAGTCATAGGCACCAGTCATCAGTCAATCATATACATTTAAAAAAAAATTTTTTGGCTGCCTCGGGCGATAACGTTGAAATTTACGTACATAGGGTTGCAACATCCATAATACATTCAAGCTCTTTATACCGCTTGCATTATAAGCGTCATTACCAGACCGCGAAAGAGATCATTAAAAACATTACACGGAGCAGTGGCTTTGTCGCACCTCTTAATGCCAAGGCCACCCAGAGCCGATCTATTTCTGGCGGCTTTATCACAGATGTAGATCAAGAATGCCTCTCTAGTACTGCTTTAAGTCTATTCCCTGTCCATTGACTATACACAACAATAAATTGGAATATATGGAAAGTTTTCATAAATTATTCAATTTTCATTAAAGGTGATTTATAGTAATGTCACACTGGCAGCTGCACGAAGCATTCTGATGACCAATAAGCGCCATCTTCCTCTAGATCATGCGTTCGAAAGGATGGATGCGATTAATTTCAAATCCCCATTTCGGCACATGCATGCTATGATAAAAGTAGGCGTACGTGAATACAAAGGACACCTCCTCTACTCCCACATAAACACAATCACAAGCACGTACAAAGGAACTGATAAATAATCAGCGAGATAAAAGTGTATATTAATTTTGTCTGGTTTGTACTGTTCTTTTTTTACTTTCCACCAAACTTTTATCTGTATCAGGACTGTGACGCAGATTTGTCTTGTATTTTGTTCATTTTCTCTTTCCATTTGCTTTACTTTGGGGACATAAAATGAATATTTCAATTGCTTTTATCATATTAACAATTTTATCTCAAAATCAGACAAATTATTCATAATTCAACACAAACCTTTTTTCCTGAGCTACGTCCATTTTCATGGTTTGGCGGGGACCCGGGATCATTTTACCGTAGCTTAGTAATAACTGTATATTTTGGATCAAAGATTTTGTGACAGTTTTTTTGTTTAACCTATATACAGTTACTCTCCCTATAAATCAAAAGGTCATGTGACGCACTTACCCAGTCCATTTTGCATATTTCAATATAAATGCGAGTGGCCATGATTTCAATATCATTGGAAGTGGCCGTGATACTTGTTGACACCGTTTCTTACGCCTGACAAATTCAATTAATCCCTTTGGGAGCTATTTTTTTCTTCTTTAGTTGCCATTGACCTAAAAATTCCGAATTAGGTCTCGGTTCGTTTCATCCATGATCTAGATAATCTTGCATGTCACACCTGGTTTCAATGTTGTTGTTATTGTTGTCGTTTCTTTTGTCGTTGTTATTATGGCTTAAGAAATATGCCACACCATTCTCTTCAATGATATTTTCCTATTTCTACATTATCAGTAATCATAATTATTACCCTTATAAAAATTAATTTATCATCTTCATTTTCATGATCCTTAATATCTTTATGATTTATAATTTCGAAATGAGCATGAGAGCAAGTCATTTAGTGTAAGAATGCACATAACAAGCACTCGCATTAGTTTTTTTATTAGTCGTAGTAGTAGTGTTATTATTATTATTATTATTATTATTATCATCATCATTAGTAGTAGTAGTAGTAGTAGTATCATCATTATTATTATATTGTTGTCGGTGTTGGTGTTGTTGTTGTTGTTATAATATTCATCATCATCATCATCGTTATCATCACTTTTATTATCATTTGTAATTATTGCTGGGACTACTCGTGTATACAAAATGACGGAATTTCCTCCCTAAAGCAAATCCGCCTTGTAATCATCAATCATTGCTATGTCGGTCAAACCCCTGGAAAGCTCTTCTGTTGTCAAGATCATTTTTTAAAGATTATTTATCAACTTTTGATACGTTTGTAAAAACAGTCAGTTATCAGTAGCATCTAGCATTTGTATGAACACCGATCGCATGATGTCCAACGTTGATCTACGGTAGATGTGAAGTAATCGAGATGCCACCAAACACTCCGTCTGATTATAGGCAGTGGGACTAACATGATTCTTAAGACTTTGGGGTTTTCTTAAGGGGATGGCAAAATGTTATGGCCAGAACAGAGAGATAATGAGAGTATCTGTTTCCGAATCCCTTCAAAATGTGCTATTAACATAACGTGTTTGAAATTACGTGAACTCATTGGTGCTTCTCATTCTGCAACACTGCATCAGTATTTCAGTTGCTATTCGCATTAGGTGTTCATGCATTCATTTGTATTCATAGTTTTATAAAACGGGTCGGCAATATGATTATGAAGTCTATAAAAATGGTTACGAAACCCATAGAAACGCCAAGAGTCGCACAGTCATGGAGGCTGCAATTTTCTTTCCTGGATGACATCAGAGAAGCGCAACCAACAAAAGTCATGGGCGTTTCAGTGCGCGCATGTAATCCCTGCGCTAAAATGACAATTAAACTACGCGATTTCATTGCGTTTTAATTTTGCACGCACCAGAGGTACGCGTACGCGCAGCTCAGTCGTGCTTTAGAGCCTTTTTGCCGTGCGTTATCACTTTTTTTTTGCACGGTCACGTGGTGTTATTTGACTAACCAGAATGGCTACATTCTTGAACCCCTTTTATAATTGCCGATAAGCATGAGCCTCGGCATATGTGAAATGACTTTTAGCATTTAGCAGTATAATAAACACGTTATAGACGTTCTGCAACCCATTAATATCTTGAAATCAAGATGCAAAATTTATAACGAAATCATGATTTCCCCTCTAAGTCAGTCTGCAAAGACTATATTTAGAAATATTGTGGCTATAAAACGTATGCAACGGAAGAGCAGTATGGTAATAAATTGGGATCGACTTATTCAGTGTTATAGAATGCATGTATACCATGTATACGAACGCTAGTGACAGTCGTCTTTACGACTACCATAAAGGCTCAAAGCTCATTCTTTCGTGGGTTTTTTTAACCTACGTCATGTACGTGTGATTTTAGAAAGACCCAGAATCTTTTCGTCTATTGTATTGAGTTGATAAGTACCAAACTACCAACAATGCAAATCTATTGTGAAATCTAACCTCCTTAACTGAAATATAATTTCTATTTTGGCTAGGAATGTAAATTGCCACATGCGACAGATTATTTTTAACCAATAGAGACCTGTGTATGTAACAGATTTGTACGAACATATGTAAAATTGCAGTTTCGATTACCTTTAGCTTTGATTTTGATTTTTTCCAGATATTTACACTAAAATACGTCAGAATTCATGGAGGGGAAATCAAAATACCTGTTTCATGTACATTTTAATATCGATAGAACATCATGAAAACATGTTTGACAAGTTTAATTCCAGTGTCCTTTTACCTACGAACACTATATAGATCATCTTCGACCCGATATTCTCCTTACGCGATGGCTGTATGACTGCCTTATACCCCAGTCACACCAACGATACCGACACCAGACCAACAGCAGACTGAACAAAATATTACATTACCCCAAATGGCAAAGAATCGGTCGGTTTGGAGTCGGTGTGGCGTCGGTTTGGCGGTGTGACTGGAGCATGGTAAGCTATACCATTCTTGGCTTTCTGTTGAAATCATGTCTCGCAGATCTATGCAGCTGCATTAAATATCACCATCTCCTTTCAGATAAACTCTGTATTGACCCGCTTCCTAAATCGTCTGGCATACGCCACCTTAAACGCTGTCCCCAACCACTTGACTCCTATTTCAGAATTGAAAAACAGTGACCCCGCTTTTCTACCATTTTTTCGTATCTGGGACTCAGATCGGTGCTGGTTGGCCTCCTCTGAGAGTGAGACCAACAACAAAAAATCAGTTGCACCGAGTTTTTTTATTATGGAGTATAACTTTCATGAGGCATCGCATGTTTTCTTATCGCACCTGTCGTATACCGGACTCGCTTCATTCAGACCCGTTTGGCGACGTATGATGAAAAGAGATAAATAAAAGTCAATTCCAACACAGACGTCTGCTGTTAGTTCAAGGCTTAAGGTGAAATTATATCAGCCAATGTCCTTTCTGGCTCCCAACAATATACATGTCAATATATTTTCAATTATTTTGCTGCTGTCATTTCTGTTTTAAAATACGAGCATAATTACAGACGTTCCTATTATTTATTAGGAAAATATAAATATTTAACATTAATTTCATTGGCCCGTATTCTGAACTCCGGTTTAACTTAAACCATGGCTTAAATCTGTGGTTTAACTATGGGTAGCCAAAAATGTCAAAACTTTGTTTACATTGTATGTTCCTTATGTTTACTGGATTCTGGTCTCATGCCTAAATGGTCAAGAAAACTATTGTACTTATCATTCCCAGACAGTTTTTAACAGTTCGAGTACCAAAAATGCTGATAAATTGAATATCTACTGTTAGAGATTTGTGTCACATTTAGCTGCCCATAGTTAAACCACACATTTAGACCATGGTTTAAGTTAAACCGGAGTTCAGAATACGGGCCATTTTGTTTTGTTGATTTTCTTGAAGGGACCGTTTCTGAGACTAACTTTCGCCATATTTAACCTGAATATCAGAACGCAGGTTCACCGTAGTGGGTATATAGGTTACCTCTTTGGATATATTGTATGAAGGAGACTGCATATTCCCAGAGCGTTGCATGGCTCATTGTTCACGCTACCCGATCCCTGAGTAGGATTTCTAAGAAGAATAATACACTACCGGTAAACCATCCTCACTAGCTTTTAAGCGGTCGCATGAATTGAGCCAATATCGCTTTAACATCTTTGGAATACGCTTGGCTGTGCTCCCCGAATGGATAAGATAACGTGCCTTGAAACGGAAGCGAAAGATTGCTTGAAAGAACTACTGCCCCTCAGATCATGGACTTTATTTGTCATTTTGATGTAGCACGCCCATTTTAGCAGAAATCGTGTAAAATGCTGTTTGTCAGTTAGAGTTTGTGCGATTGTATCGAAATTAATCATAAATCCAGTAGTTAGCAATCTCTTTGTTCAGTTAGGAATATCACTTTGGAGTGTTAAGAGAATGCACATAATGTACACCAAATCAATTTCTTTTCAAACCCTCTGCACGCCAAGAAACATAGTTTCACATTTTGCATCTCAGGGGTGGGGTGAAAATTTAATCTTTATTTCTTAGATTAAACCGATTCCTGTATTTTATGATTTCTCCTCTGCACTTACCTATCCCACATTTGTTTATCTGATTTATAAAGATTTTGGTGTAGGGCTGTCGAGAAGAATAGGAAAATGGTGTTGATATATGTTAGACAGATTTGTGTGGAAGATTACTCTCCCGTGACTCAAAATAAGGAATACACACAAAGTGTACATTTCAATAATTGTTCTACTTTTTATGCATATGATTCGAATTCGCTTGACCTTATTACCATTTCCCTCTTTTTATTCAAAAACATCACTCCTCCACTTTTCCACTTTAATGGAATTATTCTAAATCGGTTCGAAGATTCATGACAGTTTCTCTCTCTCTCTCTCTCTCTCTCTCTCTCTCTTTCTCTCTATATATATCCCTTTCCCTCTCACGCCAACACTAAAATTCCAGATCAAATCAAAATATATATAGAGAGAGTTGTTTGTATTGATATGAATATGGAAGTAGATCCACGATAATTCTTTTCTGACAGCAAAATTGGGTTTATGTACGAGATGTCTCTAGAGAGCGATTCTATCGTGAGATATGAGCTTTAGTGGGTCGCCGCATTAACGTTGGGCAGACGATTAATGGTTATATCACATCCTTGACAAACCGACAAAAAATATTATAGATGGGATTAAAGAAAGTGTGTCGGTCCACGAAATGGCGTGTAACGGTCGATATGGAGCAGAGTAGCTCTCCGCTGAGATTTAGATAAAAATGAAGCCGTGAAACTATTCGGGGTCACGATTATTTCTAGTTTTTAGGAAGTGCATACTAAAGTCTAATATAATAAGTGCAAGATGATGCACTGCCAACATGCACTCACCGAGCATGTTGGCTCAGTTGATTAGAGCACCCGCCTCATGAACGGGAGGTCGTGGGTTCAAATCCCGGCCGAGTCATACTTCAAAAAAGACAATGGGACCTTCTGCTTTCTAGCCAGGCGCTCGGCATATTAGAATGGAGAAAGGTAATAATAACATATTATGTTGAGCAGGGCCCGCTGGAAGAGCAGTTTGATAATTGAAATGGCTACCCTGGGTAAATAAAACATTATTATTAATATTATTTAATATATATTGTGATTTCTACCTGAATACAAATATGGCGTCAAGGGCAAACATTTCCGCATAGTGTGTCCATGCAGCCCTTGGGATGCCAGCCGATAAAATATGAAGAATGTAAGAACCAATCGAAGCTAAATTTTTGCCTCCCACCTCCACCGTCATGACCATAATCTCAAAATCAAGTTGTTTTTCGCGCCATAGAATAATGTGGAAATAAAAGAGGGGCTCGGATTTTGTAAACACAATTTTCTCTATAATAATTATGCGGCTGCAAAACTATCACGGACGCATCGAGCGCTGTCGGCTAGCAAGAGAGACAATGGAGTTATGGAAACACAGTTTAATTCTGATCACGCCAATAGCCAAAGGCTTGCCATAAAAATAACACCGCTCCTATAATTATAGTTGCTTAGACTTCTCGCTATCGCCTATAGTATGGCCCCTTTCTGAGACGATCGTTCACCGTATACAGGGTTATTCCTTCCAGAATTCCCATCAATTGCCTTACTGTGTTGTCAGTACAGATAAAGGAGTATAAGTATAATCTTCAATCCTTTTGACTTGCATCATCTTTCGTACTCAAGCAGAAATAAGTTCTTTTAGAGGAGTAGTGGTTTTTCATTTATATGAAAATATTCAAAACCATAGAATACTAAATTTGCTAATTCCAATAGACTTAATACAGGGATGACCTTGTTCCCGTGGGCAGTGGGTTAAAATATAGCAATGGGAAGGAGGAGAGAAAGAGGAAGGTATTGAGACGAATCGCTTTAAGCGTGCAGCGTTATTTCACTGCGAAACCATAAAACGTTATTTACACTTGATACAGATGAGTAAGGACACAATAGTCTTGCAAATGCAAGGTCAAGGATTTGTGTGTTTACTGAAATATTTCCTTCTTTCAACACTTTACCACAGCCTCTGAAATGATCGAGCACTATATAAATTTCAGTATAGACAAGTCGCGTTCGTATTTTATGGTGATATGATACAAGTAAACTTTGAGTAACCTAAGTGAAAGAGCCAGGGCAAGGGCGTGTCTCTTTTTTCAAAGCTCATTATTTTGTGAAATCACAAGATGTCAGATTTGTCAAACAGCTTTATATGAGTCTGAGCTAATTTGTAATATGTATTCTCATTCTGCACATTGTCTGAGGACGAAATCAGACGATTTTGGTTATAAAGGTTATCTCCTTGATGCACAATTTATAGCCAAATCCTTCCTTACATGCCCTCCCTGTTTCTATCTCTGTTTCTCCCCTTTCTTTGTCTCTAATCTATATCATACCTTTTGATCTACTTTCATACCCCTCCCTTCCCATCTCTCTCTCTCTCTCCCTTTCCCCTCTCTCTGCCTCTCTCTCTCTCTCTGTTTTTATCTCTGTCTCTATCTCTCCGTGTCTCCCTCTCTGTCTCTCTCTTTCTCTCTATCTATCTATCTTTTTCTACATCTCTCTCTCTCTCTCTCCCTTCTCGTGTCCCCTCTCTCTCTCTCCCCCTACACACATCTTCTTCTACTCTGAATCAAGTTGTAGACCTCCTTTCAGTATTATTAAAATTTAAACATTGGTAATTATTGCAGCATGATGAGGAAGATGGATATTGATTCCATATCTTCTTTTTTTTTCCTTCTTATCAATACAAATACGCTTCGCGAAAGGTTGTATGTCTATCGGCAGTCATGATTTCGCTTGCTCTCATTAATGTGCCTCCAGGGCCCTCTTGCATAAAAAGTTGCGATTAAACGCAATTCAAAAAATCCCACGCAACTTGATTTTCAACCAATCAGGATAGCGTATTTTGGACTTGCATTTAATTTTTTGAGTTGCGTTTAATCGCAACTTTTTATGCAAGAGGGCCCTTGTCTGCTTCCATGCACATATTGTGCGTGCTGTTGGTTACTCCCCCCCCCCCCCCCCCCCTTAACAACCGGTAATGTCACATGGCGCATGATGTCACAAAGAGGATTATTGCTTTCCCCTTTTGCCTAAAGTTGATGGCATTGGTTAATTTAAATTTAAATCAATTGAGCTCTGTAGACTTTCAGTTTGAAAACACATTAAATCCACATACATGTATAAGCATTGCATATTACATTCACGGAGCGATTGTCACCGGAGCATAATTTTGTAAGAGCATCAGGCTAACATGCGTATTTAAAGTGTTTTCAAACTTAAAACTTAAACTTTTCTACATAGCTACATGAATTTAACTTTGAATTGACCCATCCTATTAACTTCATTGCTGTATAGAAATTAGTCCATTCAGCCGAAAATACCCTCCTATGTATCGTTGTGACATTGTGCGTCGTTAACGGTTGTAACCCCCCCCCCCCCCCCCCCCCCCCCCCCGAAGTAGAAAGCTGTCCATTGAGTAAGTTTCCATATCTCCAACCTTTGCCTTCAGACGCCATTTCCAAAACTTACAACCAAGTCAACCTGACGGTACTCAAATAATATTATTGAACTTCAGTTCATATGGCAATGCGAAAGACTCATTACCCAGTGCACGACTTTTCCATTATAGGTACTTTATGAAATAAGAAATGTTTGTCTCTTTAATTTAATGGTCTGCCAGGCATTCATGACTGTAATGATTCCAAGAACGTGCCTAATTAGGCTTGGTTATAATTGCATTTTATATCCTTCAATCCGTCTCATTTCTTCCCGTTGTGGTTCTCTCTGTGGTATATGGGGATCACTCGCGATCCTGATGAAGGTATAAATATTTCAATATTCATCTAAAATAACTCTACATCTACAAAATATAAAAAACAATCAAAAAGAGTATCACAACCCCACCCTCCTTTTAATGCATCTGTGCTTTACAACCCTTAGAAAATATTCCACAGACACACAAATAATGCTGAACAAACCATGTACAATGTCGTTCGCATCCTCCGGGGTACCTTTTCAACACCTGCGTGGAGAGAAGCATTGTAGATAAAATGCCTTGCTTAATGACGTAAGTGCCGTGGGGAATCGACCCTCTGCCTTTGCATCTCCAGATTAGAGTTTAAACCACTCTGCTACGGCACTGCCGTTACCAGAATTTAACATTAGCTTTACCTAGCCCCAACTACATCGCTTTCCGACAACCATATGAATTTAAAGATACCATACTTGACCTTGTAAGAATACGTCTTTAGAAAAACCTTACGTTATCACCTGAAATTAATTTTGTTTGATATACATGTACGTCAAGATCGCTTTACAAACTGTTGTTATGATGGATCCCTCGAGGTTATGGGCTCATGTATTTCTTCTCTTGAATAATATTTCCATGCATTGTCTCGTATATTGTTATCCCTTTTATTACCATGATGACATTTGCCATGTATAAAGTCAACGATATTTGGGGCTTGAGGTTACAAGAGAGTTTATATTTTCAAATCAGATGTAATCTCAGATAAAGCGAAGTAGATGTCTTATCAGAGTGAAATTATGTTCTGTTATTGCCTTCTACATCGATACATCTAGGATGTTTAACTTGCTACTCCCTGATATATTTTGTTCGATTTTATCTCGTCGCGAAACACGTGTATTAAACAGCTCCGATCTGAATAATGAATGATTATGCATTGATCAGTCTTTATTAGTTTTCATATATTGTGTTTATTGAATTATTATAAGACATTGAACTCCACTTGGCAGGGTATGTTGTGAAAATGGTCCTTTTAATATCTAACCGATTTTGCAAGCTTCAAACGGGAACATTAAACATGTTAAATAATGCTTCTCAAATTTAGCAGAATGTACCTGTCCTTGAAATCCCCTTGCTCCTTCCATTATTTTCGATGATTCATTTGACATTTTATTTCAGTTTTATTTTTATCTCTTTCACTATCTAACTCTCACCCCCCCCCCCCCCTCCCCCCCCCTCCCCCCCCCCCCCCCCCCCCCCCCCCCCTCCCCCCCCCCCTCTCTCTCTCTCTCTCTCTCTGTCGTCTCAGCCACCAACCTTCATTCCGTCTTTTCCTCTCCTGCCTCTTTTACGTCTGTCTATAATTATGTCTGTCACTTCGTTTACTTCCTTCTCTCTATCAGTATCAATCTTTCATTTCTCCCTCTCCCTCTCTCATTTTAGTAGAACACTTTAAATTTGGCACTATAATTTTATTAATCCGTCATTTTTTTTTTCTCTCTCTCTCTCTTGCCTCCAGGTGCCTTCGTACTCGGTGGTCTGAATCCCGAGCTCTATAAGCTGCAAGACGAGGAGGAGGAATCCGACTTCACCGACGACCACATCGGACGAATATGGTTCGCTGTGGAATACGAGCTCGAGTCCGAACGCCTCGTCGTATCCCTCATTAAGGTAGGATGATAATCCCCCCCCCCCCCCCATCTATCTCATTCTAGCTTTATCTCTTTCTGTCTCTCTCTTTCTGTCTATCTCTCTACTTCTCTCTTTCTATATATCACTCCCCTTCTCTCCCCCTATTATCACTCCCCTTCTCTCCCCCTTTTCTTTCTTTCTCTCTCCCTTTTTCTTTCCATCTCCCTTTTTCTTTCCCTCTCTCTCTCTCTCTTTGTTTCCCTATTTCCATTTCCCTTTTTCTCTCCTCTTTCTTCCTCTTCGCTTATTTGGTGTACCTGTAGAGATATGCAGTTGTAAATTTAATTGGTTACAGGATCGGTGTCGAGTAATTTTTGCTTTACAGTTATCGCGCACCCTCCCCCTCCCCCCCCCCCACACACACACACAACGTAGCACATAAGTACTGGCAACCACTCCTTTGATTATTATTGTATCTAGGCCTATCATTCACTTTTACCTTCTTATCATCACTGATCATGGAATTATCTCTCACCTGCTTTTCTCCTCGATAGGTTTGTCAAAGGATGCAATTTATTCATTATTTTCCCCATGATTAATATTTTTGATATACAAAATTCTACTTTTGTTATCGTGGAAATACCACTGACCTAGTTTCCCCTTTGATAAGATCTATAATTATCACGTGAAACTGATGCGTGCCGAATCAAGGTTGAACATCACGATTCTGGGCACGAGTCTTTATGTTTCCCTGGCCAAATGTCAGTATAATTATAAACAATAATCGTATTAATTGCCGCCCTGCTACGCTGACATCAGTGTAATTGGTGTATGACGAATCCTTCTGATTTAGCCTTTGTTTTATTTCAAAATCATCACTACTGAATGTAAACATATGAGACATATTTTAAAGATTTATCCATATAAAATAACCAAAGAACGTACAGGCTATCATTGAAAACTACAATTTGATTACATTAAAAAAAACATTTTATGCTGATTTCATCGAAATTGAGTCACAAACCATGAATGTGACGTCCTGAAGGATTCTAAAAAATAACGCTGAAATTATTATTCATTAATAATATTTCCCCTACTTTCAAGCTTTTTTGTACAGCAGGCGTCCCAGGAAATTTAATCTAACTAACTTAAAAAACAAAACCTTCAGGATTCAATGACATCTGCAAAACATCAACATCATGATTGTCTGGGTTTTAACCCCATGGATCTCAAAAAGAAAATTGAAAACTGAAAGTGAAATATACTGAAAATGTAGTAAAGATAGGACAACGATACTTAGAAAACATGATGGTAGACATGAATCAGCAAAGTGAGACATGAAAAGAGGAAGAGGGTCAGGTGAAGTACAGGATTCAAGGGGGAAGGGGAATACATCGATAGGGTAAATTCACTTGAATTATTCATAATTTTGGTAAAAAGGTTACTATCCTCGAGAAAGGAATATTTCACTGTCATTTGTTTTCTTTTGCCTCTCCAGTCCAAAAACTTACCCAGCAGGACATTAGGCAGTGCCAATCAGTGTGACCCCTTGGTGAAAGTCTTTCTGCTTCCGGAGGAAAGACGTCATCTCCAGTCAAAGGTCAAACGGAAAACTTGCAACCCCAAGTTCGACGAGAGCTTCGTCTTCCAAGTAAGTGTTTGAACAAGGCCCTCTTGCATAACAAGTTGCGATTAAACGCAGCCCAAATGATCAAACGCAAATCCAAAATACGCGACCCTGATTGCTTGAAAATCAAGTTGCGTTTAATTTTTTGAGTTTAACTTTTTATGCCAGAGGGCCCAGGAGTCATGGATCCATGCTTTTGAAAAGGAAGTCACGAATCTGGAAAATTCTTACAAGCTAAGAAAAGGGTTATCCTTTTTGTTTTCTTGTTTCCATTTGGTCGAAATTTTCATAGAGGGGCACATTTTGAGGCTGTGTACTTACGGTATGCCACTTGGTTTTTAAAGAAGGCACACCCCCCCCCCCTCTCCGATCCACCTTTGGGTTCGAATATTTCATCACATGTGATCTGACATTTCACTGAGAGTGATTAGACCATTGTCCGTCGATTTATTTACACTATGCCACGTGGGGTCGCAAGTTCGTTTATTAAATCTCTGTATCAAAAGCAGTTCCCAAACTGAGTGAACCTGCCTTGTGCATTTAAAATGAATGGATGGATGGATGGATGAATGAAGAATAAAGGAATAATTAGATAATTAAATCAATATATAAATCAGTGAACGAATATTTCTGTTTCCTCATTCTTGTTCAGGTCACGTTTAAAGCTTTACAGCAGCGCACTCTTCGTCTCTCCGTCTACGATGTGGACCGCTCCAAGAAGCACAGGCTGATTGGTCACTGTACCTACCCTCTCAAAGATATGGACTACGAGGCCCATCAGAAGGTCGTCATGTGGCTCGATCTCGAGAAGGAGGTCAACGAGGTAGGTGTTGAGCACCAGGGAGTAGCTATAGGGGAGGATCTAGGGGAACAACCCATCCAATGGAAAGACAGATTAAAGAAGATTTAGAATGATAAAGGAAGGAGAAAAGAATTTTTAAGAAAAAAGAAAGTGAGAGGGGGGAACCAACGCAAAGAGAAGATGATACTACCCCCTCCCAACCCCCTCACTGGATTGCCTTGTTTTTTCACATTTAATTCAGCTAGTAGGACCTGTGTCCCTCCTCCATCCCATGACATAAGTGATCCCTCAGTAGCTGAATCCCAGATTTGCTACTGTCGATCACGATCTGCCCTCTCAAGGACACATTGAGTGATCCTTGTGTTTTGAAGTTCATCTTAGGGTGTATACTTCACACTGACAAGTATTCGATACAATTGACATTATGGCAAAGGACCGCTCTTACTGACTTTAGTCTCGACTCTTTGAGACTTGAGGAGGACGATACTTACTCAGCCATTGAACTATACCTAGGATATGTCAGAAGTGACGTCACAGGCTGAATGTATAAGAAGCACGATCGCAAAGAATATTCACTTAGGGCAATGTAAATAGCCTTGTCTATCATGTTCGACCATTACAATGGCATAAAAAAAAATCTGAACATGATTTCTTCAAGGCAACGTAACATTTGATCACCCTTGAATTGATTTCGTGAAAACATGCGAGATCGTGTTAAAATCTAAAAAGTAAAGAATAAATGGTCTCAAGACAGTGCGAAAACCAACGCAACCAGCGAAGGACATGAAAGATACTTTTGTAAGATGCTAAAGGATACGTGAGCGTACAGATAGCCTTGTTCTTTTGATAGCAACCACTTAACGACGTGTAAGCACTTTGCCAGCCACTTAGTTCAAGGTTGAAATCTTTCTTGAATACCATCACACATGTTCAAGACTTGTTGGAAACGCAACGATAGAGCTAGCCTCCCATTTTCTATGGCTATGAATCAATCCTATAAATGCAGCACCATGTATTTTCATACGGCCATGCCATTGCTTTGATAATTTAATTGGGTGATTTTAAGGCTGTACTCGGAAGATTGAAAGATAAGAGAGAAAAAAAAATAGGTTGTGAAATTATCTTGGCCTTCAAAGTTTTTGCCAACGCAAGGATGACTTCGATAAAATCATGGAATGTTCCTGGTCAGTCTACGAAGCGAAATATAAAATCCTTTTCTAACACATTTTTGCCCGAGTATTTTCAGATGAGTGTTTTGGTATTCAGCTGAATCAATGCATAAAAGTTCCCTCGGTCATTAATGTAAGAGGGGGTCGTCTTTTCTCGGCATTAACTCTCTCACGATGCTTCATTGTGCTCAACATTACTCGCAAACCAGAGAAATTGATTGCACTTATTGAATTGTGGATCATTTGTACAGTATGGAGCCTGCAATCCAATACATTCCATCCCATTAAATGTACATGAGTGTAAAAATCCCTCCAATTACATTGACCTTTGCGATAAATAGGAAGCGATTAACAAGTTCGGTCCCCGTTCAGACTTCTGGATTCGATTAGTAGGCGAGCTTCGGGTTAGATGGAAATGATTTCTCCATCACCCCCTTCTCCCTCCTTCCGAAAGAAGCAAATTCCCACTGTCTGTATCTTCCTTGATGCACGCTTTCTGGAGCGGCACGTGAGATGCACAACCGTTTCGGTCGGCGCAGAGTGAGTGTGTTAATCCGAGATAACTGGTTGTCTTCTCATCGGAGTGGGATGTCTTGGGGAACCCTTAAGCAGTGGGACGTGCCCGTTGTCGAGCTTCGACTACAACTGGAGGGTATTATCAGCAACGGCTTACTGAGACAAACAATTCCTGTAGGCGGAAAGAATTATTCATGAACACGTCCACTGAATCGATGAGGTGGCCCAGAATCCTGGCGATGCTTGAGAGAAGATAGCATAGGCGATGACGTTAAGCAATGGAAAGACGGATTAATGAACACAGGGAAGGATAAAAGGACATAAAGAAATAGAGACAGACGAAGATAGAGGCAGAGGAACAAAGAATTATGATAGAGAGACTATATCATAGATGGAAAAAGAGTCCAAAATGATACACCTACCAAGTAAAACCGTCTCAACTATCAAGATAATACAATAATATAAATAGTCTACCAAAAATGGAAGAAAGATCTAACAAACATTGGAAACGCTGGAAGTTCTTTAAACGTGAATTAATGTTACAATATTATCCGGTCAACAAAAAGAGTGGATTCATCATACTGGTAAAGAGCAATGTATTTTCCTTTCTTTTATTTGTTTTCTTTCAGGGGGGAGTGGGGGTTTGGAAAGTTGTTTTGAACTCTGAAGTAAGCAATGACTGAAAGCAATCTTATGTACAAGTCCAGAAACGTAATCTTTTATGTCATAGGATCCCGTAATGCGTGTAAAATATCAAAGTGTAATAATACAATGACACGGCAGTCTTTTGTCTTAAGCATCATTCTTGATCAAAATTTGAGGGAACGTTTGGCACACTTTTCTTCAGAATATCAGAAATAATATAGAAAGACAAAATATTTCATTTCAGTTTCAAGTGAAATCTTATGGTTGCAGACATAGGGTATCCCATCACCTGTACATGCACTTTAGGCTGTATAAGACGGGATATCAAAACAAATTATGAGCATAAATTTATGGCGAGCAAGGCTTCTACTGAAATCGAGTGATTAGTGTTGACGCTATGCTTTATGAAGAAATTGAGTCAGCTACATTACAGAGTAAAGGAACGTGATGCCCACGATCTCCCAGATAATAACTTAGACCTTGCATAATAATTGACATAGCGTTTTTCCCACAAACTAGGGAGAGGGAGGGGAGAGAAAAATTATGAAATGGTTGGCGGAAAATTGATGAAGTTCAATCAGAGTTGAGCATGTGAATACGAAACGTCAAAACAATGTTCTAGCTGCACTGACGTATTTTCGACTCTCTGGCCCATATTCTGAACTCCGGTTTAACTTAAACCATGGTCTAAATCTGTGGTTTAAGTATGGGTAGCCAAAAATGTCAAAACTTTGTTTACACTGTATGTTCCTTATGTTTACTGGATTCTTGTCTCATGCTTTAATGGTCAAGAAAACTATTGTACTTATCATTCCCAGACAGTTTTTAAAAGTTTGAGTACCAAAAATGCTGATAAATTGAATATGTACTGTTAGAGATTTGTGTCACATTTGGCTGCCCATAGTTAAACCACACATTTAGACCATGGTTTAAGTTAAACCGGAGTTCAGAATACGGGCCTCTGAGTCAGACCACACCATGAAGCCTAATGGACAGCAAAGTAGTGTCCATCTTACCATAACACTAAGATCCGTTGTCGAGTATGATAGAGAGACGACTATTCTACAAGGGGAATGTGTTTTCTTGTACAAATTATTCTATAGAAAATGTACTCGCTTCGTTTGGAAAGCTAATTCCATGAAATCCAGATACCATGGTGAGGAACAGGGCGTGGTTAAAGGAACAAGGAAATTGTTTTGACATCAGCTGGATAAAGGGAATGGATATACTAAGAAAAAGGTACGAAAAGAATAGGAGAGTCAGAGTGGGCGAGAAAATGAGCGGGAGGGAGGGGAAAGGGTGAGAAAGTGTGACACTAATACCCTTTCTTTGGATTTTCTTAAAATGTAAAGAGGAAAACTAAAAAGACGGAGAAAGTAGGAGTAAGAAAGAATGGAATAGATAGGAAAAGAATAATAGATAGAGAAAGGCAGAGTATGAGAAAAAGAAAGGGAGAGTGTGAGAGAGAGAGAGAGAGAGAGAGAGAGAGCGCGACAGATATGAAATCATGTCAACGGTTCAAATGTACACTTCATGTGGATATATTGAGATACGAAGATAAAAAGAGGAGAAGCTGAGAGAGTAAAGGCATGAAAATGGATTAGAAAGGAAAAGGATTACAGAAATATGGTGAGGTAAAGAAAGAGAGAGATATAGAGAAAGAGAAAGGCAGAGATTTAATCGTGTCGACGGTTCATAATAATTACAGGCTACTCCTGTAGGTATAATTGAGATATGACTATCACAATAGAAGAGCCAGGAAAAATAAGAGCGAGTGAATATGAGAGAAACGGAAAAAGATAGCGAGAGGTGAAATAAAGTGAAGAAGTGGTGCCACAGCGGGAATTCAGTTATTGAGGGGGCACTGCTATTGGGGCATCAGTCTTACTCGATAAATGACATAGGAGATACAGGAAGGGGTCATATCATCTTCTTTTATCTTCCTTTCCCGCGTCACCCCATTTTCCCTTCTTGTTATTTTTTCTCCAAAATTCAAGGGGGGGGCACGTGCTCTTGACACACTGTGGCTCGGTCATTAGAAGGAAAGAGGGAGTAGATGAAATCGTGTCAGCGGTCGCATCGACTCTTCTTTTGGATATTCCTGGATTAGGTTGAGCGTTCAGCGACCTCGTCTCAATCTAAACCATTGACGTCATCATTACAGTCACCAGGGGAGTTGAGCAGCTTCTTCTTCTGTCATGAGCAATACTTCATGTTATAATTCATAGTAGTGGTTTGTTTTGCAACTATGTGTCGTTTTTCATATAGTACTACTGCGGTATCATTCCCTTGATGTCTACTCGACCAAAAATTGGCAAGATTTATCGCCCTGGCCTTCGTAGCCATGGCCTTCTTATAGCATACGCATACATCTTCTTGAGGATATGGATTTCTTTATTTACCTTCTTGCAATTTGATTTGACATTGTTTCTTATGCCCGCCTGACGCCATTGTCTAACTCACTTCACCTCTCCATTATTTTTTGTATGTGACCTCTCTTCCCCTTTCCTTGTGATTAGTATACAAGTTATATAATTTTATTGTTTTCGTCAGGTACACTCTCATTTAAAAAAAAATCATTTGCAAATTTATCTTTGTTTTGATGAGACTTGAAAAGCGTATCCGGAAACAGAAGCAATGACCTGATGAAAAATAAGGGCTAAAGGCTATCAAGATTTTATAATTATACATTATAATTATATTTTTGGTCACTAAATAATTGTATTCTACTGAGAGCAAGAAGGTCATATCACTCAACACAGCGTTAACGTCTATTTTACTGTCATCAGATCAGAAAAAGATGGAAAAAGAGAATGGAAATTGAAATTAATTCTCAATCTTGGTTGTAACACATATAAATATAACCAAGGAAATTCAACTTTCCATGCAGGCTTTTATCGATTTCTACGTGTACACAAAAATTTCGTTTGAGATATAAAAAGTACGAAAAATTCAGTTTGCATTATCATCCCCTGATATCTATATGGGCGTTAACAAAAAATTGTTGTTGAAACACCGAATGGAGTGATGCAATCTTGTTGATCCACCCATTATAATGGAAATATTCCCCTCTTTGATTTCTGTTTATTATGAGAGTTATACGTACAACAAAAGGATAATACTTGCTCTCGTTTAGCAATCAGTCATAACGACATTACACACCAAAGAGAGCATGACATCCGTCAGATTTGTCGATGCTTTTTGGTCTTTGATGTATTTGATACAGGTCGTTACTAGACCTTAACGATCTCCTTGGTCTCCAAAGATTATGTCCCTTTTCATATATCTCATACAGTCAAGGAACACATCCCGAGGTTTGGAAAAAGGGACACAATTTTGACAATTTTCTGACTGTCAAAAATATATGTGGTCACATTTATGTGTTTCATGTACGATACAGATTTTTTGGAAGGGGGCAGATTGTGGCATTGCTTACTAAAGCTATGCCACTTGGGTTTCAAAAGGACGACCCCCCCCCCCCCCCCCCCCCCCCCAAAAAAAAAAAAAAAAAAAAAAAAAAAAGAATTACATATATAAATAAAAAGATAATTAAATAAATGAAAAATATATATATGCCTCACATATCTATATGAACAATGTTGAGTTCTGGGAAAGGTGAAAAATAATTTGTGAGCTTTCTCATTCATCTTATGTCACTTTGAAAGAACATAATAATAGAAATGTCCCCTGAAAAGGATTGCTCTTCAAATGCCCTAATATTCAAAATATGATGAGAAAAAGCTGAAGTGTCCGGCCGAACATTCATGCCACTTCACTTGTGGCATGAATGTAGTCCCATACCCATTTCTGTGTGCAGTGCATGTGCTTTTCAGAGAGATTGGGTCATTTTTTTTAAAATCATTTTGACGATTCCAAAACCTCACAGTATACACCAATTATTATGTAGACATGATCATCCTTTCCCAAATGCTTTGAGACAGTTTCTTTTCCAATGTAATCGCATAACCAATACTCAACTTTATCTTTAAACATATTTTATTTTATTTTTTCTATTTTTTCACAGCAACCTGCGTCTTCTGAGACCGGCGATATTCACTTCTCATTAAACTACAACAACACAAACGAACGACTCACTGTAGTCATTGCTGAAGGGAAAGGCTTCAAACAGATCGATGGATTCCAACACGTTGGTAAGTTTTTGCTAATATCTCCACAGCGATCGCAAACACTTTTAAGAAATTAGCCTGAGACAATTTCAACAGCTTTATTCATCATTGTGTACATGGTGTAAAGATGAGCATGATAAGGCAGCAGTTTAGAAGCAAACAACATCATTTAAATCATGATTAGTGATATGAATAATATTTTTACAAGCAAATGAGTAAAAAAAAATTAAGGAAATGAATGAATTTGCACTGGTGTTTACAATATTATCATGGGATTTTTTTTTCTTCTTAGCAATTGGATTCAATGAAATTTCTAAGAAAACATCATTTTAAGCTTGCCAAAAGTGTGCAAGGGCTTTTAATTCATAGGCGTCACTTTAACACTTGTAGGTCTCAATCGCTATATATGAATAGCTTCCTGTGACGTAACCGGGACGTGACATACTTAGAGTTGCTCTTCATCTCTTTAAAGAGAAAAAAAATCACACACCAGGAGTCATGAAACACATCCTCTTACCTTTGGTCCCATTCGTAGTGAAAGGCGTCTTGAAACCAATGCCGGACTTCCTGTAAATGTAGCTGCTTTCCTACTTCAGCTCGAGTAGATCACTTAATTGTTTTTAAGTGTTTTGACGAAAGAACTGATCATTAAACCGTGGCGATGCGTTCGCCATTAGTGTCGCCCTCCTCATGAGTGCCGGTACCGTTTTGCGATCCCTCCATACGCCTTCCTCCATTGCGACAAGCATCCTCAAGATACCTCTTTACGTAGCAATGAGAACGACACTACACAAAACAAGTTGAATTCTAAGTAGTTACTTTAGTCATTCCCACTCCCACTGACATTTAGCTGTTCTCCTTGAATACGACTAGCAGTGAAAGGATCCTGTGCCATTTGATTTCTTATTTCTTTCTTTCTTTGGGGCTGTTGATATTTGTATATATGTTATAAGCAGCGTACTTCTAAGAATTTGTAATATGCTGTTATATGATTATATGAATTATTTGCGTATAAGCGTACTTGCGTATTTGCGTATTTGCGTATAAGTAACCACAGTTAACCTAAATTATTTCAACACACATTTCCAAACTTTTATGCATGTCGAACGAACATTTTTGCCCGTCAGAGCGTTTTCAGACTTGTACCCCCCCCCCCCGCCCCCTTATTGAAAACGCGTGGATCAGCCCCTACTTAAAGCATGTTTTGTTGAATAATATACTTCGTTATTTATTCTTTAAACTGATTTTTTTTTTCGATTAACAGACAGCTACGTCAAGGTGAGCCTAATGAACATTGGAAAGGTGGTCAAAGCCAAAAAGACTGAGATCGTTAAGAAGAACCCCTCACCAACCTTCAACGAGTCGTTTCATTTCAAGCTTCCACCAGATGGCCTCGACATGTACAGTATCTCCGTGGCCGTTATGCAGCACGCGCCTGGCGTCAAAGGTTAGTCACAATGAGCATCCGTTGTAATGGAAGATAGGGTTCCTCGGCGAATTTTGGTACTGTTACCCAATGAGAAGGGCAAATCTGGTGACGGTCATGATTTATTTGTCACGAACACAAGATTCACAGTGGAAGCGTACCTGCCTTCACATATGTATGTCCTGGAAATATTTCTGTTTTCTTGAATCATCTAACGTTGAGAGCTTTTGAAGTTAGGAACGAGAAAGTCTCGGGGTGGAGCAAAATCACAAAATTTCCGTGAATAGGATTTATTTAAATCTTGACGTTCTAAAATGTAATAAAAGTGAACCAATGTGAAAATTTTTGCCTGTAAGTACGTTATTCTTCAACTCATCATCGAAATTCTCGCGTATTATTATCCAACTACAAGGCGAAGGCATCTTCAAAGTTATTAATACTGCCTTGAGCTCACTTTATTAATGTAATGACAATTAACATTACAAATCATATCTCTCCATCTCCTTGTCTGTATGCCCGCACATTGTCAACTCTTTATTCTGTGTACAGTTTTGTCCTTGCATTGCCCTAATACTTAATCCCTATTATTAGCATGATTAGTCCATTATTCCAACATTTGGCAGTTTTTTAATCTCCTCCCATTTCTCTCTCTCTCTCTCTCTCTCTCTCTCATTACTTTGGGTTCTCGTGCAGGTGACAAGCAGATCGGCAGAGTGGTGGTCGGTCCTTTCATGTATGCTCGAGGCAAAGAACTGGAGCACTGGAATGATATGGTCAGTCATCCAAAGGAGCCCATCTCACAGTGGCACTCACTCACGTGAATCTTGGGACTCATTTTGATTAACCCTTTAGGTACCGCGACGGAGCAGGCCCCCGTGCATGTCCAGTGGTGTACATCCAACAGAGTGAGAGCGAGAGGCTTTAGAAGGGTGAAAAAGAGAGAGGGTGTGTGTGTGTGTGTGTGTGTGTGTGTGGGGGTGAGGGTGTGTGTGTGTGTGTGGGTGCGTGAGAAAGAGGTGAAAAGGAGAGAGAGAGAGAGATTAAGAGTAAGATAGTGTTCAACATTTGAGGTTTTTCGTAAGCCTTGTTTTGGTTATGAGATAGAACAGAATCGATTGGACGCTCAATGTCACGTGACCCTTTGACAGATCCTTGGATCACCCGCCAAAAAGATGCTCCAAAAGATGGGTGACGATTTCTCACAAATTGAGCATGTTACCACCCGATTTTATACGGATCACAATTAAGAATGACAAATTATTGGATGATTGGATCTGAAGTTTATACGACTGAAATATGTCGCATCTATTACCAACGGTATCGAGCATTTTGACAGCATCGTCAAAATCGTCAAACTCTTTTCGCTCGTGTTACGGATGGATATCAAAAGGATGCCATTCTTCGACTATGAAAGCGCCAAAGCAATTTATTTTCTAAAGACTTGTCCACTACTTTCCTGTCATGCAGTTTATAAATGATTGGAATTGTATTTCGCTTTCATCCTCCAGCCCGATTTGAGGAAAATAATTCGAATAGCTTTATCATCATGATCATCCCATACATTGTACATTGTGTTACATTACAAGAACAGCATGAACAACATAGATCAGAGATGGAGCTGCGCGCTGGTTCTAAACAAATTCAAACTTGCTGATTTGGAAGTGAAATATATGTTGACGCCAATCAGGTCAAATCCAAAATGAAATGATGACAGTGAACCATTTATTGAATTTGGTAGCATCAAAACAAATCTTCACTATCTTGAGATTCAATATAAGCGAATCGCATGCTCTTTTTTTAATCTGAAGTTCTTCTTTGAAATGCTCCGGAGGAAGCTAAAGTTACTCTCGACTAAGAAATGATGAATAAGTTTTTGTATGCAGTGGTGACGTTGAAAAGGCTATGTTTCTGGTAGCTAAATGGGTATTTAGATATACCTTCCTTTTATAGCTTTTTCTTAAAAGACTTTTCTGTCCGAGGGCGATTGGTGGCACCATGATCAATTAAAATAGGTGAATTTGAATGTTCTTGTGGAAATGCTCTCTATTGCAAACTATCATAAATTAAATAACGCTAGTTCAGTGATATACAGCACTCTCAGATTTGATATTACCTAGACCCCAGGAGAGAGAGAGAAGAGGAAGAGAGAGGGCTTCGAAAATTGATCGTAACTTTTTGAAAAAGGCTTATATGACAAAAGTACTGGGATTATTTGATACGAGATAAAGAAGAAATGATTAAACAAAATTTGTGCGAGCAACGATTTCCAGGTCAGCTTTTATATCTGTGTCACGAGCAAGTTGGTATTTACATTGTTCAAAACTGCCCTTAACCCTTTCTCTCTTTAAATACATCGCTAATTGATTGCTTGAGTCTGCACTTTCTGCCAATTTGGATGTACCGTTTAAGAAACCAGGGCCAGGAGAAGGTAGGGTTCGATGGTATCGGCGTCGTTGGACATTTTGCTTACTTTGAACATCCCTCTTAAGAACCGTTCCACAGCCCCCTAGGATAATATAAGGTATCCGGTGACATTCCCTCGGCGTCCTGGCAGAAGATGTTTTTTATCCAAACTAATGCGTGCAGCCTGTGTTATAGATATTGTCGGAAAACAGGTGTCTGAACTTACGGATACATTTTGCCCTCAGACTTTAATGAAACGTTTAATGATAATCCAAATATTAAAGGGATACGCCACCGGGCGGCCGTGGGGAAAGTCAGGATTAAGCCCCATTCACCCATACTCACGCGGGTATACTTGTGTGTCTTTCCCTTAGTTCTCTCTATTGTTCAAATAGCCACACAAGCAACAAACAAAGCCACACAAGCCTGACAGAATAAAGGAATCTATTGTGTTTGACTGTCCATTTAGTCACACAAGTATACACAAAGTTTGTGCGTCGAACGCATCCGTTGGACTAATTGGGATTATATTTCGACTGCACGAAGCCGACCGAATCTCGCACGAGAGCTCGAGCTCAGGCGGAAAGTGTATATTTGTGCGGCGACCAGTCTATCCGAGGTTTGCGCCCCGCGGGGCAACGGCATGATCAGGTAACGATCACGGTGCCCTCTCGCGGCATTAAAACGTCCACAATCTGCGGTTGTGTATCCCTTTAATTGTAAACCTTTAAAGACTTAGAAAAGACCCTAACTCAGCGACTATTCGTAAGTAATATTTACTTTGTACATAAAGTATGAAAGGTATATTTTAATTGACTATTGATGAATGATACTTTTGACATGAAATGTAAGATTTGGCATAACTTTTCAGTACATACATGCATTTTTTCCAAAAGAAGCTTCCCTATAAGTAATCTACAGCCTGCAAATGTTTTTGTATACATGTAATTATTCGTTTTTTATGAATCTAAAACATGTAAGCTTTTAAAGTGTTATTATTTGGGGCTTCATGTATGTTGCAAATGAAACATTATAAGATTAAAGATGTTTATGTAGGAGCTGGTATTGAAATATATGGGAATATGGTTTTAAAATGTTTGCATAATGTTGTAAATACTTTTTTTTCAACAATAAACGACCTCTCTGAATATTTGATATTACTGCTAAATATTACGCATGCAAGCTATGCCATTACGAGACACGCCAGTGTGAAATTGATGTTGTGAATTTATTCTGAACACGTAGCAGGACAAATAATTCTAAGGCTAAAAGAAAGTAAGAAATATAGTGAAGTTCAAAAGCACAGAAGTGCATTTAATACAATATATTTTTCAAAAATTGGCCTTCGCATTTTTTCGTAACGTAGTAAAAGAAAAAACATATATAAGATTTTATCAAGCTATTATTATAATTTCAATGCAAATGATATATTTCTACCAAACTAACGTAGAAACCAGTACAGCTCCTAATATCTATTTCGGGTAATACGATATCTATCTATATTTCATCCATAATATGCCTCTATGGCGCTTAAAAATAATGCTTTTAATGTAAAGCAAAAATAGTTGTGACCTTTCAAACGTTCCCTAGCAGGCGTCATTTGAATTCCTTAAGCCTCATAAAAAAGGCTGATCAATGTAAATATGTAATTCCAAATGATTTATAAAGGGACTGCAGATTTCATTATATGATTACCCCATCTACGGTGTTGCAATGAAAAACTTGACTCTGAAGAAGACAATGCATAGCCGGGAGAAGAAAGTCATGGTTAGATGTCAATGAAAAAGTGGAAGTAAGGTTTAAAATTCATAATGTCAATACAATACACCTACTGCGTTTTCATATTTTCTTGATTTATATCATGACCCTATCCCTTCTTCCCAGGGTGATATGGATGGATTTTTTTTTCATAGCCTGCATGGCATGCAATTTAGAAGAACTTATTACATTCCATCAATACATGATTTTCAAATTTTTAGTGAATATATATCTGTAATGTACATAAGATTTTATTGTGTAATTTGTGAGCTGTCAGAAAGAGATATTTCGATCGAAACATTAAAAATAGTACCTATTTGGTTGCATTTTATATTTCCAACATGCATTACCATAAAATTAAACACTTTATTTTTAATTATTCCGTATTTAATATATTATTGATATGAACTTTACGAATGTAAAGAAAAGATTTTACATTCACTAAATTTTCGGTGCTGGACGCTCTTGAAGTTATGTCGAATATGTCAATTTATCAAAGAGATATTTAGAACACAGAATATATGAATACATAAATATATATATTTCCTTGTATAATTTCCCTAATTGTAATATATGTTTATATTATACGCTATACCACAAAACAATATGCATGTGTGTAACATATACGTAGTTGATGCCGAACAGTGATAACCATTATCATGAGTATATTGTACCTATGTTTGAAGATAAATGTAAAATGTGTGAATATTTTTACTACACTGAAAATATTATGTAAATGATTTGTGTATAAAATAAGTCGTGACTATTAAATAACCCATTTGTCAACAAGCTAGAGGATGGTTGTTTCGGAGTTGTCTTTGTGTGATTCAAAATGTGGAAACAGTTTGCCAGCTTTCCTGAAGAATTGGATTAATAATTTTTGGAATGATTTGTTGATGAAAACCCAGTTCAGTGTGCAATTGTTCACAATATACGTCTTATGAGGTCGTGAGAGAATGGTGAAAGAGTTTTCAAGTGTGTTAAGAAGAATCGTGACGAGAATGCACACTAAATTCCGAATAATTGCAGGCGGCTATTTAATTGACACATTAAGGAGTTTTCGGATGTGTCGACTAAAACGCCGTCCTAGATCCTCCCAGCGACAATGGACTGCTTTGTGTTGACTGCATACAAAGTAGGTAAAGCATGAAGCTAACAATGGGTGAAGCGAGGTTCACGTTTTAGAGAAGACGGCAAAACCATGTTTGACGCGTTCTCGATCTGACTAGTGGACGAGGGAGAAGCCAGCGGACGGGTGAGCCGTTCTTGCACAAAGCGTGGTGGTATGCAGCTAACACAAAGCAGTCCATTGTAGCTCGGAGGATCTAGGACGACGTTCAAGTCGACACATTCGAAAGCTATTGCTTACGGGAACCGGGTGATCTCTGTATTAAGCCTATGGGAATATGAGAGTTCTGTAGTCAACAGGGGAGCGTTTCATGAAAGCTACTGAAGTCCTTGCATCTGATTTGCTGAGAGCAAATTTGTCGGATAATATATCTGACAAGTCCTTTCATGAAACGCCCCCAGATTACATATTTTAAGCAACCAGTTTGGCCAATTGCCAATTAATCAAAGGCATTTAAAAATACTTGGCATAAGGCATCATCGATTATATATTGAAATTTTTGAGGGATCAAAGTTTTTTATAAATAAATAATGATCATGATCATGATCATGATGATGACAATGATGAAGATGATAATGGTGACGATGATGAAGATGATGATGATGACACAAAAGCTAGCAAATTGGAAGATATGAAATACTTTACAGAAAAGAACAGCTAACCAATATGCTCGAGTGCTATCTCTACCACAATTGTTGGTCATTCATACCCTAAAGAGTCCTTTTTGGTTTACCCAATCAAGCACCTGCTAATGTATGTCAATTGTATTTTCACTTTTAAATATGCTATCTGAATCGCAACAAACCAAAGAGACAGGTGATAACTGAATGTGTTAAGTTGTAATGCAGATTTGTATGAATAATAAAAGGTCTTTGTATTGCTGCAGACTATACTAAAAGACGGCACGGATTTCATTTGAACAACGGACTCCAGGCCAAGCAGAACACATTCTTGGTATTGATTTTGCTATGTTTGAAGTTTCTTTAAAGCCACAGTTTCGAGGTTTTTATGAATTTCTGATAACCTTGGACTCTTGATAACTAAGCTCAACCAATATTGGCTTTATCCTGCAAATGTTTTATATTATGGATTCATCATGGAGCTCATAATTATGCCCAGGACATCAGTCGATGGATGTTTACCACGCCCTTGTCTGCAAGGAATTAATGTTGTCGCCACTAGAAGTCATCCTCGCAGAGAAAGTGAAAGGAACTAGTCTGCTAGTTTCCTGCATCGTCGTGGATTGTCTCTCAGATGAAGCCTAAGGAAAATGTTGTCGTTGCCGACGCATAGCCTGCAATATGGACATCGGGGCCCCAACGCCCCTCCCTTTCTTACTAAGTAAGTCGTTTACAGTCCACTTACTTACAGTAAACCTTATCTTCATTCGTAATCATAGGTATTGACAGAACAAGTTCAATTTATCATCTGTATGAAAGAATCTTCATCTGTGAAAATATAAAATTTACTTGTTTCAAAGCAGTCTTTTAAAAATATTTTGATTAAATATCTAAATAGGATAATTTTTTCCTTTGGAATATATATTTGACTATTGCATTGTCTATTGACGGATTATGTTTCAGTTAGAATTTGAATCATAACAGTACAATGTAGCTTGTATCTTGTTTGCGTGTGGAATCGCTTATCGCAAGACACATGAGAAAATATAATACTACATAACCTACATCACAAATATATCCATTTACTGGTCTATTCTGAAAAACAATTGGGCTAACAGTTGGGCTAACAGTTGCCTAACTTTAAGCCCCCGTCTAAAGTGTGTAGATTTAGGCCACTGAATTATGGAGAGCCAAATTCACCCACTTTTAATCCTACAAAACACCACAGACTCCTTCTAGATTTGGAACTAAATGTAAATACAAAAACCTCACGATAGAATTGAAATCTGATGCTCATTTCATCCCTGAATTTTTTTTTTTTTTTGGTGACTTAAATATAATAATTTATACAGGACTTAGGGGTTGCCAAATGGCCTTCCATAACAAGTTAAGCCTGGCTTAACTTAGGCCACTTTCGAGAATACGGCCTATATGTTTAGATTTACACTCTCTGATATTGTACAAATCTATGACTGTATCATAATCTTTATTTTTAAAAATACAGCAAATGAAAAGCGGAATCTAATCAAATAATTATGAAAAATGTTAATAGTGATCTGACAACTTGTGTTGCATTTATAACTCTATCAACATGGGCAACCCTTCCTGTTTGGTGTGTACAAAAAATATTTTCTTCAATCCCTTTTTCTCATGTAAAAGGATGAAGAAGACTTTTGTCCATGATGCATCTTTAATAATGAAATATCCTCCCTTGAAAAATAATGTCTGTTCCACCACACGAACTGAGAAAGAGATAGTTTGAGTAATTGGGGGTTCAAGAAAAATATTAAACTTCCCTTTGTCTAAATGGTCTAACGTCACGCATCATGACCGCATAGTCAATGATTCCCCATATCATATTAATCGTAAGTTTAATAAGTTCATGACTTCTATACTCATGGTCTGATACTATCTTTGCTAAATGATTCCTTCTAAGACTTGCATGTTAATTGAAAAGGGAAACCATTTTCATAAATTTCTAAAATTGTCTTAAGATATTGTCTACTGGCCTTGGAATGAAAAGGACATTCGAACAAATTATGCCAAACACAATGACAACATAGATACAGTAATCACCGTTACCATAGTAACACTACCATGAACAATATTGCTAGCCTCGTTGTCAGTTGTCACACTGACATCAGGGTCGACCGTTGCTAGGACCTGGTCTGGCCTCAGATTCCTGCTGTCCACCTCGCCATGGAAACAGCCCAAGATGTACGGGAAATCTTCCGTGATGTGGTAGCGGTATGCACCGTCGACATAACGGCCGTGACAGGCATCTAGATCAGCAGAATAGAGCTCGTTGCCGTTCTCATCATTCGGGCCATAGATGGGGAACCCGTCCAGCGCGACCCCGATGATGGTAGACGCTATCCCGTCATCGTCGCTAAAGACGCAGAAAGGATTGCTGTGGTAGTGGTAGATACCATTAGGCGTTGGGTGACCGTCGCAGTCGTCGAATGTCGGTTCCTCCGTGATAACTGCATCGGTTCCCTCGATGGAATATGGGTTAAAGAGGGCCACGCCGTTCAGTGCCAACCCGACCGGCCCCATAGGCAACGCGTACTTCGCGTTTGATGCCGTCGGGTTCTTGGGAATGTAGAACTCGAAGTCCTGCTCGAGGATGTCATCGGCGTCCGGAGGGAGGGCGAAAGGTCCTGCGGTGTGGTCGGGAATCCCGTTCGATGTCACGACATAGGTGCCGTCGTCGTGTTCAGCGATTGTAATGAAACCTTGAAGACCGGTATTCGAGTCGATGTGGGTTCTTGCTCCGAACTCGCTGATCTCGGAATCCGTAAGGCAAGACACTTCACTGAAGAATGAAGAGAGTAACAGGCATGCTGATAGTACCAGCATGGTGGACTTATGGAGACCCATCTGTTTTGATTTGAATTTTAAAAAACCCGAACAATATCAAAGTAACATTTATTTCCTTCTATGGAACTAAATACCATGAATACAGGTAATGAGGCGTAGAATCACATTGAATAAGGAATTTGTAATGTGTACGCGGAAATGATTTACATCAACAGATAACACCAAAAGTTCAACCTGTTACTTTTACCTAATAAACTAGTGGTTCGCAATGTCGTACAGGGCAAAGTATTGTTTGAAGGCCCAGGAGAAAAATAACCTTGCGATGGATTGATCAGACTACCCCCCCCCCCCCCCCTTCGACTTGGAAGGATAACAACCCCGGTATATCCATCCTGGATACAACACATGTATTATTTTGAAAGCAGCTCACTATTTCCTAAATATAGTTGTATATCTCTTTTTATGGTTTCCATTCTATCTTGAAAATAATAAATACATATTTATATTCTTCAGTATATAATATGCCTTACATCTTTTAGTCTTGTATACAACAGACAGCAAATATATATTTTTTCACCACACTTTACTTTATATGCCATATATTTTGCACTTGGTGTCTGACAACTCGACTCCCTCTTTATTTTCTGCCCTACCACTCCACTGCACTGGACTTGTACAGTACTTATTCCTTTCTCTTGTCTTTGCATTGTTCCTTATCCTGTTTGATGTTGCCTCCCCACTTTACCATTGCTTTCACAGGTTACCCACCCTTGAGCTTGGGGCTCATCACTCTCCTTGGATCTCCATGCCTTTGT
The DNA here is from genome assembly GCA_025617745.1 of Heliocidaris erythrogramma. Taxonomy (NCBI): domain Eukaryota; kingdom Metazoa; phylum Echinodermata; class Echinoidea; order Camarodonta; family Echinometridae; genus Heliocidaris; species Heliocidaris erythrogramma. The sequence goes on along the minus strand of CM046872.1, from coordinate 11,386,986 downwards.
ATTTGTTTTAATCCCCCTCCACACCCGCTTGACTCATGGTTGTTGACTCCCCACACTCCCCTTTTGTTCCCATTGTTTTGTGTCCACAGCTCCTCCCTTACAGTTCCTGTTACATGTAATCTGTTTTGTGTCTGTAGTCTATATATATGCTTGTCTTGCTTTTTATGTTTGTCTTTTTGCCTCTGACGAAGATTCTGCTAGGATCGAAAGCTCAGGCCCCTTTTGACTCCATTGAAAATAATAAGACAGACATTCTGAATATCACTATCTGGAAGAAAAAGAAAGCCCTGTTTTAAAATGAATTGTTAGTTGTCAAAATAACTTTTGTTTATATTGATTTACAGGATGTATTCGTTTACACCGTCATCTAATATCAGAGTGAAGTATGTGTAATGATTGATTTGCAGCATTCAAGAAACTAAACTGCATGTCCAGGGAAGTGTTCCCTGGCATGTTGGTACACTCCGGTCTAGCATCGTAATATCTTGGCCACTAATACACACGCTATATGTGCTATATGGTTATTGGCGTTATATGGTTATTGGCGTGACTGTGTAATTTCCACTTCATTTATTTGCAGATGTATTTATCTCGTATTCCATTAACATTGGCATTTCCGTACCCCAATATACCATCGTATGTTACATCACACCGTAATGATCTTAAAGACCTGGTCCGGTGACTGAACAACTATACATCAATGGAAAGCTTATTGGACGTAGAATACAAAAATATATGATTAAGACCAATGAGACATTTCGTAATTGCACAATAAGCAAAACAAAAAATAATTTTCAGCCTCCCCGCCATTTACGGGTGAGCCGGTCCGAAATAAATCGCAAACCTATGACGTCATGTTATGAAGACCCGCTAGAACTTGAACTTAGTATTTGTACATAAACAACACAAGTTGAGCGGGGAGAAGTCCATTGAACGCTGAATAATAAAGTTTTTTTACAAAAGTTTTGAGTTGTCATGGCGTCAGTTGTGATCGAAGAAGATAAGGATGATTTGCTGATGGACTGTGAATACGAGGAGGTAGAGGATGGTGAGGAGAAGATGAGGGAAACTATGAAAGTGAATCGAGTTCTGGCAGCGGCAGTAGTGACAGTGACGAGGACAATAGTGATCTGGCCGGTGATAAAGACGGGGATGCTGCCGCATGTGAAGGGGCAAGGTTAGGGGTATTAGCGTGGGAGTATGAGCCACTGCCAAGGCAAGAGGAGGACCGGGAGAAAATGTAGGACTGAGATAGAGATTTGCAAAACCGTGTCAACAGAATGCATGGAAATGTAGAAGATTGGTAAGTTTTGTGATTTCTTATTGATGATTTCAATAATGATCTGAAACTATAGCAGAATTTTTAGAATCAGCAAACTCTCTCACCATGTTCACCTAGAGCAAGACTAAATTTGATCGACGTTCAGTACTACTAGGCCTACTATCACAAAATAAAGCAAGAAACTTTACTAAACTTGATCTGGCGGATATAAATGGCGACTGGGCTTAGCGAATTTGGCCATTTGTGATTTATATATAAAGTATTAATTTCTTCAAAATGAACCAGTATTTTGAGCTTGGTTGTAAGTTTAACGCGAGGACATCGTCGACTGTCAACTTCGACAACTGCGGCCATAGCTATAGTATACCTACTAACCTAGCGTTCGCGGCAGCTCCCGGTAGGTAGGTTACCCGCAGCGCGGGCGGCATAGACATGCTATGATAGCCCTGATGCAGGCCAGCCACGTATGCAGTCCATGCATCCGAAAATGCAATGTCAAGATTCCTGCAATAAATATTTTACAAAGAATCGAAGAATCTCGTCTAAATATATGGTAAGAATGATTCCTTTCGCATTTTGATGGCTATAATTTTGCTAAATCTAGACTAAACCAAATCTAAAGTTTAACAAACATGACAAAGTTAAAACCTAACACAAGCAATGCACTCATTATTGTGCGAGACATGCCTACAAACGTGAAGAGCATAATCGACTCATAACAGCCCCAAAATTAAATGGAACGACGATTAATCCCCATTCATATCTATTCTATTCAGTTTTAATTAAAATAATCATTTTAATTAGTAAATTAAGACACAAAGTCTCATCGAGTTGACATCGCCTACTGTGTGCAGAAAGATCACAGGCTCGCGATCGCTACATAACATGACGTCATCCGCTCGAAGGCTCTTATTCGCGATGTAACTTCAGGGTTTTGAAGCACTTGAATTCCACCGGAATTCCAGATTTCAAACCACTATTTCTCATCCGCATGGCAATTTCTGGATAAATAGTGGTGATTTTCCTCTTCTGTGTCCCCTAAGCTTCAGATTGATATATAATTCACCCATTTGATTTATCGCTTCGGACCAGGTCTTTAAATAAACTTAACCATTTTGGGGGGCGCTTGCGGTTTCACAAAGCTTTCATCAAAGCTTTAATGAAATCTTCTATTTCGGAATATTACAAAATGAATCAGAAGTAACTTAGTTGTATTGTAACCTAATTCTTAATATCGTAGCAATAATGTACAATTATTCTTAATATCGTAGAAGAAATCTAAAGTAGTAGAAATGTATTTCGTATTTATAATTTTGATTGCTCATTGTAAATATAAAGCGCATTGAACATGTATTATGTAATGCGCTATATAAATATTTGTACACTCTCAGAAATGTTGGTTAAAAATCATTAGGTTGGTTCAAATATGAACCTACCAACTGTTGGTTAAAAAAATATTGTATGTAAAACATATGGGGATATTTTTTAACCAACAGTTGGTAGGTTCATATCTGAACCAACCTAAACATTTTCTGACACTGTATATGTGATGACATAAATGGTACCCTGGGGTACCAAATAAAAATCGGCCAATTTTTTGAATTATTTAATTTTTTTTTAGGGCTGTACCCTGGGTTACCAAAAAGTGGGAAATTATTTTGGTGTGATTTTTTCAACATTCAATTGTGTCCCATGTTCTTGTAAAACATCCTGTAAGTCATGTATTTTTCTCAAATTCATTGTTGTTGTGAGTAATTATTCTATTATTGATTTCTATTTCTTCGATTTGAGAGAGGGATTGGGCCAGCAGTGTCATAATAACACCATCAGCCTGCTCCTTGTCTCCCCCGTTACTCGCCTTCCTAAAAACCGCTACCATGTACACAGATCAGCGGGCCTGCTCGTCCCCCAACTTCTGTATTGCACGATATCGTGCTCTTTCAACTTTCTCTTTCCTTGGAATCTTCCGTCTTTTACGTCCTTTCCCTTACAGTAAATTTCCGTATCCACCATTGTCTAAGTTTGAAAGTTTGAAAGTTTGACAGCTAAAATACAGTAACGATGAAGTGATGTTTTTTAGGAAGAAGTGAAATAAAATCAAGTTCTAAAGCCGCGGGAGCTAACGCTATAGCCACTGCGCTTGTGAGGGCTGCTAGCAGCTAACGTACGCGCGAGCGCGAGCAGCAGTACAGTGCGGGCACACCATGCATAATAACACTGCACTGTTAACATGCATTGTGACTACGTACACGCACTGCATTCATAACTCTGGGGTTGTACTCGAGTGGACGTGAGATGGCGCTACACAACGTGGTACCCCGGGGCGTCTTTTTTTTCGGTAACCAAGCCTAGGCAGAAACCCCTTTTTGAAGACTTTGAATCAGACTACAAGTATCGGACTTGTATTTTCTTACTCAGTCACCTTATTTTTAAAATAAGCAAAAGAAAATTTCGTAATATAAACTTCTGCCGAGGTTCAAACTCGTGGTTCCTTCACCAAGAGAGGACTGGATTATCCGATTGCGCCACACAGAGCAGCTGCTCGATACCCTTGCTCGTTTTATTATATAGCTATAATTCGTTTTCATGAATATTCATGCAGATTAGTCTTGACGGAATAAACCGTATTAGTATGAAAAAATGCGAAATCTGCCTGGGCTTGGTTACACAAAAAAAAGACGCACCCCGGGGTACAACGCTACACCGGGGTACCGCGTGGTGCATCATGTATACGTAATTACATACATGTATTTTGTAATTCTTTTTTACTGGGGAACCTAGTTTTAACAAAATGTGCTTTTCCTTAAGTTCTCCCATAATACTGCCTTTTCTATTGACTAATGTAAATTTTCACTATTGATTACATTGAAATTTGTATAGATTATGATATCTGTATTCGATATTTGAACAATGTATAGGCCTACTTTCAATTGTAATGTTCATTTTGCAGATTTCTGAAGTATTATCAAATTCATTCATTCATTCATTCATGCATTATGCTCTGTCCCCTCTCTCTCTCGCTCTCTCTCTTTGTCTCTATGGCTCCCTTTTTTATGGCTCTATTTTTTTTTCATTATAAATTATTTTGGAATAGCAAAACATTAAATGCACTCGGCTCTCTTAGCCCAGAATGGTACACAAAATGTACACTAAAGGAAAAAAGAAACTTATAAAAGTTCAAGAGATCACCAAATTAAATTCTCTGCATGGAAATGTACCAAATTTGGATATAATGTTGATTCAATGCATGGCTTTAAATGACAGTCAATAACAAAAAGTTTTCTTCAATGCCACAAAAGAAATGTGCACTGAAGCAAAGGACTCTCTAATCCCCAAGTCACAAAGACAAACTGCAGCCTTGTAAACCATATGCATGTCAATGAATGAAACAAAAGAATTTCAAAAGGGATTTGCAAGTTCATATCCAAACAGATTAATAGCCAGTATGTCCACCTCTAGCTTGCTGGCAAGCTGTACACCGTCTTCGCATGCTTCCGATCAGATTCGCGATGGTAGCCTGGGGAACATTGTTCCATTCCTCTTGCAGTGCTGCAATGAGCGTCTCCCTATTGATGGGTTGATTGTCACGCCTTGACACACGTCGACCAAGCTCTTCCCAGAGATGTTCAATTGGGGAAAGGTCTGGTGAACGGGCGCACCATGGCAGAACATCAATATCCTCTTGCTCGAGGGGTGCAAATCCCTTTTGAAATTCTTTTGTTTCATTCATTGACATGCATATGGTGTACAAGGCTGCAGTTTGTCTTTGTGACTTGGGGATTAGAGAGTCCTTTGCTTCAGTGCACATTTCTTTTGTGGCATTGAAGAAAACTTTTTGTTATTGACTGTCATTTAAAGCCATGCATTGAATCAACATTATATCCAAATTTGGTACATTTCCATGCAGAGAATTTAATTTGGTGATCTCTTGAACTTTTATAAGTTTCTTTTTTCCTTTAGTGTATAATTTAAGGTACCAGGTACGAACATACACGATCAGTGCCCTCCATACACACGATTAAACTCGCCCTCCCTCCCTCTCTTATTCTCTGTGTATCACTTCCCCTCTCTCTCTCTCTCTCTATCTCTCTCTCTCTCCCTCTCTCTCTCTCTCTCTCTCTCTCTTTCTGGCCCTCTTTTTTTTTCTTGCCTAAGCATGTATGTTTTTTTTTTCATTATGAATTATTTTGGAATAGCAAAACATTAAATGCACTAGGCCTAAATTATCGAACAATTAGCACAGAGTGGTACACACAATCATGTACCATCTACAGTACCAGGTACGAACATACAGGATTAATCAATCTCCCTCTCTCTCTCTCTCTCTCACTCTTTCTCTCTCCTTCTCTCTCCTTCTCTCTCTCTCCCCCTCTATCTGTCTGTCTATCTATCCCCTTAGAATAGCAAAACATTAAATGCACTAGGCCTAAATTATCGAACATTTAGCACAGAGTGGTACACACATTCATGTTCCATCTACAGTACCAGGTACGAACATACAGGATTAATCTCTCTCTCTCTCTCACTCTTTCTCTCTCCTCCTCTCTCTCTCTCCCCTCTATCTATCTGTATATCTATCTATCTCTCTCCCTCTTTCTCTCTCTCTCTCTCCCTCTTTCTCTCTCTCTCTCTCCCTCTATCTACCTGTCTATCTACCTATCCTCTCTCTCTCTCTCTCTCTCTCTCTATTCAATACATTGACTCCATCAATATATTCAACTCAGTAAGCTAAAAGATAAATAGGTCCAGGTCAACAGGTAATCATATTTGTTCCCATGCACGTACTGGAACCAGCAGCAGCGGTGCCAGTTACAATACAGGGGTCTATGAAATACAAGCTATGCTTTCTTAAAGGGATTCGGTAACTTGTGGAGGCTTGATTAATAAATTGTTGAATTTTGATATCTGTCTTGTATGATGTTCAGAAGGATAAACAAATAGCCAGGCATAGACACAGACAAGAGTGTTCAAATATATGTTATTATTAAGATATCTATGACTGAATACTCTTATTTACGAAAGCGTATGGCCATACGCTTTAGTCTAACACTGAGTCTATGGGGGAAAATGAATCTGGCATTTCCGGTCACTTGCATATGTTTACTTTTGTGAAGGATAATGATGATTTTGAGGTGCTTTTTCCCCCTGTGTTTTCATTTTGACACCATATTACATACACTGATAGCATGTAAGGCCAGGCAGCTCAGATTTTATCAAGCCGCTACAAAGTTACCAAATCACTTTAAAAGACTCTTCCACTTGTGTTTTCCTTTATAATTCCAATGTTTACATTATACCACCTATTGCTTTATCAGTATAAATCGTAATCAAGTCCATTGAATTATGATCTGTTATATCTATGTTTCAGTTTCTATAATTATGTTCTTCCTCTTAATTTTCATATGTACTGTTTGAAAAAAACAACTGTAAAAGACATATCGAGAAAATCAATATACATGTACTTTGAAATATCGAATAATGCATGGTTTTGTTTGTTGTTTTTTCATATTTCAGAAGCACTTATTTTCCTTTCTGTTTGTTTTGGTGGGTAATTAAAGAACTAAGAAAAAGAAGCTGAGATACAGGGGTAGGAGCGCCGCTAGACCATTTTGACACTGGTTCGTCAAACCAAATAATTATGTCATGTTTTTCCTATTATGATTTTCTATTGTATTGTTTATTTCAATATGTTATCCACTGCAATTTGATACAATGTTATAATTTGTCACATGTTAAATCTGAGTAGTCATATTATGATTTCCTATATTTTCTCTCTTTGTTTCCATTTCATTTCCATATGATTGTTACTTTTCTTTATACTAATGCTTTGTATTGTAAAACAAAATGTTAATGTCAATGTCAATGAAGTTTCTTAATAAAATTTTTTTTTTAATACCATAATCATTAGGACCGTACTTATGGTGCATCTTTCTTATAGAAAAATAACATTTACAAGATAATTTTATACATGCATAGTAAACCTGAGGCATAGACTGGCAGATTTATAAACGTGATATTTTATTTCTTCTATTTACGTTATCCAAAAGGGTATAGTACTGATGAGCATGATTTTTTTTTCTGTCGAAGTTTTCTAATTTTGGGATTTTCAAAGACAACGTATTCCAAAGATTAGATTGGAGGGTCAGAGAACACCTTTTCTTATCATTTCACAAAATTACAAGTGTATAAGATTGCTTGTAAAGGATGATTATAATGTTGTTGTGTTTTCTTCAAATTCTGATTATAATAATCAATATGTCAATAAACTGATTAGCTTCACACGTGTCCTTTTGTGCTAATGATTTGAGGTGATTTTGGCCAGCTGCCACTTCTTTTGTGTTATCCACTATTTATAATCTCAAAATCAAGGAGTGCTTGAATTATGACGACTTTGCCTGACTATAGCGACCAAAATACAGGCAAGGTGAATTCAATCCACATAGATGCTAGGGCTGTGTACCAGCAGATCTAGTAGTAAGAATTGTCTATGGTGATATGTGGATATTCAATAGTCCACAGTTGTGTCTTTATGCAAATTAATTTATTTTTATTTTTTTTTCATTTTTCCTTGCCCATGCAAATTTTATCATCAGCTGTAAACGCATTGCCTGCAATAACTTTCTACCTTTCTGCCTCTCCGGGAAGAGAGACCCGAGCAGGGTTTCAGGGATTCAGTTCGCTTTTCCCCTCCCAGGCACAGGTGATGCCAAATACTTGGCAATGATGAGGATAATAATAAAAAGGATATTATTGTTTTATGTCGTAATAAAGTGGAGACAATGTAGCAATGTGAAAAGTAAAATCAAATCAGGTTGTGAAGCATAATGCAATGGCTAAACATGAGATAACCAAAAGATCACGGATTGTGCGGGAATATTTGAAGCTTTTCGGCTTATGACCAACGGGTCGTTATTTCCTGCGCTGCTCATTTTGCTCGACATCATCTGCGTCTTGGTGTCCGTCGGATTGGTCATCTTGGTCTCCGTCTGGGTGGTCATCGGAGGACGGGCAGTTGATCCTGGAAGTCCACCTTGGTTGGGTCTATTCGGTCCTATGCCTTGTGGAAGATTCCTCTCGTCGACCTCACCCTTGTAGCAGCCCAAGATGTACGGGAAGTCGTCGGTGATAAGTAAGTCCTCGCCATGAAACTTCTTACTTCGTCTGGTGAGAGCGCGATCACGTGATACCTCATCGTCAATAGAAGTCCTATGAGATCCAGGAAGAATTTTGAGGAGATCATCTGAAATTATATGAAAAGGAAATAAAGTTTTATTATTATTAAGAATAATCAAAATCTTTACAGAAATTCATAGCCATAGGTTATACGTTCCATAGGGTTTATGCGTCTTATCGCCAATGGGCAGATGAGGCCTATTTGTTATTGCTAGTTCTGAGTCAAGCAGCTCATTAGTTTATGTGTCTAGACTCTCTAAGAAGAAAACAAAAGGGTTATTGTTTCGGTTTAAGAAACTTTTAGAAAACAAAATATTTCTCAAGAGCATAATTTTGATGACGACTTTGTATCTTGGACAGAGATAGACGTTTGAATTTAGAACATTCCTAAAATACTTCATTTCCGTGCTTGTTCATGTCAAATCACGATATCTTGGTATAGTGATTTGCTTTCAAAATAGAAACAATTAAGATCTTTAGTGGACTGATTATTTAGTAAGTCTGGTAGAGATGTATACACACATGATATAACTTAACTTTATAGTGAATCCTTTGGTGATTGCAGTAAACAAACTAAACATACAATGTGACAAAATGAAATACTTCTTCAATCTAATCACTTTAGATGCATCGGTAATAAGGATTATTGAAGGAGAGATAATCCTGTAATTTGTCGTCGTTATGAAATTAAAAATGAAGAAGTATCCAGATTCGTCCTTCCATTGCAATATAAACGGTACAGTTATTTGTTTGTCCTTTCGATTTTCGGAACGGTCAGTGGTATAGAAAGGCGGAATGTGTTTGTATACAAAATGAATTATTGAGATGTGAGTTGGTCTAGCGGTAAAGTCCTCGGTCAGCTCTCTGGCTTCGCCTACGAAGTGACTCTGATCGGACCCAGGTTCGAAACTGAGTCACATCTTTCGGATGGTGACGTTAAAGGTCAATCTCAGACGTAAATAATATTATCTGATTGATGCACGTCTGTAAAAACCAAACTATACATTGTACAGTATACAATATACAAAAGGAAAAGTGAGAACACAATTTGGGAGAGTCACTTCATGGCTATTGTTATTTTCGATAATGTAACCACTCTGTGTGTGATCTTTGTGTTGACGTTGGAGAGTCTATGAATGGTTTCACTCAAGGATAAGGTTCCTTTGTACCAAGCAGAGATGGGGCACCATAACAATTATTGATAATCCTGAAGCAGAGGTAGAATTCGAAATTCACACTGTTCGTTTTTCTCTTCAGTCAAATGACTGCATAGGGTCTAATATTTCGTCTTTTGGGTGTAAGCGAGAAGGCATGTATTTGCCATGTAGATCATGATTGCAGCTACCGTATATGAATATTCCTATTACTGTGGCGTTATGATAGGAGTGTGAAATGGCCTCTATTTGTTATCGAGAGAACCATCAGGACAAAAAACAACAGTCGATGTCATAATCAGGCGCGAATTTAAGGGGCGACCCCCCCCCCCCCACCTCGTCCTCTTTTAGACCTGCTTGTCAGTGTCAAAGATTTTTTGACTAGAGAGGTAGCTGAAAATTTAATTATTTTCCCACTTGCCGTGTCAGAGAATTTTCGGACATGTCCCCCCCCCCCCCCCCCCATCCAGAGGCGTCAATTCGTTCGAAATAAACAAAGCGTTGGAGGGGCAGGGCATTTTTTACAAACAATGCTTGTTCCTCCAATGCTATACCGAAGGAATCGACGCCTCTGCCCCTCCCACCTTTATGAGATCTTCCCCTTTTTTAAAGGGTAACAATTAATAGGTTTCATTAGCCATTAGGGATGACACAAAAACGAAGGATTGCAAAGAGCGAGAGAGAGAGGGGGGAGATTTATGTTTTACAGTGTAAATGTAAATGTTGCCCATATCATTAAATTTCTTACCTTTATTGGGATATATTGTCAGTCCACCGACATTTTATTCATTTTGGTTTCCTTGTTGCATGGGCATGTTATTCTGTATGATCATTATTACTGATACAGTTGAAAATTGGAGAGTTTGGGTGTAGTAGACCTACACTTAGATCGTGGAATAGGAAACTGCCACAAGTGAATCAATACAGAAATGAAATTCCCTCCCCGATATCATTTCTTATTAAAAAAATTGTAACCACTTTCGTTGAGTATTAAGAAAATCCATTTAATGAATGCTACCAAGCTTTAAGGGATGGTCACATTTGTCCGATTGCGATAACGATAACGAGATTTTTCATTACAGGTACACCATAGAGCTGCTCTACTATTAACAGACACGAGCATACTCGCACGTACACATCATATAGTAGGGTGCACCTTTAATTGAAAATCTCGTTGTTGTCGTTATCGGACGAATGTGACCAGCCCTTTAACTCTTACTGTGCCAAGGGGTTTAACTCAAAATGTTACCAAAATATGATCAATGCTTACTTTTCAAATGTCTGCACTTCATTAACCATCTATTATTTCACAAGATATTGTGTACAAAACTTGTAGGAAATTTATTACCATTTGTTATCATACAAGGAGTGGAGAATGTGCACTATAATGTGCAGAATCGCAAATGAATCCAGTGACCGGGGTAATAATACTGTAAGCGCTTTGGTCAGTTACATTGTAACTGGTAAGGCGCTATATACACTGTTGGTCATAAAGGTGGAATATTTTTTTTCACCAAATTTTCACAGCGTAATTATTACAACATGATTTGAATATGGCATTTATGGTGCATGATAACCACTTTACTTTATTATTCTGCCTGTTACACACGTTTGACAGTGATATTTTACAAGTTTATGTCCTAAGCGATGGATGTCATGAGCATAGAACAACAATGACGACAATATACAGTAAATTAAAGGATCATGAGATACAGTATTTATTTTCAATCTCTCTCAGATTTCCAGATGACTTCTTTTTTGTGATTTCATGGACAAATTTGCATCTAATTTGAGTCATTGTTCTTACTCAGTCACTAGTATCGGGTATGTCCACCCCTGGCACGAACCAGCGCATGCAGACGTCGTGGCATGCTGTCCACTAGCTTGTTGATGACGTCAACAGGCATAGCGTCCCATTCTTCCCTCAGAGCATCTGCCAACTCCTGCAGATTTTGAGGAATGATCTCTCTGTCGTTGATGGCTCGGCCTAGGGCATCCCATGCATGCTCTATGGGGTTCATATCCGGCGAACAAGCTGGCCATGGCAACTGTACGACGCCCTCTGCCTCCAGGAATTCCCTTACTGCAGCGGCCCTGTGCGGTCTAGCGTTGTCATCCTGCAGTCGGAAATTGTGCCCATACACTCGTCTTGCATATGGAAGACAGTGGAACTCCAAGATATCCCTGTAGGCGGCGGCGTTGACGTTTCCGTCCGGAACCACCAGTGGCGTTTTCCCTCCATAATGGATGCCGGCCCATATCATCACTGAGCCGCCTCCGCCTTGAGTCGTCTCGTGGATACATTCATCGCGAAGGTTTTCCCGGCTAATCGACGAACTCGTTGTCTCCCATCCTTTCGGTCAAGGATGAACCGGCTCTCGTCCGTGAAGACCACATGTTGCCAATGTCCTGGATGAAGCCTTCTGTGCTCCCTAGCCCAAAGAAGACGAGCTACTCTGTGGCGAACAGACAGGCGTGGACATTTGGTCAACCGTCGTGCTCGGTAACCATGTTGGAGCAATCTGCGATTAACGGTTGACCGGGAAACGTTGATCCCATGATATCTCCTCCACAAGCGCGAAGACGGCTCGTGGGCAATTTCCGGTTTCTGCGGCTGAAATTCAACAGTTGGCGATCATCTCTTCTTGTGGTCAATCTGGGACGTCCTGGAGATTTCCGTGGCCGCACATTCCCCGCCTCACGTTGACGTTTCAGGATCTTAGAGACTGCACTCTGTGATATCCCTAGGACTTCTGCGATATCATTCTGCTTGTAGCCCTCCTGTCGCAGTGCTACCACTCTCTCGCGTGTTGCTGTTGCCGTTGGACCAGGCATAGTCCAGGGAACGTCTCTACCGATTTTTATTTCAAACGGTACAAGGAACTCGAAAAAATGCAACCTTCTTATACACAGTGCTAATCAGGGAAAGGGACAGAATATCATATGCATAGGCTTTTATAGTCTACAACAAAAGAATTTATTACGTAATCCAAATTTCTCATGTTATAATGTCACCTGTGTAATGGGGAAACATTATGTAATCACTCAATTACCATTTTGTCTACGCGTAGCCTTTCAAATACCAACAAAACTGTCGATTTTTATTCAAAAATATTTTATTCCACCTTTATGACCAACACTGTAAGAAACAGCTATTATTATTATTACTTTGCCTAATTTAATACATAAGAATTATTGAAAATTACATTTGCGTTTCTTTTTTGTCCATTATTTTTTGGTTTCTCATTTGCTTACTATTAATGTTGAAATAAGGTAATATCTTTTTAAAGATCTGCAATTTTCTCTGAAAATTTCGACGGTAGCACATAATTATAATCATATACATGTATTTAGATTGCTTGATTTATGCTCAAAATGTTGATATACATTGACCACCGTATACCTTTTCTTGCGGTCGAGCAATTGGTGAATGAAACTGACAAGTCTATCTGTCACATATACGTGACATCGGCATTGAAAGAGTTAATGAGCAAATAATAGGTAATACCAAGGAGGTAGTTTCCGCCGGAGAAAGCATTTCTCCGCCGGTTTCTAATAGATGCGACGATTACGTAATTTGTACCAACTTGTACAAGGCAACCTCTCTGACAGATGATAATATTGACGATTGTTCATGTTGGGTTTCATTTTTTCGATGGACATTATTACAACCAGTCGGATACCAACAAAATACGATATTGAATATATCATAAAGAAATATAGAAAATAAATGTATAATATATAAAGTATGTATCATTTTCTCACATTTCTTTATGATATATTCAATTTACTTCAATCCTATCAATTATGATATTTAATTAAAAATACGATATCAAGGTAAGATCGTAGTAGTCGTTACGTTTATTGGTTAATGATACTGATGCAGAATTTGCAATATCTAGCCTACATGAAGTCTTACAGTAATGTCAATTTCGAACAGTTAGTTATACTCATCAGTGATAATAGAAGGAGCGCTGAGTAAATACTGATAGATAAGATGGCCCAGGTTAAGATATTTCTGAACCGCGTGAGGACAGTTTCAGCGATTCTGGATGGTGCACTCTTAGAACTAGTGGTAAAATAACACGTGGTTAAACAGTTGTAAAAATATGTGTCAAAATGTACACATATCTGTGTAGAAGCATGAAACAAGGGTACACAGCATGCGAGTTAGACGTATACACCGGCACCGCGGTAAAAAGAAACCAGATTCTGGTCAAACTTCGTCCACATGTCAAAATGTTACCCAATTTGTGGTAATCATCAACACACTTTCGAAGTCAATATGAACACGATGACAAAAGAGAGCGGACAAAATATACAGCTCCTCATTGTACCCTCCACAATTGTTCTGGTAGACAAAAGAACATCCCTTCATTGCTATTATGTAAATAAGTAATATTACTGATTGGGCTGCTATGCTGGCGTGGTCGATGACCGGAATACGATGACGGAAGGTGGCCGTCCCCTTCCTCCAGGGCAGAATCCCGAGGACGGAGACGACGCCAGCGCTGATAATGATGATGCTAATGATGACGATGATGATAACGATGAAGGTGATTACGACAACGATTCCGTGACATTGACATCTTGTGTCTATTTACAACTACTGTTCATCAATTCTTGATATCAAGAATTCGATTTCTTGATATCAACAATTCAATTCTTGATATCAAGAATTTGATTTCTTGATATCAACAATTCAATTCTTGATATCAAGAATTTATTTTCTTGATATCAAGAATTGCCATTGGTTAAGAACACAAAATGATTTCTTGATATCAAGAAATGAATTGTTGATATCAAGAATTCAATTTGTGATATCAACAATTTATTTTTTGATATCAAGAAATCATTTTGTGTTCTTAACCAATGGTATTTCTTGATATCAAGAAAGTTATTTCGTGATATCAAGAAATCAATTTTTTATATTCTTGATATGAAGAAATTAATTGTTGATATCACAAATTCAATTCTTGATATCATAAATAGTAATTGATTTCGCGCTCGAAAGTTGTGCAAGAATTCACAGTTCATTTCGAGCGCAAAAGTTGTGCAGGAATTAATCCTGATTTCGAGCGCAAAAGTTGTGCAGAAATTAATTCTTATTTCGAGCTTGAAATTTGTGCAAGAATTCAGTTCATTTTCAGCATAAAAGTTGTGCAGGAATTCACAGTCCATTTCGAAGGCAAAAGATGAGCTGAAAATGAACTGTGAATTCTTGCACAACATTCGAGCTCGATATGAATTCCTGAACAGCTTTTGAGCATGAAATCAAAATGAATTTCTGCACATCTTTTGCGTTCGAAATGAAGATGAATTCCTGATATCAAGAAATGAATTCTTGATATCAAGAATTCATTTCTTGATATCAAGAATTCGATTAATTGATTTCTTGATATGAATAAATGAATTCTTGATATCAAGAAATCGAATTTTTGATATCAAGAATTCATTTCTTGATATCAAGAATTGAATTGACCATACGGCCGCGGCGGTCCGTCAATGTACTTGATAGTCGCATGCGCGCTGCGAAGGCAAGTCGTTTGTGCGTATGTAGACGTGTAGTGTTGGTGGTCGAGAGTGCAATGGACATTTTCGTATGGATCCAAAATTGCACGGTGAATGGATCAAATGTGCACGATTGATGACGAAATTGTTAAATGGGACAAATGACCAACATCAAACAACCAATCAAATGGCAAGGATCTAATTAGGTGTCATATAAACTAGCATAATGGAATTATGACCATAAATTTTCGTAGAGTATCAGTTCATTTAACATTTGTCTGATTCAAGCTCCATAGGATTGTCAGCTTGTTTCATTTATCAGAAATACTAAAATCGTAGATGTGGTCGGCAACGTATGAGACAAGCCTGATGTACATCATCATCAGCAGCAGTATTGCCATCCCTCTGAGTTACTGTGGAGTTCAGTGGACAACATAGCTTGGAACCGCCCTGTTACGATTGTTGCTCGTAAACCTTTCTTGACCACTGAGGCGAAGGGCAGTAGTAAATTGTGTTTCTTTATTTCTTTTGTTTCCTTATTTTTGTTTTTGTTTTTTGTTTGCGGCTCCATAATATTTTAGGGGCAAAACCGACATTTGGGCATGTTGGGTGGATGATGCCTGTTCATCCTTTCATTGGCGGATCCGTCATTGCTGGGGAAAAAAGGTTTTTAAATTTGACGATCAGGACGTGTAAAAATAATGCCCCTTCCCAATCCACCAACGCTTTTCTCCTTTACGGACATATTGTATGGCTAAATGATAATAGGATTCATCTTAACTGGCAAGGAAATGTAACTTTTTTAATGAAATATGAACAGGGTGACACCTTGGCTTGAAAGGAAAGACCTTGGAAGAAAAGCAGAATTAATTCAAATTCAGTAAAATTTTGAGAGATTTCGTTTATAACTATTAAAATTCATGACTTGTTGAAGTACGAAAAATCAAACACAAATTGTCAATAATCATGATTTCATCTGCGAGTTACTCTCCATTTGTTTTCTTTTATACAGCATTCCAAAAACTTCGTGTTTCTCTCAAAATATTATATTTCCTCTTCACTACAATCGAGATGTCAATATCTGAGTAATGTTTAATTCTCTTTTATTCTTTTTCATTCCGTTATTCTATGCTTTTACCCTCTCCTGATCTCTTTATCAGTCACTCTCCCTCAATTCATCCCGGTTACCCATGCCCCTTTTAATATCTTCCCTTTCCTTAATAACGACAAATGTGTGTTGTGTGTGTTGTTTTTATTTCCGTATCAACAATTAAAAAAACAGTACAATTCAAAATACATATAAATCACAGTCTAAACAATCTAACCATTGAATATATTTACGATATCATAAATTCATTATCAATATTAGTTCATGAATTTGTTTTCATAACTCATGTCTCTTATTTCATATTGCATTCATATTATTCGTATCCGGGCCCCGTACAAAAAAAAGTGCAATCAATTGCTCTTATGAACGACTCTTGGCGTTCGTAAGGTGCTCGTAAGGCGTGGGTACACAATTTGTGCAATTGTTGAGTTTTAGGGGGTATAAAGCCAAACGCGCGAAGTTCAAATCCTCACTCTGTTCATGGAGTTTGACGAGGAAGCATCTCCTGTCGAAGAAAATATACAAAAATTCGTAAGATCTTCTTACGAATGACTTGAGAGTGCCATGAATTGCAGGTACGACCATCTTGCGACAACAAAAATCGTAAGATGGCCGTAAGTCTGACGAAAGAATAACTCAAGGCATTCTTACGAAAAAAGTACGAACTCTAGGGCCATTGTATAACCGAAAATCACTTCGTTTCTCAAGAAGGTCTTAAGTTGTTCTTGCGAATTAAATGGCGTTCGTACCAACTTTATAAGAAGGCCATGCCCCATCTACGAATCTCAACGAACCCCGGAATTCGTACGAACAGTGAGATTCGTACAAACGCATCGTTCATACGAACCTTTGTGACCGTAGCTTCAAATTGAACAGGCTACCCTGCTAAAACTGCAAACTGCGAAGGAGGAGTGGCTCGCAAATACAATCTAGATTTGCCAGACGATATGTGTTTTGTACTTCAAGTACATTTGTACATCCTTTATTCCAATTTCCCAAAATGTACAGTTATTTATGAGCTAATATTTACAATGTTTTAATGTTTAACAGCTAGTGTAATAGTTATTATCCATCAATTTCGTCGAGACTTTGTTTGCTTTTGTTTTGATTAGACGACTAACCTGCTCTGTCCATGTCATTACTATTATTACTATTTAGTTCGATGAAAAGGTTGTACAGTATGATCATATTTGAGTGTGCCCACAAAATATCATTGTGACACGAGTTGTCTGATTAATGCATGAACGACTCGTGAACCCCTGGGTGAATTAGTCTAGTCGATTGGCTTGTACCACCAGGTACGGGCATCGCCTCGGTCGTGCATAAGATAATGAATTTCAGTCGACTATCTTTCAAATTAAATGTCATATTTGTTATGGAAATTACCCGTCTTGCAGCACCACCGTGTGACAGGTGTCCACCTACTCGTGCAAATAAATACATGTATTAATTGTTCTCTGTTTATGTTTGATATTTCAAGTTCAGTATTGTTATATTCTTACAAGCCGTGAGAAAGATATCGTCTCGGCTCGTGCCAGTTTGTGTACTGTCTCTGCTGCAAACGATTTGTATTTCATAAGACTGATTGTTGACGATCTGACAAGTTGCATTAGACGTGGCCTCAGCAGAATAACTATCAAGGTAGGTAATACGTTTATTGCAGGTAAATAATATAGTGATTCCGATATTTCTGATAACTGTTTATGTTGTCATGTTTTATTAATTTCATCATCAGTATCTGTATTCAGAATGCTGCAAAAATAATTTCTATGCAGATTTATAATTACGGTTGTTTAATGTGTGATATCAGCGGGTCCCTTAACCATTTTGAATGGGGAGGGATATCGAACATCTTTATTTTGGAAAGGCTTAAAAAGCGGCCCAAAAGTGCTTCCACAAAGAATAACGAACAAGCACAAAAAGTTCATCGGTTTTCACGTTTGCCAACAAAGCTCTAAAATCCGAAACTTGCCTACAGATGATTACAAAATATCCAATGAGCAAAACAATAAATGAAAAGAAAATTTTGGATGAGGACGTCACAAGTAGGATGTTCTTTTCGATGGTGAGTGATGAACCACTTTCCATACGGTTGTAGATTGACGCGTATAATTGGGTTAAACAAAACTTTGATTAGAATTCCCAAATGAGATCTCATAAACTTCAAATAATAGCGGTCGTTCCCACAACGTCACCACTCCTAAACATAATAGTTCGTATGCTCGTCTGGCAATCGAAGATCTCACCTATATAGATCAGATTTTAAATAGCCAGCATGATTCTAAAGTACATGCGCCGTACTATTTCTTAATGGAGATAAGATATAGAACATTATTTTTATTTTTCAGAATGAAGCCATTTGGAGGTCATCGGGTTCTCGGAGGAATCCTAGTAATTGTTTTGGTAATGTTCAAGCCAACGATTGCTCTCACGACAGACGAGATCGCGATGTTTGGCGCCAGAACGCACACGGATCAAAATACCGGCCTTCAAGGAAGCATCAGTATTACTAACTACGATGACGACAACTACGTCATCCATGCCAACGGCATTCCTGACCACGAAGCAGGACCTTACCCGAACGACGAGGATCCGAGCGAGATTGTCGAGCAGGATTACACGTTCTACATCCCGAAGACGCCGTCGCAAGCGAGCGAGACGACCGAGCTCCCCATGGGTGCGATCGGCTTGGCTCTAAACGGGGTTCCATACTTTAACCCTTACACAGCTATTGGAACCGACGCGGTGGAAAATGAAATATTCGATTCATGCGACGGTCACCCAACTCCAGAGCATGGAGCATATCACTACCACGACAGGCCTAGTTGCGTCTTCGAATTCGAGAGCGGAGTACCGTCTGAGGTGGTCGGCGTCGCATTAGACGGCTATCCCATCTATGGACCCAACGACGAAAACGGCAATGAATTGACGACATCGGACTTGGATGATTGCCACGGACGTTGGGTAAACGGGAACTATCAGTATCACATCACCGAAGACTTCCCGTACATAATGGGCTGCTATGTTGGCGTGGTCGACGAGCGCAATATTATGATGGGGGGTGGTCGTCCTCCTGTTCGTCCTCTGGCAGACGGCACCGTGACATTGACCTCCTGTATCTATCTACAACTGTTGCTCGTCATCGCGAGTTTGTGCGTCTTGTTCCAGTAGAGTTTGACATCAAAATGCAATAGGCCTAACAGTTTGGCGACTGACTAATCCAGACCAAAGGAGCCCCCATCCACCCTGTTCTAGAAAGACTAATCGTAACAGAGAAAGAATCCCCCACCCCACCCCCTTTGTTCTGTACTCTAGGCCTAATTAGTAAGCGCAGTTTAACAAGTTAAATTAGCTCCGTTACTGATAAATTCTAAGTCTTTGTCGTGGAAATGTATTACTACATTACACTGTGAAGCATTTGTATACGGTTTAGCAATAATTCATGTATTTGCATAATAATTACTTGCAATAGAGTCGATACCGGGAGAAAGGGTCTTATTAACTCCGAAACTCCCCGTGTATCTAATCAAGCGTTATACGTCATTGTTTTATTTTCAGAGAAATTTTATGGTTGTTTATTGATATCATTTCCAGCAATGATGATGAGTTTGAAGTGTTGAGAGCTGTCCATAGAGCTCACTTCAACTTGTTGTTGTTGTTGCCTTTACCTTTCATTTGTTTGATTAAATCATTCAGTTATCTATTCATCGGCTTTGCCTTTTTAACTTGTATATTTTGACATGTATATGATGAAGCAATATCAAAAAGCGTTTTATAATATGCCGTGTGTTTGTATATAGATGTAGTAATACGAATAATACAAAAGGACAAGTATATTGGATAAATTATGTTTCTTCTTTCCATGCATAATTAGATTTTCTTATAACATTGTATTCATTCTCTCTAACAAAAAAATATCGAGTGTATCTAGTGATCACTAACGTGACTCCCGGGAGAGTGAAAATAGAGTGAAATTTCACTCTCCTTTTTTATAGAGAGTACTGCTGATTGATTAAATACCGGATTAAATGTTTTGTATTGTAATATTTTAGTAATTTATTTCACTATTCTCAAGATAATAACATTAAATCTTGTATTAAAGATGAATAATGATTATTTTCAAAAGCAAATAATAAATGCATTAATTTAGTTTGATAGCTGATTATGAAGTTTTTTCCTTTATTTTTTATCCTCAGTGATCACATTCCTTATTTTCTTCAGTGATGTTACCGTAATCAACAGAAGCTACTGACCTCGTCACAAGTGTTTTTTAATGAACAAAAATAAAAGAAGGCCAAGGGATACTGATGATGATGATGATGATGATGACGATTGTGCTAATGTTAATGAGGATGAATTGAAATGATGATGAAAGTGTTGATATGATGATGATGATGATGATGATGATGATGATGGTGATGGTGATGATGATGAAAGTGATGATAGCGGTATGATGATGATGACGAATACTCAGACAATGATGATGAATTATGGTGACAATGGTGATGATGATGATGATGACGACGATTATGATGGTGATGCTGATGACAATGGTGATGATGAGTGATTATGATTATGATGATGATGATGGTAAAAGGTGGTGCTGGTGGTCACGGTGATAAATAATTAATGATGATCATGCAAATGGTGATAGATAAGATAATATCTGGTGATGATGATGATGATGATGATGATGGATTTCATGGTATTACTGATGCTGCCAGCCATGTTATGAATAATGTTAATCATAATATATTTTGGTTTTTGTCATTCTCTATGAAGAAGACGACAAAAAATCAACAGCGTTCACCGCGAGTGTCAATTTAACGGCGAGGGCGTTTTCGAAACTGTACAGAAAAGCGAGAAAAGATGGCGTCTTCCACACCGCTGGGAAAAAGACCGCTAGTCGATGCAAGTTACGATGACGATAGCGATGATGATTATGGTAACTTTTCTTTCTGTGTCTTATATAAGATTCCATGTTGTTATAGCATACGTGTAGTGTTAATTTACTGTTATATCCAGTCATTTCTATCGATTTAATACCTAAAATATGCAATACGAAATAATCCACGGTCCCACCTCTTGTTGTTGGTGTCGGGATCAACTCGCATCATTCACATCACAGTTGAGTTGGTCTAACTTGTAAATCAAGTGCCTAGGCCTATTTGAAAAGAATTTATTTAAAGTTCCAGTTTTCCCCCTTAATAGGTCTATTATTTTTTTATTGTGACAATATGTACTTCGCTGTTATTGATTAGGCCCACATCAGCAAGCAATGGTCATATTCACATCAGCAAGCAATGGTCATATTGACCATTAGAACACTCATAGGTACACGCCATTGCCGACTGTGTAGTAACGCAGCCAACACACATCCCATACCTAAACTGCATCACTGTGCATTTTTGGCTATATTTAATTGAATATAATATATTGCAGTTTACTTACATCCAAAGAATTATATTGAATAATAGATGATTAAAACTTACCAGGTTGTTTTGTGACCTTTGAAGAGGGTTTCCTGAAATTTTGGGTCCTTTTTGTCGATAACTGCTATCGAGACTGTCCCGTCAGCATCCAGTTTGTATTTTTCACGATTATGATGAAGGGAGCCCTCAGCGCTCGTAGTAGTACCGGCGCGATGGGTTCGTCGATCTCCTACGAAGACCTGAAAGGGCCAAACTGACGACGTAAAAAAATAAAAAATATTACGTACGTACGTAATATCGTCAGTTTGGCCCTTTCAGGTCTTCGTAGAATAGCTTGTGTGCGTAACATTCTGCGTACGTATCTACGGTGCGTAACCATGTAGAGCGGCCTCACTAGTGCGCAACATTATTGAGAGCAGTCGTGATCCGTATGGAGATGTGGGTAACAAGTACCAAAAAGAGGGCTGTAAATGTAAGTTTTTATAACTTTCTACATTTTGTATCTTAACGAACTGATAACTTAAAATCTAAAGAATGATACTTAAGTATCAGTTTGCCCACAAAAACATCAATTTCAAACAAAATTACATCTGTATCCCCAATACCCAGTATACACACATGTATATGATTCTAATGGTCAATATGACCATTGCTTGCTGATGTGCATTAGAATCATATACATGTGTGTATACTGGGTATTGGGGATACAGATGTAATTTTGTTTCAAATGGATGTTTTTGTGGGCAAACTAATACTTAAGTATCATTCTTTAGAGTTTAAGTTATCAGTTCGTTAAGATACAAAATGTAGAAAGTTATAAAAACTTACATTTACAGCTCTCTTTTTGGAACTTGTTACCCACACCTGCATACGGATCACGATTGCTCTCAATATGTTGCGCACTAGTGAGGCCGCTCTACATGGTTACGCACCGTTGATACGTACGCAGAATGTTACGCACACAAGCTATTCTACGAAGACCTGAAAGGGCCAAACTGACGACGTAAAAAAATAAAAAATATTACGTACGTACGTAGTAATTATTACGTACGTACGTAATATTTTTTCTTTTTTTACGTCGTCAGTTTGGCCCTTTCAGGTCTTCGTAGGAGATCGACGAACCCATCGCGCCGGTACTACTACGAGCGCTGAGGGCTCCCTTCATCATAATCGTGAAAAATACAAACTGGATGCTGACGGGACAGTCTCGATAGCAGTTATCGACAAAAAGGACCCAAAATTTCAGGAAACCCTCTTCAAAGGTCACAAAACAACCTGGTAAGTTTTAATCATCTATTATTCAATATAATTCTTTGGATATAAGTAAACTGTAATATATTATATTCAATTAAATATAGCCAAAAATGCACAGTGATGCAGTTTAGGTATGGGATGTGTGTTGGCTGCGTTACTACACAGTCGGCAATGGCGTGTACCTATGAGTGATTAGGCCTAAGTTAGTCTCCTCAAATAAAAATCAATTGACCTTTCATACACTCATAGCTACATTCCACACCACGAATAGTGGTCATATTGACCACTCATAGGTATACGCCATTGCCGACTGTGTAGTAACGCAGCCAACACACATCCCATACCTAAACTGCATCACTGTGCATTTTTGGCTATATTTAATTGAAACTAATATATTGCAGTTTACTTAAATCCAAATACTTATGTTGAATAATAGATGATTAAAACTTACCAGGTTGTTTTGTGACCTTTGAAGAGGGTTTCCTGAAATTTTGGGTCCTTTTTGTCGATAACTGCTATCGAGACTGTCCCGTCAGCATCCAGTTTGTATTTTTCACGATTATGATGAAGGGAGCCCTCAGCGCTCGTAGTAGTACCGGCGCGATCGGTTCGCCGATCTCCTACGAAGACCTGGAAGGGCCAAACTGACGACGTAAAAAATTAAAAATATTACGTACGTACGTAATAATTACTACGTACGTACGTAATATTTTTAACTTTTTTACGTCGTCAGTTTGGCCCTTCCAGATCTTCGTAGAATAGCTTGTGTGCGTAACATTCTGCGTACGTATCTACGGTGCGTAACCATGTAGAGCGGCCTCACTAGTGCGCAACATATTGAGAGCAGTCGTCATCCGTATGGAGGTGTGGGTAACAAGTACCAAAAAGAGGGCTGTAAATGTAAGTTTTTATAACTTTCTACATTTTGTATCTTAACGAACTGATAACTTAAAATCTAAAGAATGATACTTAAGTATCAGTTTACCCACAAAAACCTCCATTTCAAACAAAATTACATCGGTATCCCCAATACCCAGTATACACACATGTATATGATCCTAATGGTCAATATGACCATTGCTTGCTGATGTGATATTGACCACTACGAATACAAAATGCAAAAATAATTGTTATTTTCTGTCGCGTGTAGTAAAGGTATGGGGGGAAAATAAGATAAATATTTTAAATACTTGCTTTCAAATTCAGCCCTTAAAAATCTCACTCCTACCTCAAATGGCCGTTAGAAAGAACTTTTGATATTTTCAGCAAAATCCAAAGTCAAAATCTCGTCCAAAACCGGAGAAATCCCCGCCGATTTGTTTCGCGATCGCGTGTTGTTTACATACTGCCGATGTCTTAGACTAAAATCGGCCAATACAATTTTTGTCCACGAAGAAACTCGGGATCGCAAGCGCACATCGATCTTTACGATCGCGCACACAGAAAATCGGGACTTTCCGTGTATGCCACATAGGGACCGAATTTTTAAGGACAAAACTCTTTTGGGGAGATGTCAGCGCCCGCGGCGACCAGGAAATGTACACAATGACTCCGATAGCTCGTTTCGCGAGAATCAACAGTAAATTACGGATTTGATTTTTGGAAATATCTTTTCCAACATCGATGAGTTGAATTTATTGTATTTCTTGGATATTTTAATGGTCGGGTTTTGTAAATTAAATGCCGATTTTGAGTGAATGTTTGTGACTTTTGTGCAGTGGTGTTTTAAAAAGTTGAGGTGTATGACTGCCTACATTATACACACGAAGTATAGGAATGTAGCTATGAGTGGCTACATTCCTATACTTCGTGTGTATAATGTAGGCAGTCATACACCTCAACTTTTTAAAACACCACTGCACAAAAGTCACAAACATTCACTCAAAATCGGCATTTAATTTACAAAAACCGACCACTAAATATCCAAGAAATACAATCAATTCAACTCACCGATGTTGGAAAAGATATTTCCAAAAATCAAATCCGTAATTTACTGTTGATTCTCGCGAAACGAGCTATCGGAGTCATTGTGTACATTTCCTGGTCGCCGCGGGCGCTGACATCTCCCCAAAAGAGTTTTGTCCTTAAAAATTCGGTGTCTATGTGGCATACACGGAAAGTCCCGATTTTCTGTGTGCGCGATCGTAAAGATCGCTGTGCGCTTGCGATCCCGAGTTTCTTCGTGGACAAAAATTTTATTGGCCGATTTTAGTCTAAGACATCGGCAGTATGTAAACAACACGCGATCGCGAAACAAATCGGCGGGGATTTCTCCGGTTTTGGACAAGATTTTGACTTTGGATTTTGCTGAAAATATCAAAAGTTCTTCCTAACGGCCATTTGAGGTAGGAGTGAGATTTTTAAGGGCTGAATTTGAAAGCAAGGTATTTAAAATATTTATCTTATTTTCCCCCATACCTTTAGTACATGCGACAGAAAATACCAACTATTTTACAGGAATGTACCCGTGAGTGCTTTCATACTCCTCACGGTCACTCATGAGCACTCATAGCTACATTCCTATACTTCGTGTGTATAATGTAGGCAGTCATACACCTCATCTTTTTAAAACACCACTGCACAAAAGTCACCAATATTCACTCAAAATCGGCATTTAATTTTCAAAAACCGACCCCAAAATATCCAAGAAATACAATAAATTCAACTCACCAATGTTGGAAAAGATATTTTCAAAAATCAAATCCGTAATTTACTGTTGATTCTCGCGAAACGAGCTATCGGAGTCATTGTGTACATTTCCTGGTCGTCGCGGGCGCTGACATCTCCCCAAAAGAGTTTTGTCCTCAAAAATTCGGTCCCTATGGCGTACACGGAAATGTTCAGATTTTCTGTGTGCGCGATCGTAAAGATCGATGTGCGCTTGCGATCCCGAGTTTCTTCGTGGACAAAAATTGTATTGGCCGATTTTAGTCTAAGACATCGGCAGTTTGTAAACAACACGCGATCGCGAAACAAATCGGCGGGGATTTCTCCGGTTTTGGACAAGATTTTGACTTTGGATTTTGCTGAAAATATCAAAAGTTCTTCCTAACGGCCATTTGAGGTAGGAGTGAGATTTTTAAGGGCTGAATTTGAAAGCAAGTATTTAAAATATTTATCTTATTTTTTCCCCCATACCTTTAGTACATGCGACAGAAAATACCAACTATTTTACAGAAATGTACCCGTGAGTGACTCATGAGTGCTCACGCCTCACGGTCATCATGTCATGGTCATCATAATCAGTCATGGCTACATTACTGTAAAATAGTTGGTATTTTCTGTCGCATGTACTAAAGGTATGGGGGGAAATAAGATAAATATTTTTAATACCTTGCTTTCAAATTCAGCCCTTAAAAATCTCACTCCTACATCCAATCACTCATAGCTACATTCCTATACTTCGTGTGTATAATGTAGGCAGTCATACACCTCATCTTTTTAAAACACCACTGCACAAAAGTCACCAATATTCACTCAAAATCGGCATTTAATTTTCAAAAACCGACCCCAAAATATCCAAGAAATACAATAAATTCAACTCACCAATGTTGGAAAAGATATTTACAAAAATGAAATCCGCAATTTACTGTTGATTCTCGCGAAACGAGCTATCGGAGTCATTGTGTACATTTCCTGGTCGCCGCGGGCGCTGACATCTCCCCAAAAGAGTTTTGTCCTCAAAAATTCGGTCCCTATGGCGTACACGGAAAAGTTCCAATTTTCTGTGTGCGCGATCGTAAAGATCGATGTGCCCTTGCGATCCCGAGTTTCTTCGTGGACAAAAATTATATTGGCCGATTTTAGTCTAAGACATCGGCAGTATGTAAACAACACGCGATCGCGAAACAAATCGGCGGGGATTTCTCCGGTTTTGGACAAGATTTTGACTTTGGATTTTGCTGTAAATATCAAAAGTTCTTCCTAACGGCCATTTGAGGTAGGAGTGAGATTTTTAGGGGCTGAATTTGAAAGCAAGTATTTAAAATATTTATCTTATTTCCCCCCCCCATACCTTTAGTACATGCGACAGAAAATACCAATTATTTTACAGTAATGTACCCGTGAGTGCATAGGCACCAATCACTCATAGCTACATTCCTATACTTCGTGTGTATAATGTAGGCAGTCATACACCTCAACTTTTTAAAACACCACTGCACAAAAGTCACCAACATTCACTCAAAATCGGCATTTAATTTACAAAAACCGACCCCAAAATATCCAAGAAATACAATAAATTCAACTCACCGATGTTGGAAAAGATATTTCCAAAAATGAAATTCGTAATTTACTGTTGATTCTCGCGAAACGAGCTATCGGAGTCATTGTGTACATTTCCTGGTCGCCGCGGGCGCTGACATCTCCCCAAAAGAGTTTTGTCCTTAAAAATTCGGTCCCTATGGCGTACACGGAAAAGTCCCGATTTTCTGTGTGCGCGATCGTAAAGATCGATGTGCGCTTGCGATCCCGAGTTTCTTCGTGGACAAAAATTTTATTGGCCGATTTTAGTCTAAGACATCGGCAGTATGTAAACAACACGCGATCGCGAAACAAATCGGAGGGGATTTCTCCGGTTTTGAACAAGATTTTGAATTTGGATTTTGCTGAAAATATCAAAAGTTCTTCCTAACGGCCATTTGAGGTAGGAGTGAGATTTTTAAGGGCTGAATTTGAAAGCAAGTATTTAAAATATTTATCTTATTTTTCCCCCCATACCTTTAGTACATGCGACAGAAAATACCAACTATTTTACAGTAATGTAGCCATGAGTGCATCCAATGGCCGTTCTAAAGGAAGAACTTTTCATATTTCCAGCAAAATCCAAAGTCAAAATCATGCCCAAAACCGAAGAAATCCCCGCCGATTTGTTTCGCGATCGCGTGTTGTTTACATACCGCCGATGTCTTAGACTAAAATCGGCCAATAAAATTTTTGTCCACGAAGAAACTCGGGATCGCAAGCGCACATCGTTCTCTACGATCGCGCACACAGAAAATCGGGACTTTTCCGTGTACGGGATAGGGACCAAATTTTTAACAAAAAAATTCTTTTGGGGAGATGTCAGCGCCCGCAGCGACCAGGAAATGTACACAATGACTCCGATAGCTCGTTTCGCGAGAATCGACAGTAAATTACGGATTTCATTTTTGGAATCATCTTTTCCAACATCGGTGAGTTGAATTTATTGTATTTCTTGGATATATTGGGGTCGGTTTTTGTAAATTAAATGCCGATTTTGAGTGAATGTTGGTGACTTTTGTGCAGTGGTGTTTGAAAAAGTTGAGCCGTATGACTGCCTAGATTCTACACACGAAGTATAGGAATGTAGCCATGAGTGATCATAATCACTCATAGCTACATTCCTATGCGTCGGCTTTCAAAGGCGGCCCCAGAACCGGCTTCACGCCTGCAATTTGAAGCTGCCTCAAGACCATTAAAACCCCTGTTACACATACCTCGGGCCCGCAATTTTGTGTCTGTACACATATGTCGCCTTTTCACAAGCTGACGTTGGGGCGCACTCAATGTAAAAATTTTTGTGCGGTTCGCACACTCGCACTGCAGATGCTGTACTATCTCATCGACATCGCGAACGCTCCGCGCATGCACAGCTCTTACAGGTTACGTCACTTCCGCTTATAAGCCGGCGCCGAGTCCACTTTGGTGTTACACCTACTAATTGCGGGACTGAGTCCGGCCTCAAACCACATCCAGAGGTGGACTGGGATGGAGGCGGCCTCAGTCCGGCTTTTTTTTTTAAAGTTGATGTTACACATACGTCGAGGGCCTCAGTCCACTTTCAGAGGTATGTGTAACAGGGGTCCAAGTTACTTTTGAGAAATAAGGGTTTAATGTTTGCAGTCTATTGAAGCGCTCCGATTTGTTATTGTGCAAAGCTGACAAAAGGAGGGTTAGAACTCAGTACAAATTTCTATGAAGGGATTATTAGATCATGCTAAAACTTGGCATACTAATTAAGCACATCCTGTTTATTATAGTGGACAAGTATCGATACAAGCACTTCCTCCATTTCAAAGTTATGGGAGATCAAAATGAGACAAGTATGAAGGGTCGTCAAAAAAGAAAACTGATACAACAAAATCCAGAGAAGACAAACATGGGTCTACTAAAAACTGTCCTAAATACGACTTTTAGATTGTTTGGTGCTTCCAAATTTTTAATTTACTTAGAAAAAAGTATACTCTTTCAGAAAATACCCAAAACTAAAATTTGACCATGCCAACCAAAAGTATCTTTAATGAGCTCTAACTGAAAATCATGCAGTGTGACTTTTTGGTGGTTTTGTGGTGCCTGGTCACATATGTTACATGTGTTGAAAGCGACCGGACTTAGGGGGCCCTTGCGGGGGGC
The DNA here is from genome assembly GCA_025617745.1 of Heliocidaris erythrogramma. Lineage (NCBI taxonomy): Eukaryota > Metazoa > Echinodermata > Echinoidea > Camarodonta > Echinometridae > Heliocidaris > Heliocidaris erythrogramma. The sequence continues at coordinate 11,357,697 of CM046872.1, read as the reverse complement.
TCTGGGGGTCAAACCCGACAGTTTTGTGCAGGCTGACAAGCATTTTGGGAATGACATGCATGGTCTAAGTAAATTTAAGGGGTCAAATCTCATATGTAACATGGTGTGACTATTTCGGGACAGGCTTCTGGCCTATGTGTGGTATTCCTGCTCTGCTTGGATCCCGCAGCCTATACCAAAATGGTACTTATCTATTCGTTGAAAAAATGAAAATATGGGTCATGAAAAGTCGTGGAACTTGGTTCTCAAGTTTCTGTGGGAACCCTGAAGCTGGAAATGAAAGCTATGAAGTTGGAATATTGTACTCGTGGAAGTTGTACCACAAATTGTCATTTCTCCAATGTCCTTTGTAAGCAACCTTCCATTTGATTTGTACTGAAAAATTTCTGAATATCTAATTTCTTCAAAGAAAACATAGCATACCTGGGTGGTGTTTCATAAAGCTGTTCGTAAAGTTACGAATGACTTTACGAATGACTGGAACATGTTCTTGGGTGCTATATAATCAGATTCTCAATTATTTAGCTCAAGAACTGATCACCAGTCGTGCGTAAAGTTGTGCGTAACTTACGAACAGCTTTATGAAACACCCCCCTGGTACAAAGCAAATATAAGTCTGTGATAATGTTGCCAATTTGTGATTGATTACAATTTTAAAATTAAACATTAGTAACTCTTTTATACATTATGAAGTCAAACATTCACAGATTTTTTAGACCAATTTGATATCAGGATGGAGGTAATACATATTTCTATGTCTCTCCCTCTCTCTCTCACGTTACTTTATCCAACAGTTCCATCCAAGATCCCTAAAGGACCCAAAGAGGACAAGAGTAGGAGTTGTCCGTATCTGGACACCATAAATAGGTGAGAGAGTACCAGAGTAATCAGCCCATAATCCATACCGCACCATGATTCGTACAGTTAATATGTAATTTTATTTATTTGTGTCGAAATACCTGAAATATACATGTATGTCAACATGAAATAGTGCTGATCATTTGCAGATACCCATACTGTGCAGCCCTGGAAAAATTATTAGACCAAGCTTCTGTAATAAGGGTACTACAATATGCAAACAAAATTATAAAAATGATTTGTCTTTGTATTTCACTGAATGAATGCCAAATTCCAGCAATTATACCTTGCCTTTATGATATTTTATTTCCTTCTTACCACAAAAATAACACTATCAGTAAATCATTCTTGGTCTAATAATTTTTTCCATGGCTGTATATACTTATTTTATCTCGAAAAAATTGTTTGCAATTCTCTGCTAATTTCATTCTTTTTCTTGTTTGTAATGTTATTCTAACAGAATTATATTCAATTTACCCCCTTCCAGCTTTTTACCCTTCAATTTTGTTACAATGATCTTTTTTTCTACCCCTGCAGGAGTGTGTTGGATTTTGATTTTGAGAAGCTCTGCTCTGTCTCCCTGTCTCATTTGAATGTGTATGCTTGTCTCGTCTGCGGGAAATACTTTCAAGGTAAGGAAAAATCCTCATTCTATCTTTGTCTCGCTCTCTCTCTTATTTCTATCCTTTGTTATATATGTACCAGTTTGTGTCATATGAGACAATTTAGAAATGACATTAGTTTTCTCAATGGAACAGAATAATTCAGATGAAAAGATGGACAGAAGGAAGAGGAATTAAAAGAAACATTAGAAGGAAGAACCCCCGCAAAAAAAAAACAAAAAAAAAATAGTCACATTCAAAATTATCAATTTTGATAATTATTTTACATCCCCATGAAAGAATAGATTTTGTGGAAATTTGAGACAGTAAGTTGTCCAGTGGTAGTGATTCTGCTGCTCATGTGGCCTTCCCTAATATTTATAATGCACATTTATCACCTGTGTCACATGCCTCTTAATTATTTTCCCCCGACTCTCTCAATACCAGGTCGTGGTCAGAAGTCCCATGCGTACACACACAGTGTCTACATCAACCACCATGTGTTTCTCAACTTGCATACCCTCAAGTTCTACTGCCTACCTGACAACTATGAGATCATTGATTCCTCACTGGAAGATATCACTGTGAGTGTTCAATTCTAGATTGCTTTTCATTTTCAGATTTCCTCTCTTATATTTTTATGGTGTAGGAATTCGTAACCCTTCCTTTGCCAATAGATCCTACATGTATGCCTTTTTTTGCCCATGTACATTGGTGGGTACACAGTAGGATTCAGGAAAATTGTATTTATTCTCTTTTTTGTTCATTTTGTTAAAATATATTTATTCATTTTATATATACATGTACATCTTGGTCTTTTCAAGGTCAAAATATAAAATGCATTAGATAACCAAGAATGGCAATCAGTCAGGCTTCAAATATAAATCCACACTGAGATTATAAATATGAGAGTGATTAACATTACAAATAACATTACTGTGGAGAGCATATGTACCCCTGTAAAACGATGACAGGCTGGAACGCTCCCCAGTGAGTAGAGAGAGTACATTTGAAATGTCTAGGGTAATCCAAACTTTGAAACAGTGCTTTCGATCAGTAATTCAAATAGTGTTTTGTACAGGTAAACAATACTTTTTCCTCCGTTTCACAGTATGTCCTGAAGCCAACCTTCACAAAGAAACAGATCATGCTGCTAGATAAGGACCCTAAACCATGCAGAGCTTACGACACCACCATGTACACCGCTGGTATAGTAGGGCTGAACAACATCAAGGAGAATGATTATTGCAATGTTCTATTACATGTAAGTCACTTTATTTCTTTTTTTTTCATGTGGAATCAACTGCCACTGTGTCTAAAAGATGCATGAGCTTACCAATTCCAAGTCTGTAGTGAAAACACAATTGTTCACTAAGTACTGCATTGATATACTTGAAAATGTTATAAATTTATATTTCAGCATTGTACTCTCAACTTGTTTATATAATATTGTATTTTCTACAACTTTGAGCATATACATGTATGTAGTGGAAATGCGCTTTGTAAATAACCAATATTATTATTATCATTATTATTATAATCTCCATCTCCTGCTTGATCCAGGCCTTGTCTAATGTGGTTCCGATGAGGAATTACTTCTTGAGAGAGGAGAACTATGGCGACATCAAGCTACCTCCAGGCAACATCATGAGCATCTTATCTCAAAGGTTGGCTTCTTTTTCTTCTTTTCACTCTCTTATTCTGAGCCCTCCCTCATTAGGTGAAAACATATTTTCCTCCTCAGGTACTTGATATGCTTGAGCGCTAGTTACTTTGGCAGCTCGGCTATAACCGGGGTAATAATGTCTAAGCGCCATGACAGATATGAGCGCTATATAAGTGGCCATTATTATTATTATCTCTTTGCTTTGCAATTCAGCCATTGTGAGTAAACTTCCTAAGGTTTGATTATTTGTTTCATAATAAAACTGGGCACTTGACATCTCCAGTAGGATTGAAATTCTCAATATGTATCCTCCAGCTCAAAATCTTTGATTGTTTAGATGTATCTATCTTATGTCACGTAAGGTGCTGAATGCACACAACTTTAGACCCTTGTATTGATTTGTATTTTTCACACCAGCAACAAACTCAGACTGGAAAATATTCATCATCTTTTCACATGTATGTTGAACTCGTTTATATCTAACATTTTAATTTGTTTTATTCATCTTACTGTAAATATGAACCATTAGTGTTGTAGTCAAAATCAAGTGATAGTATTTGCCTTGTGTTGTATAGTAAGTTACTCTCTGTTTTGTTATTGTTTCACGGAATGTGTCCATTAGTGCTTGTACATGTATTTCCTTTTTCTGTGTTTTCCTAATCTATTATTTCATATTAAATAGTTGCTTATGAGGGTGCTTTTACTACATATTATTTTCATATTATATATTATTTTCATCCGGTTTTTGGTCAATTTTTCGCTGATGTGCCTAGGTTTGGTGAGTTGATGCGTAAGATGTGGAACCAGCGAAACTTCAAGGCCCATGTCAGTCCTCATGAGATGCTACAAGCCATCGTACTCTGCAGCAAGAAGAGATTCCAAATCACTGAACAAGGTTAGACAAATTACATCATCCTCTCCATTCAATGTCAGTGAATTTTGTTGAATGTCTATGATTAAGATGGTAAAACTGTTTCATGATGTGATAGCTAGAGCCGTTCCATTCAAAGAGGCAAAGTCTTAAACGGGTATAACACCCATCATCATGGAAAGGGAGTTTTTAAAGATTATTTGAGATGCCAGTTTTCAGGATTTTAGGCCCTTGCTCACAACAATGATGAATGAAAATCAAACATCCACTGTTGACTTTGCTCACAAGTGGGTGTACAGTGGAAACTTGCTATCAAGAGCTCTGATATAACAAGATTCCTGATATAACAAGGTAATTTTGCCGGTCCCAAGTCTTTATGTTCTTTTGTTTTTTTACCCTGATATAAGAAGATTCCTGATATGACAAGGTATTTTTCATGGTCGCAAAGTCCTCGTTATAGTGAGTTTCCACTGTACAAAGTGTGATCAAACATGCCATATCATGTGATCAAACATTACTTACTTTATTTTGGTTGAAACAATATTGCTCATATGGGGTAAAAATGGAAGTGGGAGACATGGGAGGTGATTGTGCATAATATTTTGTATTCTCCCTCCATTTATCAGGTGATCCGGTTGAAGTACTGTCATGGTTCATCAACGCCCTCCACGCCTCACTTGGAGGGACCAAGAAAACCAACAGCAGCATCGTCTACAAGACATTCCAGGGCAGGATGAAGATCTTCACCAAGAAGGTGCTTCCTGCGGACATCTCCGATGAGGAGAGGACCAAACTACTCAAGACTGAAGAATATAAAGGTCAGTTGAAGACAGGACTGTAATCCAGATCGGAGCTAGTTTCTATTGCAGAAATCACACCATCAACTGATCCTAACCCCCCGCAAAGCGTTCATCAGTCCTGCTGGTTGCTTTTACAACTAACAATTCTTATGTTATGAGCAATATCATCTATCAACGTCATGTGATGTGCCCCCTGGAGGAGCATTTCTCAAAATGAATCTCCTCTTGAACCATTTGATCCACAACCGGATGGCTTGTGACCAGGCACCACGAAAACACCAGAAAGTCACATTGTGTGATTTTCAGTTAGAGCTCAATAAAGGTGTTTGGGGTCGGCATGGTCAAATGTCAGTTTTGGGTATTTCCTGAAAGAATATATTTTTTTATAGGAAATTTAAACATTTGGCAGTACCAAACACTCTAAAAGTGGTGTGTTTGACATGTTTTAGTAAACCTATGTTTGCCTTCTCTGGATTTTGTTGTATTACTTGTATTTTTTATGACCCTGAATACTTGTCTCACCTTAATCTCCCATAACTTTAGAATAGAAAAAGCTCTTGTATTGATACTTTTTCAACATAATGAGCTTAATTAGTATGCCAGGTTTTAGGACAGTCTAATAATCCCTTCATAGAAATTTATACTGACTTATAATCCTCCCTTTGTCACATTTGCACATTTTCTCGCAAGTCAGAATGCTTCAACAGACTGCAAACTTTAAACCTTTATTTCTCACAAATAACATTCTCCTGTTGACGGACAGTCAACCTGTCCGATATGTCTTCTCCAATCTCAGCCCTCTCAGTGTAAAGTCCTTATCAGGACTTCACACTTTCAAGAACGATTACTTCTACATTCTCGGAATTTTCTATCTTGCCTTTCCTTTTCTTCTCTTCTCAACTTTTCTCCGCTTTCTTCTTCTTACTCAAGTCCTTTTCAGGACTAACCACATGGTGAACTGTAAGCCTTTTCTCCACGTTATCAGTACCACCATGCAAACCTCTACCGTCAAAGATCATCCAAATAACATTCTGTGGGACTAGGCATTCTGCTCTTTTATTGAGTGGGTTAGGAACATCCAATGCTAATGAGTTATATATACATGTATATCATTTTGAAGCTGAAATTCTCCTCTTTTAGAATCAGGCCGTAACTAAAAGTTCATATCTGGCGACGCTTTGGTGGTTTTGTGGTACCCAGTCACACTAATCCACTACAACATGACAACTTGTAAGAATAGCCAAATCAGTATGATGATATAATGTACCTTTCATTCAAACAGTGACGCTTACCCATCTCATTTTGTTTTCTCTCCATGACAGAAACGGTGCAAGACCAGCCCTTCCTGTTCCTCTCCCTAGACATCCCTCCTGCTCCTCTCTTCAAAGATGAGCTTGAACAGAACATCATTCCTCAGGTTCCCCTCTCATCACTCCTTGCCAAGTTTGATGGCCAGACAGAGAAGGTATGCTATGTTTTGTTTTTCATCAATAGATCTGGTTTTCGATGACTACCATGAAAGAGCATTCATACATGTACTTCTGCCTTTACACTCTGCCCAAGGTACATGGATATGAAATATGTTTTATTATTATGTAGTTGTCGTTATTTCATGAATAAGATATAGAGTTGCCAACTCTCCCGGATCCTGCGGGAGACAGCCAAAAAAACAACCCGTTTGCTACGCCCACTCAAAATCTCCTTTCTGATTCCATTTTTCTAAAGTTGGCAGCTCTGAAGATGTAAAATATCTTGTGATTATGTCCAATAATAATATTCCTTCATTGATTCACTGCAGGAGTACAAAACCTACAAGGAGTCGTTCATCAAGCGTTACCAGCTGACGAAACTTCCTCCATACCTGATGCTATGCATGAAACGCTTCACCAAGAATACCTTCTTTGTAGAGAAGAATCCAACCATTGTCAACTTTCCTGTCAAGTGAGTGTAACCCATATGAGAGACATCTGGGCCCTGTTTCATAAACATGTTATCAATAACAACTGCCCCATTTCTATGACAAATTTGCTGTCAGCCAATCAGATTCAAGGATTTCAGAAGTTTTTAACAATTATATAATATCGACTGGCTTGAGGGGGATATCAAAATATATTGCCCGCAACAGAATCATATTGCGACAAGGGCAATATGGTTCTTTTAAGGGCAATATTTTTGATATTCACCGAAAGTAGAGCCAGTCAATATTATTATTATTACCAAGACACTATATCATCTATATGCCTATTTTGTAGCAATTACAAACACATCTGTGTGCCAGCTGTCAGTCCTTCTGATTTCAGGTTATTCATACAGATATGTAATCTAGGCCAAGCAATTGTGACGTAAATTGTTACCGCGCGTGTCCATTGTTTAAACCTTTGTACACTTTTCACGTACACAATACTACGCGTATGCACTTTGATTAAAAGCACACTGACAAGAAAGGGTGGGATATGGCAAAAAAGTTGCCCTCTTTTTTAGTACATTGGTCTATGGGGAAAACCCGGAAGAGGGCAATATGGCAAATATTGCCCGCTACGGTGACGGATTTGGAGTATAGGGTGCAAAATACGGCTTTTTATTTTGCAGCTAAAAATGCCCTATATAGGTAATAATTATAATTATTTTCTGAAACTAGAGATTCCAGGCACTCCAATGATATATAATACTTGTAGTTTTTTTTTTCAAATAGAGTCCACATGCAAACATGTGTCTCGTGATACACTGTCTATCCAGAAAAATCACCTTTTTCTCCTGTTTGCTCCGTCGTATTGGTGACATAGTAGTGGTTTAGAGGTGCCACTTTACCCGTCGTGTCACTTATCTTACAACTTCTGTCTTCTACCATTTTGAAGTAGTTTACTGCATCATGTCTGAATAGGTCTAATAGATAAAGTTGAGTTCTGGTCATGATATTGAATTGAACTGACTCAAAGCAATTGGGAAAGGTTGATTATATAGCACATAAGAATTGGTGTATGCTGTAAGTTTTGGAATCACCAAAATGATAAGAAATTGACTTAATCTTGCTGAAATTCACATGCACTGCACACAGAAATGTGTATATGTATATATACACACAAATGTTCGACCCAAACATTTCAGCCGTTTCTTGTTGTATATTGAATGCGAGGGCATTTGAAGAGCAATCCTTTTCAGGGGACATATCTACTTTGATAATCTTCCAAACTAACATGATAAGAATGAGAAAGCTCGCAAATTATTTTTTACCTTTCCCAGAACTCAAGCTTCCCTTTAAAATGATAGATTGGTTTAGATGATAAATGACATTTTAGACCTTCAGACACTTTTTCCTTGGCAATTTTTGTTTTTACTAGCCCCATGTTTTTCGAAATTAATAGCTAGCATTGTCTTGAAAAAAAAATTTCATCATCCTTTTATAGTGCCATTCACTTCTTGTGTTGTTCTTTCGTTTGTAAACCATTAGGAACATAGACCTTGCAGAAATGCTACCAGATGACCCGGAAGTACTTGCAGCCCACAAGTACACAACCTATGACCTGATAGCCAATATCGTCCATCAAGGTGAACCCGGCAGGGGCAAGGGGACTTTCAAAGTCCATGTACTGCATAGGGTAAGTTACATGAATCTTGGAGTTCAACAGATGAATTTCCCATGGCAAGTGTGTATGACACCCTCTGCATACGGTATGATTAAACTTTAACAAAATGCATGAAGAAGCTTTACATTTAAGGGTTGGTATGTATTAAAGACTGCTACATGTGCATCACATCACTTATGACTTTGTTTGAAGGTGAAGTGCACCCTAGAGATGTTGAATAATCTACACTCTATGAAAATGATTTCATTATACTTAGCATTAACCCATATCATATCTATTATTTTTGCCACTCTGCACATACATGTATGTGATACAGTGGAATCTTGTTATAATACACTCCTTGGGACCAAGGAAATTTCCTTGTTATATCGAAACCTTGCTGTATCAGGACTAAAAAACAATAAAATACAAATGAGTGGGACCAGGAATTGTTATAAGAGTGTTCTTTATTACGAGGATCCACTGTAAATGCTGAAGTATCTCATCATGGCAGCTCAGCTAACTGCTAACGCCAGGGTAATGGTAGTATTCAAAACTTTGTATCATCCTTAGGAAAAAAAAAATCCTCTATAAATCCACTATCATTATTATGATTCTGCTTCTTTCAGCCATCAGGGAAATGGTTTGAGATTCAAGACCTGCATGTGGCAGACATTCTTCCGCAGTTGATCACACTATCTGAGGCCTACATTCAAGTGAGTACCTGTTGGACAGTATTGTCATTAGACCCGATTGTTAAACATACTGATAAGCCATTAACCCAAAATAAAGCAAACAGTGATAAAGAAGGATGATTACTTTCATTGGTGTATGGAAAAATTTTCACCGGGGGGGTTACGTCATGTCTTTAACTTTCTTGTTTTTAAACTTATTGCGAACAAGCCAAAATTAAGCTTTATGTAATGAAAATGTACAGAAATTGTATATTCCGGCAACCTCGCTGCCCGATTATGAGGTGGTGATTGCCCGAACATCGGAAGTTTAGAAATCCTAGGGGAACTGTAGCCCCCTCCTTCCCCCGCCATGTAAGCCCATGATTACTTTACTGTTTTGAGAATAAATGGATATTTTTTTAATCCTTCTTCTATCTCCCACATTGGAGGCCATGGTTTTCCTTAAAAAGATATATAAAAAGTATTTTTGTTGGATTTAAAATTCTGCTTTTGGGGGAGAGGCATAGGCAAGCATTGCAGAAAATCAGTTATTGTGCATCATTTATTCATACATTTTTTGCTTTTTAATCCTGTTACAGATATGGGAACTAAGGAGGGACAAGCCAAGAGAAGCTATCGTCAAAGCAACACCCACAGTCACCAAGTCATGACACTAGTTCCTCTCATGCTCCTCCTTGTTTTCTGTTTCTTTTTAGATGTGTTTCGTTGTAAATATACATGCATCCGAGATGCACATCCATGTGCCTTCATGTAGTGTACCTATTCCATGCTCCGACAGATGCAAAAATAGTATTCCATTAGTATCTGGGTTCTTGGTAAGAATTTGTTAGTCCTCTTCCAAAATTAAAGATAAAGTTGAGTTTCGGGCCATGCGAGAACATTGTGAAAGAAACTGTCTGCAAGTCATTGGGAAAGGTTGATACATAAAAATTAGTACATGTTGTAAAGTTTTGGAATCAACAAAATGAGAAGAAATTGTTCAGCCTGAATATTTCAGCTGTTTCTTGTCATATTTTGAATGTGAGAGCATTTGAAGAGCAATCCTTTTCAGGGAACATTTCTACTATGACAATCTTTCAAACCGACATAGAGAGAATGGGAAAGCTCACAAATCATTGTTTTACCTTTCCCAGAACTCAACCTTCTCTTTAAGAGAACTAGCCCTTCATCTTCCGTGGGGGAATGTTTAGAGGACCACAGCATTTTTGCAGCTTGAAAGTACAGTGTATGCATTCCCAATATTTATTACCTCTGTCAGGAAGAATTCACCCTTGGTATTTCCTTTTTTACAAGTCCTTGATATTTAGTACATGTACATGTATTGACAAAAACACTCTGCTAGTGTGTACTGCTCAGAAACTTCTACAATAAGCATTGTATGAATAAACAAATTTGATGACACAAGCTTGTATCAACTAAAATGAGTTTCATTGCAAAATGCATTATCTACATAGATTATTTGTGACCCATAGGCTCGTGACTATCAGTCAAGTCACCTTTATTAAATTTTCAACTACTTTATTGAATCTAGAGATTCTCAGCTTCATGATACATAATTTGGGGTCATCAAAAATAACTTCTGTTTTTATTAAATTTGAAGATGAAGAATCTAAAAGCTGTTTTACTACACGTATTGGTACCAAATGAAATGTCACCTGGTGGAGACTCGGTTACAACGGGCCTTCCAGATCCGAAGTGAAATTTAGTCCTCCCAATATTTATTGCTTTTTTTGGTTTGGCCTTGGTACTCGTTTGTCTATTTCTGAAGTCCCACATGCTTGCTTTGATCACCAAGTGTATTTTGCACTGAAGAGAACCCTGCCTACAAGTACCAAGTATTATTTTTATGACCCCAAAAGGCACCAATTTATTTCAGTAATTCACATATTTATTACAAAAATATAGCAAATATAAATAAATGGTTACACTCAGTAAAACCAAGGCAAGGACATGGCTAATTCCCATTTTAATACAATTCCCTATCCATAGGTGCATAAATAGGAAGTTCAAATACATTTGTGCTTAACATGTTTTTTTTTTCTTTTGTCATTGAGCAGTAATAAACATTGCTATAAACTTTACTTATATGATACTCATTCCTTAGTCTTTATTATTATTGTTGTTGCTTTAATACATGTGTATTGTGTACAATGGTACTTTGTGATAATGTCCATTTAAAAATATCCAATATCTGTTCCCGATAATATTACTAAAACCCTTATTTTTACTTACAGAAAAAAGAGGAAGTTATGAACTTTTTGCAGGGTAAGATCAGTAATGATATGGGGATCATGATGTGTGATGGAGAACTTTCCCACTTGTTTTGTACATAAATTACTCAAAGTATCCTTTTTTCTCAATTCTTATGCTGAAACAAACCTTTTCCATGGGAGGACATCATGTATCTTGGACAAAAAAAGTGTTATCTTCTGTTATTTCAATGGACAAAGGGAGTATTTTAGATATTTTGTTCACACCAAATGGAAGAATTCTCCATTTATGACATTAGACATAATGGTCAGAATTGCCAATAGCAGATTCCCCATACATGTAGCATTAGAGATTTCAGCTTTCAAAAAATCCATAACTGTCTTATTCTTTGTCTGGTTTCTCAAACGTTTACGATTCTGCTTCACCTCAATCCAAGTTTCCAAGAAGGGTTAATTCCCCATTAGGTGTACAATACAGAAAGTATAGGGCAACAAAAAACAACTAAAATTCTTGGCTGGTTCGCAGCTATGGCAGTGAAGCACCTCACAAATACTCCAATAAACAGAAAACTGTTGCCTTTGGTATGTAAACAATGCAATTCAATTTTTATTTCACCACTTGGTGTTTTTGTGAGGTGATTTACTGCCTCATGTAAAAACAAAACCTCAAAGATTTTCATCTGTTTAGTAATTAAAATTAACAAATTTCTACTAGAAATCAAATAATAATAATACATGCAATGCATAATTCATATTCTATTACATAATCCTCCCAATAAGCCACTTCGGGGATGCAATCGGAGCATGAGCAGATAAAGGTCATCTGTACCAAAATTCTAAAACCCACTGACACTAATATTCGATATGTGCTCATGAATGTCATGTAATCATTATTCAATTATGCACTAATGGTGCATTCCATGATATCCAGGTGGAAGTATTCTTTTTAAAGGGGGAAACAAAAGCTATTCATGAGGCACCTCTATCACTCCCAGAGTTATTTTTCTGAAGTGCACATAAAGGGACCCTCCATGTCTAAAATATCTGTGGATATTTGGGGTCATTTGTACCATGCGCTAACCCCGAACTGGCTTATTCACCTGGCCTCAAGATAAGCTCTTGAAGCTAATAATGACTTTGCGAACATTCTTTTCACAGCCCATACACAATATCTGATAAACTGCTGGTAATATCCTCTTCAATATCAGTGAAATATATTTTCCTGAAGCAGAGTCTTACATATTTGTAGCTGTATGTACAATGCTGAACAAGAGAACTACACAACACACTCGTGTTGTCAATACTTAATAGACTTAAACAAATTATCAATAATACTTTAAAAATAAGGTCACTCATCCATTAAATATTCCAGTTGTAACAAAAAACTTCATTTCTTACAAGAGAATTGTGCTGTCCAGTTGACTGCTACAATTTCTGATTCAGTCGAAACATGTCTGAATAATTTACAAAAACAAAAACAAAAACGAGCAATGCAGCTCCCTGTTCAGTCCACTCTCACAAGATGTATCATTAAGAGCTTGTTGAGGAAGTTTGATGAGATCTGCATGATAAGAAACAAAAAGGTCACATGAGCATTAAATGAATATCACCGTTGTGGCCCCAACTACCCCCCCTTCCCCCCCTCCCGCCCCTCCCCCCAATGCTAAGGGCAAACATTGTCAGAAGAGGGTACAAACTCGAGCAAAAGGGGGAAATCACTCTGTAATGCATATATCAGCTCAAGTTGATACTCAATGAATTATATGGTTTTCATGGTGGTTTTAGGGGTCTGTCCAATGATTCTGCAATATTCTGTATATATCACATATTCATAATATTGTTCAGTTATTCCAGCATGGATACGTCAGTAATGCTATTCTCTCCCTCCCCTCTCTCTCTTTCTCTCTCTCTATGTGGTGATGTACATGTACAATGCTTCTAAGTTTTAGTTCATCCCTTGAAATTAATTCAATGAACATTACATGTATACTTACCAATTAGACCTACAGGTATCTATTGAGGGGGCCATCAAAAATGGTTAACACTTTACTTGCTACAAATTGAAACCCTTGACTGCCACATTGTTTGCAGTGCTACATGTACACTGCATGTGTGACAAAAGTCAACAATGGCATTCCACTGTTTGTTAGTTAGTTGACTAAGGTAGGTAAAGGGTTAAATGAAATACCTTATGACTGTAGACAGCATATGCCATGGTTAGATGGTGTCCTGAAGTTGCAGTAATAATCCAGAGGGCATGGGATGACCGAGTTACACGACCTTGAGAGTAGAGCCTGACCTCCTCCACAAACTTCAGCTGTGGTAGTAGCAACATGATAGAAAAATGGAGAAAGTTAATGGTAAAACACTTTTGATGCGGACAATGATACATGTGTCATACATTTTACCCGAGTATACAATGTCATGACTGGAGCTTTTTTGCAAATAATAAAACATTGACCTTTTTATGACAAAACACTTACACCAGCTGCAGAACTTTAATGTTTTGATTCACTTATTTTGCAGCATGAAACTTTTCTAAATTTGTACCACAAATAAGATTCACAAGATTTTCTTGTTTGCCATAACAACCTATGTCAGTTCAGCATTATGTCATGTTCCCATGTTGTAAAAGAAATATCACAATTTATATATTTCCATCACAAAGTATCTTGTTTTATTTTGACATACACACTCATAAATGAAGAGTGACTAAAACTCTCCTTCCCATCCCAAGGACAGCCACTGATTTCCCTCCATTTGCGGAGGTATAAACACATTTTGTAGAGAGTAAAGGTTGCCAGAATAGGAGAATGACCTTGAACAGAGACATGCTGAAGCTTTTGTCTTGCACTCATCAGAGTACACTGCAAGAATGAGGAGAAGAACGAAATAAAAAATAAACATTCTTTCAGTTTGCTCTGATGGGTGCAAGATGAAAAGCTTCAGTACGTCTCTGTTCAACGCCATTCTCGGATTCTGCAGTACCAAACATCTTTTCAGTTAACAGAACAATGTAATAGCACTCACAGCAATTAAGAGGTTCTCCGCTTGCTGTCTTGGTATTGGGTATCATGGTACCATCAGGTTCACTACACCAACAATGTGTACCATCAGCTGTGCACTGTTGAGGTATATACATGCCCTGGGTGTCACATTCAGGGTTAGAGGCCACAGCCTGACTTATATTTTCTTTTTCGCGGTTAGATTCAAGCTCCTGCCTACATGGGGCTGTATGCAATAAAATGAACAAATAAAGAAGAGATGGAGATACTATCTAACATTTTTTAAATTGAAAATGAAAATGGTTTAACAATGTTAATCATGTGTTAAATGGGTACCAGGGGGAAGGAATTCCTTGAATGCTGTGAGCACCAAAATCAGTAGCCTAGCTAGAGCTTTGAACAACCTGCGTGGTGGAAGAGTGCCATAGAAATATCCATTATAATATCATCATTATCATTTAAAGCCCATAACAGACATGCTCTTTCAACAACTGTTCTGTAGTCAATTTCATACTTTAACCTTACTTTTACCATAAACCAAACACTATATGCAATCACAACCCTAACCCCATATGCATGGAGCATGTGTCTCCTGGGCAAGAGCAAAGTGCTATAATGTAGAGGTGTTGGGTCTAGTGGTCAAGTCACCATACTGTGGATCACAGGTAAGGGGTTCAAATCCCTTCCAGCACTACCATCCTTTGGCAAGATATTGATTTACGTTTTCGCCACACTCCACCCAGGTGAAGTAAACGGGTACAGGTAGAAGGTATTTCCTTGAATGCTTCAACCTTTTCATCAGGGCAGCTGGGCTACAGACAGGTACTAACCCAAAACTCTTTGGAAGCGCATAGAAGCATTGTTAAATACATGATATGGTCTATAACTGTACAAGAACTGGTAATTATCATTATTCTGGTGGAGCTGATCATAGTTTAATTGATACAAAACCCACCTTCGACACATAACTGAGCACTGTCTGCTGCCATCTCGCTGTTGGCTACATGTACTCCATCTGCCCTAACACACCAGCAGGATCCTGATGAATCACACTGCTTTGCTGAGTACGTGTCATACCCAGTACAGCGTGGGTAATAAGTTGAATTGGTACCAGTCGTCTGCTGTAGCAATGCATGGCAGCTGATATTGTGGGTCCCATACTGCCGAACTGTCCTCAGAAAAAAATAGTTGATTGTGAGTTGTGGTAATGACAGGAATTAGATTCTCACAGAATCAAATGTTATTTACACTGAATTTTCATGACTATGGATAAAATGATAGCTAAAAAATAATTTTGGTAGAAAATGTATAACATTAAAAGGGGAAAGAAAGTTTATCAGTTTATAACAAAATACTGAGATGATTGAAAGCAACTCTCTCAGGTATTTCATCAACCATAAGAATGACAGCACAAGTAGGTTATCGTTTTGCATTACATTTACCTGTGTGCGGTGAATCAGCAAGTCCTGTACAGTCAACAGGTCCTGTGTTCTGCTCATCGTAGAAGATGGCCCTGCATGCACCGCAGAAGTTGTAATGACAGATGGCATTGGGATGGGTCAGGCACGTGGCATCCAGGCATGGGTCAGTCATACAGACAACTGGAGGGGAACCAGGAGGGCAATCTAACAAGTCTGGAAAGAACAAGATAAATATGCAATATACATGTACAGCAATGGAGTTTCTCAAACAGGGGGCTACGGCTAGGCGTAGAGATAAGTCTTTGTTTTCAAAGTAAAATGCAGGGGGAAAGGAGGGAATCGGTAGGTGACCATGATAAGCAAAAATTTCTGGACAACCTGTGCCCATTCCTCTTGCATTACAGTATGTCATTTTATGCCAGGATTGTTTTTAAAAAGTAAGTTAGCATTGAAATCCTCAAAGTAGCAACACATTCAAAAGTTCAAAGTCAGTTTTCCCCATACTGATTGGCTATTCAATCTCTTTCCAGATACACAACATTCTAGAAAGCTCAGTATAAGCAACAAAAATGACAAGAGTTGCTTATTTGGAGGAGAAATACTAATCAATTCAGTCCTTTTTCTTTTCCATGTACCACATTAAATTTTCATGTGTTTTTGTGCACAGGGCCCGAAAGTAAAAGTGTTAAAATCACAGACTAGGCTACCCCGCACATAAAAGAGGAATAAATACAAATATATTCTTGATGGATGAAAGAATAAAGATTATACCATCAAAGCACACCAAAACAGATGGACAGCAATCCTCAGGGAACCGTTTTTTGTGATAGCAGCCTGCAGGAATCAGCGAGGGTTCTACACAAACCATCTCCCGGCATATTATCACACCAATCTCGGTACATTCGCAGCTGCTGAGGCAGTCATCTGTGTGCCACACTTCCCCAAGACGCTTGATGCTGTGACGATCATTAAAGCAGACTGAGTGGGAAAGAAATATTGGAGAAAATTTAGATGGAATATGACTGTGACTGTCATATAATTATATATTTTACAACCCAAAAATTCACCAAAATTATATGTGTAATCTCACAAATTCATTTGTCACACTATGCCCTAAAATAAAGCCGAGGGTCTTAAAAAATCCTTTCTTGTATGCTGTTATACACAGTTCAATATTTTCACAAGGAGGGCTTATGTGTGCATAATGTCTATCCCCCCTCCTTCCCCAATCCCACTGTTATTTTTTGTTACTTGTAAAAATGAACTATATTGTACTGCAACGTTTTTTGTCCCCAGGGTTTTACCACATCATCTGTGAATGAGGTCTGGGCCCGATTCATAAAACTTTCTCTCAATAACAAGTTATGATAGTTGTTATAGGCTACTGAAGTCCTTGCATCTAATTGGCTGGGAGCAAATTTGTCATATAAATGTGGCAGTTGTCACTGATGACAAGTTTTATGAAACGGGCCCCTGACTTTATACTTACAACCAGTGCAGATGTACTGCGGACACCCACAGTCCTCCGTCACTTCAAGCACTTCACAGCCCCGAGGTGGGTTCCTGCATCGCGGCCCCATGCAGACTGAATGACCTTGAACACAATTACAGGTAGTGCAGTGATCACGGTTCCATGTCTCATTCTCATGGTGGTAGTTGCCCTGCAGATCTACACATCCGTAATCCCCTTCAAAAGAAAAAAAAATATACTGGATAATAATGATAATAATCATATTATTTTTAAACTGTAGTCTTGGAGACATGCCCGCACCAGGAAGGCGCGAATTGTATGAGCAGGCAGGCCAAGTCATCCGCCTTGACCCCTCTCTTGTACCGTGTAAGGGTTTTTCTACATGTATATAGTAGGACCGTTATCAGACGTCCCAGGGGGGGTATGTCGCGGCCATACAGTCAACCATACTTGTTCCAGATTCTTAGAGATACCCGCTTTAAGGATGGAAATGGGTTAGGATTTTGACCCCCTATCACAGGCTTTTTGGAAGGGAAGCCATCAAAGTTACCCCCTATCACAGGCTTTTGGAAGGGAAGCCAGCAAAATTCCCCCTGATCTAAAAATCCGAAATTTTTCACAGATTTTCCCTGAATATAGGGTATCAAAAACCCCATCAAACCTCTAGACTTAAATCCTCGTTTAGGGTGCTTTTCAGAAAGTCATGGACTTGGATGCCGTGCCTCAAAGAGACATACCGCCTTGGGTCAGATGTATGTTGTTGACCTCTTGGCCAGTCATACTGTACAAGAGAAGGGCTACTAAAACTATTAGCGGTCATCTCTATTTCTCTAACGGCTTCTTAAAAATAAAGTTGAGTTCTGGTCAAGTGATTACATTGTGAAAGAAACTGTCTGGAACAAGTGGGAAAGGTTCATTATGTATTGTATACTGTGAGGTTTCTGAATGAGCAAAGGACAAGAAATTGACTTAATCTTGCTGAAAATCACATGCAAGGTACACAGAAAGACAGATGTATATATATATGGGACTAGGTACACCCACAGGTACACTTTTTGGCTATTTCTCGTCATGTTTTGAATATGAGGGCGTTTAAAGGGCAATCTGTTCGGGGTACTTTTCTATTTTATGCTTCCAACCTGACACAAAAAGAATGAGAAAACTCACAAATATTATTTTCACCTTTATCAAAACGCAGCCTCCTCTGTAAGCCTTATTATGCTACCACGTTTGCAAACAATGCACATGATCACCAATGAAATTTAGTGAGAAAAGGTGTCAAATATATAGAACTTTATTAATTTCACTTTATGAGACAAACATTGTTCTATGATATATCACTACCTAATTCATGAACTAGTTTTGAATTTCAAGAAGAAGAAAAGCTTTCTGTCAAAAAAATATACAGTGCAATACAAAAATTTAGGCAGTTTATTTAAACTTCTTATGGTACTGGAAGGTTAACGTCTCTTTACGTTTGTATCTCTGTCATCCCGTTTTTTTTCTATACCATTTTCTTATTATGTTTCTGTCTTTCTTTCTGTGATCTCTTTTCTCTCCCTCTCTCTTTCTCTCTCCCTCTATCTCCCCCACTTGTTCAAATGTTTCAAGACACTTACTGCAGTCTGGAATGCCATTTTTTATCCTTGTTCCGGCCACCTCCCTTCCCAGATGATCAGCACACCAGCACAAGCCTTCAGCAGGGTAGCACTGAGTAGCATTAAAGAAGCCACTATCTGGGACACAGGAGGGGATGTAGGGGCCGGGTACGCGAGTGGGACTATCGTCAAGGAGGTGAAAAGGACTCCTCAATGAACGTACTGCTTCACAGGGCCTCTTGAAATCTAGGCAGATGTAGAGAGTTTTTTTTTCAATCAAGCATTTCAGATGCATCTGTATTTTATTTCATCTATACAGACATAAATCAATCAGATCTAATAATTTTCATCTCTTCAGTTCAATTCAATTTGATTCAATTCAAATTTATCGGTCATGCACAAAAATAAAGAAACTTTCTGTATACAAATAATTTTCTGGCTGTTTGCTACCAACATGCAGTCTCGCCTTCTGACAATAAAAATAATGTGAAATAAAACCAATGTCACAAACTGTAGGCCTATACACATATAAAGGCATAATTGAATTCTTATCATGTTCAAGGCCTACATCTTTATTCATAGGCAAATGAGACAGTGGAAAATACACCCTACATACACCTTAAAAGATACATTTGTAAAACATGGATTCCGCAAGTGAAAAAATGTATTCATGGAACATTGATTAATAAATTAATATTTTTTCCAGAATAAATCCATTGACAATGGGGTAACAAAGCTAGAGTTTATGAAAGATATTTGCTATACTAAAATCAAACCACACAAAATGTGCTGATGAATGAATACTAGCTTTAGCAAAGTCAAATTAATTTCACTCACTCACCTCCTGGACATATGATTTTAGGACAGCAATGATTAGGCAGGAATAGTTGTTGACATTCAGGACGAGGAATCTCACAGGCCATCCTACGACATGACCTCTGACCTTCTTCACAGACGCAGGAGGTACAAAGGTCATCATTCCACATCTGACCTTCAGCTGTTAGGTGACCCCCAGCATCTTTGCAGCCTGAAAAATAAGTGGAAGGGGAGGACAAGTTATGTTTTAACCATTTTCTCATCACAAGCTTAAAATACATGTGTATAATTTCCTTGAGGAAGTTTTATAAAGTGGAATGTAAAAGCACATAAAACTGAAGCTCTTTAACTAAGAACCACATCTGGCCAATATGCAATCATCTTTCTACTATTCGGAATCAAGCTAAGGTAGGAGCAGACATGCACTGGATATCATATTTAAGTAGCTGGGACTCCAGTGCATGCCTTATACAAAGACAATAAAATCATGATTATACAAAAAAAAAGCTTTAAATACAAGCCCAAAATATAATAAATTTTTAACATGGTTGCTGATGTATAGAAACAATAATCAAAGAAGGGAAAATGAGTATGGCCCCATATTCTAAAATCCGGTTTTACTAACACTCCAGTTTAATTTAAACCAGAGTTTAATCAAACTGACTTAGACTGCAAGTCCAGTCTAAATTTCTGTACAAAGTTAACCAGACTGAGACTGGAGTATATGTTAAACCTGAGTTCAGGATGTGACTATCTAAAACTCCGGTTTAAAGGGCAGATTTAGACTGGGTTTTAAAAAACACACTTGGACCGCGGTTGAAGTTAACCCAGAGTTCAGAATACGGACCTATGAGTTTGTCAAAAAGCAATCAAGACAACAGTGTGAGAAACTATGTTACATATATGGGTATCTACTTTCTTATTAGCCATATATTTAGTACTTTTCAAAATTCTTCAGAAAATTCACTTGTTGCAAGTCATTATCACAATCATGTCCCCCAGGATCCCAGGGAACTTTGAGGTGTGGATAAAGTAGAATTTCATATATTAATTATTTGTTAATACCTGGACACACAATATCAGGGCAGCAGGATCCCTCCACCTCTGATGGATGACATCCAGGGGGAACCTCAGGGCAGGGAAGATGGGTACAAAGAGGGGTGACACCATCATCACGACAGGAACATTGTGTGCACTCATTAACAGGCCATGGGTCCTCTGTATCCTGGCAGGTAGCATTCACTGGTGAGCAAAATGGAGTATGTATTTTTACCAAGTAATCTGATTGCAATACACTTAAAATCGCTGGGTGGTATTCTGAAAACCATTTCATTCTCTTGGAAGCAAAATGGAATATATATCTTCTACCGTGTTATCTAAATGCAATCAACTATTTTATGATGAGGCCGGTGGTATTCTATAAACAATTTCATCTCTGTAAACAGTGAGAGGTCTTCAAAGGGTCTGGTTCGTTACGATTCAACACTCTTGATGGAGTAAAATGAACGGGGAATTAAGTCATGTCATACTAGATATTTGTATCACTAGTGTGCTCAACTTTTGAGGGTTCATACCTTTCTCATTATTTGTCCTTGATTCATCTCAAACCTCTTACAACTTTGATTCTCTGATTTTTCATTCTGACAAACAAAATTATATTTTTGGGCGTAATGTAGCTCATAAAAGAAATCTGAAATTTAACATGGATCATGCACAAATATGTAAAAAAGAGAAGATCTATAAAGAAATCTAAAAGAGGAGCAATGAACATTTAAATTTAAATGCAATTTACATTTTTAGTTTAATCGCATTCTATCAATGACTCCTGAAAAACATATTTTGTGAGTAGTAGTATTATCAAAATGGATTGCTCACCACATGTGTAGCTGTAGTAGCAATGGCCAGGGGTAATCTCGTACTCGCAACCATCAGGGATAGAAGGGGTCCGGAAGTGGGTGTGTCTCACGACACCATGGAAACAGCTACACTGGGTGTCACAGTCCTTGTTCCACACCTCCCCATGGCTATGAAGCTTACCAAAGTCATCCGTACAACCTATGATGAAAAATATTCAAAATGTAAACCTGTAATATTGATAAAATCTAGTGTTCATTTCCATCCTATTGATTGCAATCAAAAATGCATATTAAAACAAAGAGGGCTATCATAAACTCAGGTACCTGCTATACAGGTATCCTGTATACCAGGTTGTGCATAATCTTCACTCCTAGAATATATTCAATGTAGCATAATTCATATGCATGCATACTCAAGAGCAATAGTGGCATATATTTTGTATTAAAGAGACAAAAAGAAATTACAGTCGCATTATGATGATTATGAAGTTACATTTTAAGGTGATTTACATTGTGCTACAGAGGCCCCTCAGTATCACAATATTTTCCATTTTTTCTGCAGTTAATATAACACTTCTACTCCAGTAGCTATTACAGTTTCTGAATAGATGGTATGGCTAAGTTTTAAATGTTTTCAAAATTCTTCTAATTATTTATGAAACAATAACTAGAGCAAATGTTGGATGACTTACTGTCTGCCACAGCATCCATACACATGAAGAGAGAACCAGTATAACAACAAAGCTGAGGAAGCCTGCAGTCTGAATTGGTCTCGCATCCTGTTTCCATGCCAACCTTTGGTTCAAGAAGAGATGGGCATCTCAACCCTAGTACATGGATACAAACAGAGACAGAGAGGGATAGAGAGATGGATGGAGACAAAGGGATGGAGGGAGGGAAGAGATAAGCCTGAAAAATGAAAACATGAAATAAAAATGAAAACACTGAATAACACAGCTCAAAACTTTGCTAGAGTATTGGTAAATGAGTGAATTGCAGTCTCTTGAACATTCTGACCAACTAACCTACCCTCAAAGGAAGACTGGACCACAGCTGTGTAACAAACTGAAACAGTTATAAATAGACATCTTTATAAGAAGAGAAAAGAGGAAAGGATACCAGCATTATGCCTGAGGAACTGCAGTTTACTCAGGTAATAAAACATTTATAGAGCAGTCATTCCACATTTGCTGCAGATGGTAACATAGCTATATGTATATCAACAAATAGTATAACCGTATATTACATTACAGTTCTATAAATTGGATAATAGAATAGGAAGGAAAATAGGGAGTTCTAGATCATAGTTGTAACATAAACAGAAAGTGGTTGAAGTCCCATCCCATCCTCAACTTACTGGCTTTGCATTGGCATGTTTGACATCCAGTGATGTGATCAACAGCATAACCAGAGGGGCAGACTGCCAAACAGTTCAGCTCAGGACAGACCAGATGATCTGAGACAACAGGGTCCACCAAAGAAGATTTGTTCCAAATTGGAATAGCAGTCAAGTCTGACAGAACACTCAGAGTGTATGAGTCTGTGAACCAAAATGTATAATAAAAACTTTACCACTAGCTCTCCTTTATACATGATAACATTCTTTTCATTTCAAGCAATCGCATTCTTTCTAATTGTACTGCAATTACTAATTCAATCATTAATTTCCATGATATCTCTCATCTGCAGCAGTTTGCCACAGAAAATGCCTTTGTCACAATATGTTGATACTTAGTAGACTAGGCAACAAGGTCCAATCATATCAGTAATATATAACCATACACCAAACATCAACTGGCTTAAGCTAAAACCTAGTATTGGATGTCAAGAGTTATATTCCTTCTTGACAATATCTTCCCTCATGGCAGTGTGCCTTGTGAAGATATCATTCAGGAAATACATGTATAACACCCTCAGCAGATCACCACATATTATACACCCCATCATAATCATCATCAATTATCATCCTTTTCCCCACACTATTCAAAAAGCTGGCCTGTACTCACTTGGAAGCTTGCACTTGCAGACTTCAAACTGGCCAGGACAGGTGAGAAACTACAACCCCTTGAGAATATAGATGTAACACCCTCAGCAGTAAATTATATGATATACATCCGTTGCTAGTCCATATATGTACACTATTGCACCAATAAAAGCTGGATTCCACTCACTTGGAAGCTTACACTTGCAGATCTCACATCGGCATGGGCAGGTGGCTAATCCAAAAGGACAAGTCAAGGTGCAAGACTCCAGGACTGGACAGTCTTAGAGAATAAAAAGAAAATGCAAATAAAATAATGAATATACATGCAATGTACATGTATATGGCTTGAAAAATTGATTTCACCTATCACAAATATGAAGATATATTTCAGTTTAACCCATTCAATACTCAGCCTGATCAAGATAACTTGGGCTGGAGTCCACATGGGAAATATGTGCAATACTAAAATCTAGTCATATCTGTTGAGTTGTCCCATTTCCAGATCACTCAGTTAATAATAAATGTCAAAACAAGTCCATTTTGGTTCCAACTTTTATTCATGACCTGTTACTTCGGTCTTTCATCTTCGGTGAACTCCCTAACACCAATCATTTACATGCATAAGTCAAAATACATGTGACAGCTCAATACAATAGCTTAGAGTGATAATAAACCAATAGCTTAGAGTGATAACTAACAAGTGTCCAGGACACTACAATATCCAACACGGTACCTTGGTATTAAAGCAGCTAAAACTGGAAACCAAACACTGACATGAATGCCAGGTAAGATATCCTGTGACATGCAGGCACAAATCTGCTCTTCCATAAAAAAAAAGACATATTGCCATGTGAAAATGTATATTTATATTGAAAAGATTCACTTTTTTGAAATAGAGTACATGCAAATTATTGAAAGCTTTTGTATCTATAGGCTTTGAGATGGAAGTCATTCTGTGCTACTATGTTCTATGCAATAAGCTCAAATATCAATGAAAGTCGAATGAGTCACTTTCCCTGCTTATCACCTTGTTTCTTTTATTTTGTGCTGTACAGTTCTTTTAATGCCAAATCCCAGTCATTATTAACTAACACCTAATGATTGGGCATTGTTTTGACAGAAAAGGAATACAGTGCATGTGGCACAATTCTGTAAAAATATCTGTTCTTACCTTCAGTTTTCTTGCATAGACAGAGTTCACATCCAAATTTATCTGTGGAAAAGCCCAGTTCACATTCAAGATCACAGTAGGATGGCAGTGGGTCACAAACTCCTGTTAAAACATTGGGAGTCATTCATGAGTATTAAGGGAAGCTGTTTTCATACAACTTGATTAACATCCCATTCTCTGTCTTATAATGATGGCAGTGAGATGGAAAACCATGCATTGCTTTCAACAAGAGTCTTATATACCAAATATATATATGTCTTAACCATATAAGAAAGATATAAGAAGACTCATATAAATTATTTTATCCATTGAGGTGAAAAAGTTTTACTGGTACTTCTTTGAAATATAAATCTGTTTAATACAGAATGTGTTTTTGGAGCATGCATGCCCATCAGACAGCCATATCATCACTTCATTGTGAGATTAGATAGTGAATATGAGCACAGATAAACTTCTCAGTGCTATCTTTGAATGATATTACTGACTGTACAAAAAAATAAATTTTTGGAGATTGATAAAAAAAGATTTTGCCATACTTGTAATCCTCAATCTCGTTGCAAAACCCCTCTACGTATGAATGACTTACCCGGGTGTTTGCATGCACAATTTGGGCAGCCATCTGAACCTGATGCAAGTCCATAAGGGCATTTAGAGTTTAGCTTGCAGTTGGCCAATGATGGACAGTTATCTTCAAAATCAAGGGAAGAAACACAAAGAACTTTATGTAATTAAATTGATATACCTAACAAAGCTAGATAATCACAATTCATTTTTAACACTGTCTTTAAAATATGACACAAATTTAAAACAAGGTCATTCCACCATGATTCTAATAAAATCCACACAAAATGATTTCCTTTAAACAATTTGGAGATGGATAATGATTCAAGGGACAAAAGTGGACAATGGCATTGCTATACAGTGTTTATTTACTTGGTGTTTCCTTGAGTGACCTCACTGAAAATATGCACAAAATTTGAATCCTTTACAAAAGAATTGGACAGAAATCATCTAATGACCAATTCTGCTATCAACTTTTTTTCTCACTAAAGCTTAGTAAGTAAGAATAATAATAATAATATGTCCATTTATATAGCGCAGCTACTATATGAATATACTCTACTGCGCTTAATCAAAGTATCACATTATTACCCCGGCTTTAGCCGAGCTGCCATAATAGGTGCTAAAGCATTCAAGGAATTTCTTCCTACCGGATTTACTTCACCTGGGTGGAGAGTGGTAAATGTAGATGAATGTCTTGCCAAAGGACATTAGCCCCGTAGCGGGATTCGAACCGCGAACCATGTGAGCCACAGTCCGGTGACGTATCCAGTAGACCACGACACCTCTACAAGAACAATGATAAAAACATTTAATCAAAGTAAATTTATGTACATGTACCTGGTTGATTCATACACTGACATATTTCACATCCATGTTGGTCAGATCGGTACCCATGATCACATGACAGGTCACATGATCTGGTAGAAAGAGCAACACAGTTTCTGGGTTTGGTGCCTGGCGCAAGGACTAGCACAGAGGCAACTAGCGGAGTTACCATGTAAACACAGAATGAGAGGAGAAACAGAAATAGTCATTAATTGCTCATAATGATTTATGTCAGTCAAAGTATGTATAGCAGACATACATGTATGTTAAAAAAAAACCTCAAATACACACAAACAATTGCACAAATTTTGTTTAGCACAAACAGATAAACCGAAACTGCACAATAATATTTATAGTCAATCCCAAACTGATTCAGTAAATACAAATATATGTAAGTACTTATTTTAATGAACATATTCACCATAAACTTGACAGGAATTCATTTCTAATGATACTGAGCTACAGAATTTAGCAGTTAACTTTAACAGTGCTCTGGGCCAAACTCATTCATACAGTCTGTGGTATTTGAGGCTTTGTAAATGAGCAGCCTATCCAATTCATCCGACACCATTGTCAAAAACGCTTTGTACCAGAGGTTAACGACAAATGAGCTGGTGGTATAAGAAGATGAATAGTACTATTAGTATCATAAACAGAAATGACATTTGAAAAGCCTGTGAATGTGGGTTTGTGATGGGAGGAATAAACTGCCGGTACAATAGGATGAAATGCCATATATAAAATTCCACCTCATTTGGAGCTAATTTGATCTGATGTGATTTCTTTACATTACATAACAATGGTATTGACAGTTTACATACATTCAGTTGTGAAAATAAAGTTTGAAATACATTCTGTGCCAGTGGTAGAGAAAGCAATGATATTCCACCAACCTGGCATTTTGCAGGAGCAGATCTCACACCCTTGATGATCTGTTGCAAGTCCAAATGCACAATGTATCATGGGGGAGAGGCAGGGGTCATCGCACTCTGATCCTGAGAAAGTTATTAATACCTTTGCTATCATTATCAATATACTTTTAAATATCTCAACACACAGAAAATTTATGTTGACAAAATACGGGTGTTCAGAATTAAAATATTGCAGACTGGTAAGATTCATGTTCATGAGAGCATGATAAATATGATACGTTTGCACTTTTGATATTGCTTGAAATTCATGCGGCATCTGTTAGGTACATTTTGGGGGACATGCCTGTAAATATAATTCTGTTTTTAGCATTGTGCATTTGTGTGTTTGCTAAATAAAGAGTTACACACTATGTCCCCAATGAAGTAGATATAATGTTTTTAAAAAATAGAATAGTATACCACTATATCTCCAGTAAATGTATGGAACATAATTGATCTATCAGATTAGAAATACCTTCAGAATGATTTAAATTCAGCATGGTGAACTAAATCATTACTCTAATGATCAATAATGAAACATATGATACACACTTCCAACACTGTATGAAATTAATCAAATTAGAAATTCAGAAATTCTAGTCTCCAAAAGCTTCTTTAAAAGATGCATGCATTGATTTGCATCAACAACTTTGCTATCTATTACATCAAGAAAATGAATTACTATGTAAGTTTCCTTACTTTGTATTATGCACTTGCAGGTATCACATCCATGGATATCAGTGGCATATCCATGATTGCACGTTAGTGGGCAGTTGAATGGGGTGATCTCCTGGCAGTACACTACATTGGTAAATAGATAAAGAAATAGAAACAATTAAAGTCACAAAATAAAGCATGGTCTTAACATCATTCAATCAATTTCTGTGAAGCTTGGATCATTCTCTTTAAACTTGGCTCAATATGCTCACTAAAGACAGGAATTTCTAAATAATTATGGCAAAATCCATAATTTTTAAGCATTACCTGTACATGCATTATGACTTTAATAAAACAAGATGGCGTGACTGCCGAAGGCTTTGGCAATTATCATAGTTTTCAGGAAAATATTTGAACCCTTTGAAAAATGATGATTTTCTGGCATACACAGTCAAATGTCTCATCTGGATTTCATTATCTCCTAAATTCTTGTGACTTTATCATCATCATCAGTATCAAATAATAATCCAGGCATCCAGACACCTTGAATACTCAAGTTGTGTCTCTATGAATTATCTCATTGTATGGTATTTTCTATTCTTTGTGAAGTGTCAATATTACTGACATTCTTGGCTACTTTGAACAATCAAATAATCAAGGAAGTTGTTGTGTACATCAGGTAGATACTTGGATTTGATGTAAATAAATGTATGAGAATACAGATCATTGATGACCATTGTTGAACAAAAGGATAGGACTCACCCTTCTTTCTACAACTGCAAAACTTACAGCCACTCTCATCAACATTGAATCCATAATGGAACTTGACCGAACAAGACTGGGCAGGGCATAAACTTGGATCTGAAATGAATATAAAAATTAGATAATACAGATCAATGACTAAAAAGAATCATATGTTACCCCAAACCTCCAGTACATTTCAAACAATACAGAAACATAACAATGATTCCAGAGATTGGTCTCATAGTAACATACCGACTCCATTAAAATTTTGTAAAATTATCACAAGATAGTGAATAAGTTATTTGCTTGAGAAGTAACATCACTCAGCAAGAACATGTAAAAAATTACCCCTTTTAAAGCAGTAGATTTACTTATGACAGGTGATCGCAACAGCAAAGTTATCAAGGTACAAAAATGACACAACTCTACATATGCATGAGTAGCATAATTATGTACCATAACTAAAAAAACAGTTAGCTAAAGAATTTTTTTTAAATTGATTTATGCAAGCATGCATAATGGTTCATTTTATGACCATTTTATGATCAGAACCTAACATGGATCCATATTCTAGAGCCAACATTTCAAAAGAAAGACTAAATCCAATGAACAGACCTGTATAAAAAAAATCAAATTCAACAAAAAGAATTTCTTAAAGGTCGTGAGAGACAACTCCATTCATATCCAATCATTCAAGTTTACCGCAAATTTATGATGGACCCTCGAACATTCAATATTTATTTACTGAAGTTTAATTGTGTATATCCATACTCGAGTACACTAGTATAAAGGCAAAAATATGATTATTTGTGGTGTAACATTTTTCTGATAAGAAACACAAAAGAACGATCTTTAAATGATCACTGAACTAAACAAGAATGATGGTTTTATGGTCATGCTCATTATGACGTGGGCTGCTTGCTGTTGTTGGTGCACCGTTCCAAGAGTTCATTCATGTTCCGACATTGATCGCAGTAAAGAAATCTAGATTACCCAGGTGAGCATTTAAATTAGGGCATGTATGCATGTATGCGTGTATGCACGATTTTTATGGATCTCTGTGCGAATGCATTGAACTTTGGTGTACATTCACGTTGTTGCATGCTAGCATCATATACTGACTGGCAGAAGAGGCTTCAGGATGTTATAAAAGGGGGGGGGGTCCTATTAAAAAACTCTGACAAGCAAAGAAAAGGGGTTGTAAAGAACATAAAAGAGGGGTCCAATTCCCCCAAATCTCTGACAAGCCCCAAAAAAGGATCCCCCTTTCAGTGCCAACTAGAAATATCACTGAAGATGATGATTAATACCCCTGCCCCGTGACAACAGCCTTTCTTGACTTTTGGTCGAAAACTGAGAAAGTAGTTCGATCCGCAAGATTTTTCCCTGATTTTCTGCCATAAATATGCCGTTACCATGGCAACGCAGATTCCGAATCATCCGAAAAATATGTCTTGCACATCTTCCCACCAAGACCAATGTGTGTACCAAATTTCATGACTTTCGGTCAAAAACTAAGTAGTTTGATCCGCAATGTGTTTCCTTGATTTTCTGCCATAAATATGCCGTTACCATGGCAACGCAGATTCCGACTCATCCGAAAAATATGTCTTGCACATCTTCCCACCAAGACCAATGTGTGTACCAAATTTCATGACTTTCGGTCAAAACCTGAGGAAGTAGTTCGATCCGCAATGTGTTTCCTTGATTTTCTGCCATAAATATGCCGTTACCATGGCAACGCAGATTCCGACTCATCCGAAAAATATGTCTTGCACATCTTCCCACCAAGACCAATGTGTGTACAAAATTTCATGACTTTCGGTCAAAAACTGAGGAAGTAGTTCGATCCGCAAGATTTGCAACGGACCGACCAACCGCCCGCCCGACCGACCGCCCAACCATCGACTGATTCCAATATACCCCCTTCAAACTTCGTTTGGCGGGGGTATAAAAATATTTTCCACTATTAATCTATCATAATTGGGTGGTCTGTCAGACCTCCTTTTAATTTTCTTTATTATTATTTTTATTTATTTATTTCTTTTTACTACAAATTTTTCTGGCCACCAAATCTCAAAATCGGCCAGGTCAATATCATTGAGTTTCATGTCATGTATGAGGCCAATCATGGACATGGTCCATTAAGCTTTTGAAGGTCATCAGGTCATCAAGACGCCATTTTGTAAATTTACAAGATCGATTATATCTTCATAATCGATCATCAAAAATCAACTATATTCACATCACATAAACTTCACTTGACGGGTCATCAAGTCATGTCCTCACAGGTCATCTAGAGGTCAGGACGTGCGCGTACGCGCGCGTCAAAATTTAAAAATGCTCAAAATCACGTAGGATCAAGTCTACACACGTTTCAGGTCATTTTGAGCATTTCAAAAAATTCCGTCCGTAAGCGTCCACGCGCGCGTTTTCCCGTATTCCACCTTGACGGAGCCTAAACTCGCCGTTTTTTCTTGTGTACTCTCATAGAACATAAAATTCTGAGCAATTTGATATCTTTTTTATCTTTCTATGACCATTAATAAGGAAATTATCGTCCGTCAAAGTTTGCAGCACGCGCGGGCGCGATCCCTCACTATAGGCCATATATGGGCAAAAACATGCCTATACAAAATTCACTGTAGCTCGTTAGATAATCCGTTGTCTCCCAAATTTTTTATCATCATCATCAGGTAGGGTATGAATCATAGATGGCATTTGACCCTTATAAACATTATGACATCATCAAAATGGCGCCAGAAGTCATAATTTCCATTTTTCATGTTTTGACGTCATCACATTTATGCAAATTTGGCTCTAGATTCGTAATTATTGGTCGTTTTTCGCCCAGATTTTGATATGTTATAGCTGAGACAATTCTCTACAAGATCAGTCACCACCATTTTTCATTTTGATGATGTCATCACCATCATCATTATATCATCATAATCATTATAACCATCATCATTATATCATCTTCATCATTATAATCATCACCATTATCATCATCACCATAATCATTTTACAATGACCGTTTCACACATTTTGCTACATTCCTGTCCTCAAGAAGCAAGCTACATTCCTGTCCTCAAGAAACATCTTCATTCATGGCATTCTTGACTTCCTATCTTCAGTTTAGCATTTCCCCATTGTTATGATCATCCTGATTACAATCATGATCATACAAATTGAAAGACAGACCACCTAATTCGTCCTCATGATGAATTAAATTTCTAGTTGTTATCTTTATATTTATATATATATATATATATATATATATATAAGTGTAAGGAAATAACAAATACAACAGCTTTGGCTTCGTGGGAATAAATACAATGTGAAAGAAATGCGAGAATAACGTTGCGTAGCTAAATCAAAGTTCCCCAGAGCTGTCCTCCCTTTTTTTGAAATTTTTTGCAAAGGCTGAAAAAATGTCTCCGCCGGGAATCGAACCCGGGTCGTTGGCTTAGAACGCCAATGCCTTAACCACTAGACCACGGAGACGGGTTAGTGGTTTCGGCGACACCAGATTCAATTGACCGACAGATTTGACAAATCTTCAACCTTATTAATTAATTCCTTTGTCGGGGGCAGGTGAGTTTTGAACAAAGACAAGCCGCGTGCCTCAGCTGGATCCATGCGAATGCTTTGAGATACATGGATCCAGGCTGCCATTAGCCTGAGCTACACCTCCTGCTACTGCCTTGTCAAGAATTGTAGCTCCTGTTGACTGTTGGTAAGTTTAACTAGAAATGTCCATTGCTGCGCAATGGGAATGTATCCCCGGCACTGACCCTATAAAAGACGAAACACTGGGGCAGCATCAGCAAACACGATGGATGTGTAGATTGCACTAAGACACACCTCCATATAAAATTTGAAAGAAATCCGTCAAGAAATGTGGCAGCTAGAGCGCACAAAAGACATGTGACCTTTGACCCTATACATGATGGACCAATCAGGGCACCATTATCAAAATGCATAAATTTGTAGATTGTACCAAGATACATCTCTATAAAAAATTTGAAAGAAATCCATTACGAAATGTGGCCTGTAGAGTGCACTTACGCCATCCTCCAAATTATGACCTTTGACCCTATAGACGGCACACTGGTGGCAGCATCACCAAAAACTATGTTTTTTAGATTATAGCAAGAGACACTTTCATACAAAATCTGAACGAAATCCGTCAAGAAATGTGACCGCCAGAGCGCACACAAAGACATCTATCAAAATATGACCTTTGACCCTATAGACGGCACACTGGTGGCAGCATCACCAAAATCTATAGGTTTCTAGATTATACCAAGAGACACCTTCATGCAAAATTTGAACAAAATCCGTTGAGAAATGTGACTGCTAGAGCGCACACAAACTATCCACAAAAATATGGGCTTTTACACTATAAAAGACACAACACTGGGGGCAGCATCACCAGAAATTATAGGAGTCTAGATTTTACTGAGATACATCTCCCTACAAAGTTTAAAAGAAATCTGTCAAGGAATGTGGCAGTTAGAGCGCACACAATAATGTGATGCGGCGGCCGCAGCGGCGTAACGCTGCTGAATCCAAAGTATCCTCCAGCATTCTGCCGGGGGATACAATTACACTACATGTAAGCTTGGTTTCCATAATGTAGTTTCTCGTGAAGGTTGTAATATGCTTAGGACAGGCAGGCAGGCAACACCAAAAGAATGATACACATTCTTGGTTTTCTGTATTGAAAACATGTGTCAGCCGTTTTCCAATATTTTGGGATGGTCACTTCAGAATCTCAGCTAGAATTTCCTGTCCATCATTGTTAAAATAAATCTAATATTCTGTTCTAGTATTAAAAGCGCACATCATAATGATATGACCCCTAAACCCTTTCCAAAAGCTTTGAAAGTTATTAAGGTCACCTTTCTATACAGCGAACCCAAATTCGAGGGAGAAGAGTGAATAAGAAAAAATGAATTTGGATTTCTTATAAATATAATATAAATAAAGTTCTTTGGCATTGTATTCTTTGTAAAATAACAATTATATGTAATTTCTACCTGACGGTCTTTCATGTGGGTCTAGTCTAGGGGCTAAATGATGCATGCATAATAGTTTTTGCATTGTACATATAGGTAGACAGGGGGGCATGAGGGGGCCATGGCCCCCCCCCCCCCTATTCAGCCACTAAAAAAAAAAAAGCGAGGGCGAAAAAGCAGGGAAAGTGAGAGAAAAAGGCCTAAAACGGCGCTACAAGCCGTTATCTGGCTCTCAAAATATGCTAAACCGTCAAAGCAAAGGAAATAACTCTCCTCTCCCTGTTGCCATGGGTGTCGATCCCGGGGGATGGGGTATATATCAACAAAAAAAATTTAAGGTGGGGGATGGCCTATATTATCACCCCCCTCCCAATATTTTTTGATAAAATAAATAAGAATTATACATGTACATTAACTTAAAACTAATAATTATCCAAACTCATAATGTTTGATCTTGAAATACCATCACATTCTTTAATGATTAGAAGTAAGGAAATAAGAAATGCCATAATTTCAATTTGAAAATATCCAAGAAAATTTGTGAGCTCGCATTGTTATTCTCATCCGTCCATTGGCGTAGATCCGAGCATTCCTTCTTTTCATTAAAAACCATTTTGGGATGCTCTAAAATGCAAGTTTTATATACAGATTTTTGGAAAAATTCCCTGATGTAGGAGGGGCATACCCCCTTCCACCAACCGCTCGGTCTCTTCGCTCAGTGGTGTATCTAGGGTGGCAGGGGGGCACGTGACCCGGGCAGCACTTGGAGGGGGCGCAAAAACGCAAAGGAGAGAAAGAAAAATAGGGTGAAATGAAGAAAAATCATAATCTTTACGGATCACGCACACCCCAAATCCGCAGGGTAAATGCACTAGAAATGTCATTTTTGAAGGTTTGAAATGCGAAAATTTTCCAAAGCTCGGTCGCTTTGCTCCCTCGCATGATTATTTTCTTTCAGGATCTTGTAATTTCGCTCCCCCAGTATATAGTTCTTAAATAGCTTAAGGGTTTTAAAAAGTTTGAAAAAATAAAGATGTAATTGCTTTGCTCTCTATATCACGTAAGTTTCATATGACTCCTGCTAAATATTGTGCTCCCAATATAGGATAAAGTGTATAAAACAGCATTGGCAAAGGTTCAACTTTTGAAAGAAATCTCAACTTCAGATCGTCTTGCTGAATTTCTCGACTCTTTCTCAAGCCTATAGGGTTTTTGTTAGTTCTGCTCCCGATTGTAGAAGGGAGTGAATAGAAAACCGTTTATCAATGTATAAAATTCGAAATTCTCTACCGCTCAACTGCGGTGGTCAAATGCAAAATTTCCTGGGTAAAATGCACAAGAAAATGCGTTTTTTAGGGTTAAAAATTGAAAATTTGCCCCACGAGCCCAGAAAGCACTAACACCCCTAGTGTCATGAACACGGGGTATACCACCAGCTATAATCTGACCCAGCGGTCCGAAAGCTTCCACAACCCATCTCATGATAGACTCCCACGAGGCAGGGGAGAAGGGCTCCCGGGTGATAATGAAGAATTGAACGTCTTAGCGGCAAGTCTTGGGTCTATTAAAAAGCCATCAAGGCCTCACCTGACACCAGACCTTGACCTCCCGCACAGAGGCAAGGTCTGAAAAGGGCCTAAGAATCTCAACTGGTCCAGAGGACGCCGTCTGATTCTTAGCAACAAAGAAGGGCTCAGGAAAAATTTGCACAGCCCGATAAGCCAAAAGGTAAGGCCTGGGGTGAAACAGAGGGCGTGAAGGGCACTCCTTAACTGCCCTGGCACAAAGGCAACTAAGAACAGCATCTTGATAGTCAAAAGATGAAGAGACACATCAAAACTAGAGTTAGTTCGGGGATCGACAAACGCTGAGAGAACAGGAGCGAGACAGCCTAACTCATCAGGGGGAGATAGAAACTCCTGTGCCATCGGCAAAACCAGGGTGGACGGTGGCGAAAGCCGAGCAATAACCACGGATGGTAGAAAAGATATGTCCAGAAAAAAGAGAAGATCAAAAAGTCTACGACGACTTCAATAGGGGCTTCACACGGCGAGGCAACCAAGCTCTTGCACTAATGAACAAGATGAATGCGACCGCGTCTCCTATATGCCTCCGCCTAAATTCAGTTGATGGCTCAAACTGTTCTAGAAATATTTGATAACGAGGCTAAAAACCAGTAATTTCATGTAATTTTATGTAAATTGACCTCTGTGACCTCTGACCTTTGACCCACTTAGTTCATCTTTCTATGGGGATGCATACTGGTACCAAGTTTGAAGTTCTCACCTCAAGATAGTTCTTGAGATATCGCGGTAACGGTGCTAAAAACCAGTAATTCCATGTAATTTCATGTAAATTGACCTCTGTGACCTCTGAACTTTGACCTACTTCATTTTTCTATGGGGATACATACTGGTACCAAGTTTGAAGTTCTCACCTCAAGATAGTTCTTGAGATATCGCGGTAACGGTGCTAAAAACCAGTAATTCCATGTAATTTCATGTAAATTGACCTCTGTGACCTCTGAACTTTGACCTACTTCATTTTTCTATGGGGATACATACTGGTACCAAGTTTGAAGTTCTCACCTCAAGATAGTTCTTGAGATATCGCGGTAACGGTGCTAAAAACCAGTAATTCCATGTAATTTCATGTAAATTGACCTCTGTGACCTCTGAACTTTGACCTACCTACCCCAAAATCTAATCAGTTCCTCTTTCTATGGGGATACATACTGGTACCAAGTTTGAGGTTCCTACCTCAAATGATTCTTCAGATATCGCGGTAACGAGAAGTGGGACGGACGCACGGACGGACACACGGATGTGTGGACGCACGGACGCACGGACAACCCGAAAACATAATGCCTCCGGCACCCACCTTCGGTGGGCGGAGGCATAAAAAGGCCCCCAGTGAGTTGTAGAAATCACTAGCTGATTCTCTACAGCTCCGAATCAGAAACTCTGAAATAGAAACTCCGAAACAGAGCCCCGAGTACCAACACCGGCAAAGCAGGGAAAAAAAGTGAACTGCATGACGTTAAAGGAAGATCCCCGTGAGGGATTGGTGGAACCAAATCCGTTTTTGAGGAGCGTCACCCCGAAAGAAGGCATCCATCACAGGACAGAAATACAGTAACAGGGAGTCTTGACCAGAAAGTAGGAAGCTACCGGTACTAAGTTCATGGACCGGCACCACCTCCACAGCTGGGCAGCCCAGGTGTTCAGAAAAGAAGACCGAGAGCCGCCTTGGCGAATGACGTAGGCAGCCATTGTGACATTGCCCGTAAGAACAGGCACAGGGCGACTAGCAAGAGCAGAGTTGAAATTATGAAGAGACAGAAGGCTGCCATCATTTGCTAGCACATCGAAATAAGGGGTGTCTCTCAAAAGAGAATAGTCCCCCGAGACCATCTCGCCCAGACAAGAGCCGCCCCAACCAAGATGGGAGGTGTATGTCAAGAGAAAATGACAGAAGAGTGGTGCGACAAGCTTGCCTTAGGCAAGAGACGCACTGAGTCTAGGGGAGAGAAGGAACTAGATGTCTCTCAGGAGTGGAATGCAAACCGTGAGAGAATCAATGGCTGGTTTTAACACCCGATGAGATGACTCTGAAGAGGGCCTCAACAACAGCCTGTATTCTGGCAGGATCCTACTCGAGAACAAGACACTCAAAGAGCTGGCCATAGACCGAAAGGCAGGGCCCAAAACCAAAAGGTTTTGACCTGGAAAACGAAACCCACAGGTCTCTCGACAGAGGATGAATAAGGATGTGAAGCATGCATCCTAGAGATCGAGGGAGCCGCAAATACATCCCACTTGATTGAGGGCAAGAAGGATGCCAGGGCCTCCATGCAAAGTGCATAGGAGTCAGTTTTCCCCAGCACTTGGGGATGATGAAGATAAGGGAAAGGTAGAGAAGAGAAAGATATCTCAACCTATCAATGGCCCTTTATCAATAGCTTGGCGAACTCTAATGAGATGCACTGCCGAAGGGTAGCCGACATTGAAGACGGCAGAATCTGATGGCGCCGTAAGGAATAGGCTCGATCCGATCGATGACGAAGTCTATGCAGTCTGGTGACTAGAGCCACAGGCCGACCCCTTTGACTTCAACGAAGTCTATGGAGGCTGGTGAGAAAGGAACTGCTTAGTCATCTCCTGTGCCTGCTTGCGCCCTTCAAATTCACTCAGAAATGCACTGATAAAATGACCACCAAAGAGAAGGGCTCAGAGGACCATTCGTCCTGTAGAAAGGACAGGAAGTCCCTCTCCAACCACTCCAAGTATGGAGAGCGCCATCTGCAGTGATGCATAAAATCAATAGCTGCGGATGAAAACTGAGACCATTGGAGTCCACCGAGTGAGAATTCATCAAACAAACTGGCGTCTCCATCGGGCAAGCTCAGCT
The DNA here is from genome assembly GCA_025617745.1 of Heliocidaris erythrogramma. Lineage (NCBI taxonomy): Eukaryota > Metazoa > Echinodermata > Echinoidea > Camarodonta > Echinometridae > Heliocidaris > Heliocidaris erythrogramma. The sequence continues at coordinate 11,319,975 of CM046872.1, read as the reverse complement.
CCTCTGATATGCCCGAAGGCGAAACAGAGAGCCCAAGAAAGGTGACAGCCTTAAGACCGAACTGACCTTAGTGGCGAGGGCTGTAAAGGGCTTATCTGAGGCTAACTCCATCGACAAGCCTCAGTAAAACAGACGCTCAGCTTGAGAAGAGGGATCCATAGAAGGCTTGTCCTTCGTTGATTACTTCCTCTTCAATTAGGCTTCCTGCTGGGTAACAAAGCCACAGCAACAGAGCCACACTTCTTAGCACGAGAGGGCATGGGCTGATTTTTAAAAATCATGCAAACCCAACGGAGCCAAGGCAGACACCCCACATGAGAGGGGTGTGGACCTGGTCACACTCACTCCAACCACAGTTTTGGAGGGTGAGCTAGCCAAGTTACCACTAGACGTGGGCGTGCACTGGGGTGTAGGAACAGAGCATGCTTACCCGAAAAACCCTGGAAACGGTCACACCAGGTGAACAAAGAAACCAAGAAAATTATAACTAATTTTGTTATTTACTAGATAAATCTATGTATCTACCTATTTGCTAGTTTCCCAAACTATGCCGTCAATCGAGAAAAACTAAGTCAGAAACGCGCATGCCCCTGCCCGCGCGCGCGCTCTCTCCGTCCATCTATATGATCGCCATGCTCTTCCTCTTCCCAGCAGTCAGAGACAGAATCTAAGACATGTCAGACAAGGAGAGGGGCTGGAGGGAGGGACATAGGTAGATAGATAGATTTATCTAGTAAAAAACAAAATTAGTTATAATTTTCTTGATTTACAGCAATACATCGATGTATCTACATATTTGCTAGAATAGCACGGATAACAACCCGGGTGGCATGTCCCAGGACGGGAAGAACGAACGCGGGGCAGGAGTGAAGACGAAAAACAGCTCTCAACACAGAGGTAGCAAAGCCAACCTCACCCGAAGGAGCACCCTTAAAAAAGGATGTGAAAGAGAAAAGGGGAACGCCAAAGGCAGCCCGCAAGATATCTTCAAAAGGAATACCCTGAAAAAACGCCCAGGAAGTAGAAAACTCCTGGTATCGTGCGCTCTTGGAGGATCCTCAAACAGCAGAGCCCCCGAATCCGCAGCTTGGATAGCCTCGACAATCCAACGGGAGATAGTCTCCCACGACGCTGGGAAAAAGGGTGACGGGAAAAAGGGTGACGGGAAAAAGGGTGACGGGAAAAAGAAAGAGCTGATCATCCTTACAAAAGACCTTAGTCCTATCCAAGTGCCATTTGAGAGCAATAACAGGGCACCAAGACTTACCCTCAATGACAGAAGAGAATTCTGACAGAGGACTCAAGAACACTCTGATCGAGCCAGAAGAATCCGTCGGATTTTTGGCAAAAACGAAGGACGAGGGACAAGACGAACACCCTGCCTTTCCAGCTGATATGCCCGGGCGCCGTAGAGAGAGAGCCTGAAAAGTACTTCTCCTCTGCCCAAAAGCAAAGCGACAAGAAAGGCCGTCTTAATCGAGAGATGGTGTAACGACGCTATGCACAACGGCTCAAGGGGCTGTTTGGCCAAAACGTCCAAAACCAAAGGAAGGCTCCACGCAGGAGTCAACTGGCTATTCGCTGGTCGATCGAAGAAGAACGACCTCAGCGAATAGGTCAAGAAGGGAGGGTTCGAAACTCCCGAACCAACAGAGAAACCAAGGTGAACCGCAGCAAAAGCTGAACGGAATCCACGAATGGTAGAGAGAGATCTACCCTTATCGAAAAAAGGGTGATCAAGAAATCGCAATAGCACCGACCGAGGCACAACGGGGAGAAAACTCCTGTCTCACCCCACCAAGCATGGAAGGCTTCTAACCTCTAACAGAGCCGCCGGACGAAGGTGGAGGATCCCCGATAGGGGCTGAGCTATGAGGTCTGCTCTCCGGGAAGGGAGAGTGGCCGACCGTCCAGCAGAGACATAAGAAAAGGAAAAGCCAGGTCTCCTCGGCCTGCAAGGTGCTATGAGCAGAAACCACGCCCGATCCTCCTGAATTTTCCCCAGGACCTGAGGAATTAAGGAGACCGGCGGAAGGCGTAACCCCGGATGTTCCCCGGATGTTCCCCTACTGAAGGGAGAATGCAACGAGGGCCCAAGCTTCCGGAGCTCGCACTCGAGAGTAGTACCTCGGGAGGCGACCTAGAGGGACCCAGACCGAACGGAGGTAAACAAAGACCTCTGGATTCAGTGTCCACTCGGAGGGAAGGCACATGCCCCGGGACAGAAAATCTGCAATCAGATTGTCCTGGCCGGGAGCATAAGAGGCGATCAGAATTACTCGGTGAGTCCTGCCTTGTCGGTTGATGTAGGCAGCAACAGAGGTGTTGTCCGTCAAAATCAGGACGGAGCGACCTACAATCATGTTCCCGAAAGACGGGAGACATCAAGACTGCCATCAACTCCATTGATGTGGGGCAAGGTGCATAGGTGTGACCAGTCCCCCGAGACCACCTGGCCCGAACAAGGGCCGCCCCACCCCAGAAGTGAGGCATCCGCCTAGATGGTGACTGACGGAAGGGGCGTGCGAAGAGACTTGCCTTGAAGAAGGAACAACTCTTTTGGCCAGGGGAAAAGCAGGCGTTTGATTCCCTCGTGAGAGGAATCCACACCTCGAGAGAGTCTACAATGGGCTTTGAAAAACTTCAGATGAAGTTGGAATGGCTTCATATGAAGCAGACAGTCTTGGAGGACATCCACAAGGCTCGATAAGTGGCCCAAGAATTGGAGCCATCGGCCTGCCCGAACTCGACGTAAGAGACGAAGAGATCGAGCTAGTAAGACAATCGCTTGAACCCTCTCCCGCTAGGGCGGGCAACTTGGTTCACGATGTCTATTTCCTCACCCAGGTAATTGGGCCTGCGGGTAGGAGTCAACTCCGACTTGTCCCAATGGACTATGAAACCTACTCTCTGTGAGTACAGAAAAGTAGGTCCATGTGAGACTGAAGGACGGACACAGAGCTCGCCACCAGGAGCCAGTCGTCCAGATAAGTGAAAAATCTCAGACCGCGATCCTGAGGCAAGCGGCTACGACAGAGACTACTCGAGTAAAAACTCGAGGTGAGGGTTTCAGGCCGAAAAGTAAGGCTCTGAACCGGAAAGTTTCACCTTGAAGGTGAAACCTAGTAGGTCCCTTGAAGAAGGGTGTATCGTAAAAGTCTCAGACCGCGATACCTGAGGAAAGCGGCTAGGGCAGAGACTACTCGAGTAAAAACTCGAGGTGAGGGTTTCAGGCCGAAAAGTAAGGCTCTGAACCGGAAAGTTTCGCCTTGAAAGGTAAAAACTAGCATGTATCGGTAAATGAAAGTAAGCAACTTTCAAGTTCACCAAAAAAACCACGTCTGACGGCGATAGCCGGAAGAATCGAGGCCAAGGTTTCCAAGCGGAAACGCTCCCTAGGTATGAAGGTATTCATGACCGTCATATCCAGACCAATCCGAGTTTCCCCGAGTGATTGGGGAAAACAAGGATAGGGGAGAGACACCGATGAGGGTGTCTCGTACCATGTCAATCGCGCCCTTTACCAGTAGCTCTTGAATCTCTGTGGAGATGTGCTCTAGAAAAAAGGGTGGGCGAGAGTGTAGGAGGGTTGTGAATCGTGGGCCGAATCACGGCCCGAACGCGACCTCGGGCCTTCTTCCTACTGCGAGGAGAAGGCCCCGCCTTGGCTCCAAACGAATGTGGAGCACTAGCGGTGGACGAGTGGGCTGAAAGCCGGAAGTGACACCGCGTCTAGGAGGTGGAACGTTAGCCCGAGCCTGCGACTTCAGAGCCGTTTTAGGACTTAAGGCGTTTGGAAGTTCCGCCTGCTTGCGTGACGCAACTTCAAGTTGGATCGCTTCAGTCACCCTACCTCCAAAGAGGTGTTGACTGGAGTGGGGAACACTGACCAACAGGTCAGTTATGACCCTCTAACAACAGAATGTCCGACTCAGACATCTGGAGTTCCTGGCCCCTAGCCCGAAGGGAAAGGAGCGTACCTAAGTAGGTAGTCAGTCTCAGGCCAGACCTGGAATGGACTTCCATCAGGTTCAGGAACTTCTCCGCTTTGGTGTAACTTGTACTCTAAGTTGACACTAAACCTTCCACCTCATGTATGAGGTCACTGGAACAAGACTTTCTCGTAAAGAATCTCGAGTGTCTTGCTGGGAGAAGGTGAAATCCCTGGCCAAGGGACGAGCCTTACCAAGAAGGGAAAGAGGCTGAGAAGCAAAGTCATTGTAGACTCGCTTAAAGCCCTCCGTATGAGGGATGCCCTTGGAGGGACGCTCACCTTTGAAAAAAAGGAGAGACGGATGTCCCAAATCGACCCGACACGGCAAAAAGTGTCGGGAAGATATTTCTCCAGCAGGGCTTGAGTATCTACCGCCAGGGACCGAAAGGTCTGGGGTGTAACCACAGCCTGTGAAGAGGCATCATCCTCTGATAATCTCGACTGCGAAGCCTGATCCCAAGAGGGCGGTTTAGGCAGTCCCGAGATTCCTCCCCAGGCGAAGCACCAAGTGCCGCTGGAAGGGGAGCAGCCCCGACCGGACGATCAAAGCTGAACGTGGTCGGGAGGCGCCCGAAGGGGGGGCGGCAAGACTCATGTGTGTTGGAAACCAACAACACTGAGCCGGATACCTGAGCAGAGGAACCGGATCCCAATCCACTGACAACAGTGGTGGATAACCAAGGGAAAACAGCGTTCCTAGCCGGATAACCGGCAAAACCGGATCCGGGAACCGAAAAATCGATATCCGAACCGGAACCGGTATCCGAACCGGATCTGGCCCCGGGCGGGTACAGGTATCCCCCCTTCCCCCATGGGGGGAGGGGTTGGAGTCAGGCGTGGTGGGGGGTACGGACACAGAGTCTGACCAACCACTCCTCTCCACAATGATCTTCAGCTAATTCAGAAGTTCATGGGAGACACTCGACTCAGAAGAAGTAGTCGCCCTCTGGGGGCTAACCCGCTTCTTCTTGGTCTCCCCTGACACAGTTGGAGAAGACTCAGTCGATGTCGAGGGGAAAGAGTCCGCCCCGCCGGCTGGCTGGGCAGTACTCTGGCGCTTACGTTTCTTGGACAGGCGAGCATGTTTATCTCTCCCTTTACCCTTTGAACGGGCGCCGCTTCCGTAGTAAGCCCTGTACTGGGTACATTAGGAAGATCACGACTCTTTTTACTCTTTCCCGCCTTGCTTGGATTAGAAGCGTGCGGAGAGACAAAAGGAGCCGACCCCTGAGCGAACACACCTATGGCTAGAGAGCGAGGAATGATGCTCGAGCGAGACGAACTGTGGGTTGGGGTACCACCCACAGTTTTATCGGTGAGAGGTATTGCCTAGTGAGGCACTCACTCCCACCGTTATACAAGTCCCTATCTTCGAGAGAGGTATTGGCCGTGTTCCAGCACTCACTCTCTCGGTTTATCCCGTATGAGTTGGTCGTCAAAACAGACGACGAACTCATCACGGGGGCGAGCCGTACACGAGGTAGGCCTTAACTTACCTTAGTCGAAGCTCCGGGGAAGATAACATTGGTGCGAGATAAATCTCGCAGCCAACCCTCCCAAGGCTAGGCGAGTCCCCTTATAAGTATTAAAATACTGGGGAACACCAGCCGTAGACGGAGACTTCGACATGGCTGAAAATAAAGACAAGCAAACAAATATATAAGGTAATAAAAATATTATTATTACAAACAATATAGAACTATATATAAGGTAACAACCAACTCACAATACGGAGTGGGAATAAACTCCTATTACGGAGAACACAACGTTTGATAAGACCGCGTGTCTAAGCGCGTTGAATCAACCACGTACAGACACGGGGGAGGAGCCCGACACAGTTTACTAGTACACCGTCTGTGAGTAACGCCCAGAAGGGGAAGAAAAAAACGGCAAAGTAAATTGATTAAAATACCGTGAAGGAGGTTGACTCGGGAAAAATCCGATACACCAAAATGAGTGTGAAAATTTGGTGAACGGGATTTTTATTGCGAATGGCAACCAAAAACGCTTTTGGAGGTAAAAATCTCGCAATTTAGGTTAAGACTTAGCTCATAGATGTCACTTCTCTGACGGGCGAGAAAGGAAGAGGAAGTGCACAAGCTGATGCAAAGCAACAGAGCCACCTGACTGAGCAGAGACGGACACCCAACATGAGAGGTGTGCGGCCCCGGTCACACTCACTCCTTCCACAAACGTTGCAGTTGATCAGTAGACAAATCAACACCGAGAGCGGGCTAATACTGGGGAGCAAAGCTCTTATGCCCCAAAACCCGGACCCAGTCACACTAGGTGGCCAAGAGGTCGGAGGGAGTGGTGTGGCAAAAATAGGTCAGGGCTCAGTCTCAGGAAGACTGGTACACCCACGGGACCAACAAAGTCTCCTCCCCAGACAGGGCACCACGTTCCGCTGGCAGGGGAAGAAGGGGCCACAACGGATACTGGTACCAGTACGGTGTGACCAGGGTCGGGGGTAGGGATGGAACCAAACCATCCACCGACACAGGGCCAGCCTCAGATGCCAAGCTAGATGTAGAAGTAAGACTCCAACCCTGCTGCTCAGCAAAGGCCCTCATCAAGTTCAAAAACTCTGCCTGAGAAGATGAGTCCATCAAAGATTTATCCTTCTTAGACTTCTTCTTGGCCTTAGACTTTTTGCTGGGTATAACACCACCAGCATAGAGCCCTGCAACCTTGCACAGGAGGACACAGACCGATGCTAAGCATCGGAGCTGGCCGGCTGAACAGAAGCAGACACCCCGCATGAGAGGGGTGTGACCTCGGTCACACTCACATCCGCAAACATGGTGGGGAACACCACGGAGAGTGGGCGAGCACAGGGCGGCAGAGCCCATACGCCTGCAAGCCCCGTACCCAGGCACACCAGGTGGCCGAGAGGTTGAATGGAGTGGTGAGGCAAATTTGGTCAGATTGTGGCCATGGCCGGGCAAACTGTCGGAGGACAGCACTCAGGTCCACCCGCCCCGCCAGCCGTGCCCTACAAGAGGAGGAATGCTGGCAGCCCCACTGAGTTGTGACAGCACAGCTGTCCCCCCACCGCAGTGGGGAGAGGCGGCTAGGCAGTCTCAGCGGGCTTCCACTAACACCGTCACTATGGCAGTAAACACAGTGCTCGTGAGAGCAGAAAAACTGCACGGCACTCCCTATGGCAGTAGACATAGAGGAGGGAGAACAGACTGGAGGTCTAGTGACCGTACCAGCAAGCGCCCAATTCGCAATCCCTAAACCACTAGGAGAAATGGAATTGAGAAGGGTGGTATCCTTACCTGCAGCTGTCCACGCCAACATATTCGAGCGGGCGCTCGGTATATCTTTCATTTCGGAAACCGACGTATACCACCCTCCAAAGAGGTGGACGAAGCGGGGAATTCCGCTGAAACAACCGCTGTTGAATCGGAAGAAAGGGGAGAGGAGCCCACGGGCCGCCAGGGCCTTGACACCTCATCCTCTGACAAAGTCAACCATCTGGAAGGAAAACAAGCATAAACAATAAAGGGATATGCACTCAAACTGATATTCTAAATCTAAAGAAAGATAGAAATATATCTATTCTGAAGGTATGGAAAGTTTCAACCCAATCCAATGAGTACTTCACAGTGTATGCTAGGGAGTTTTGACTCAACCTTTTGTGCGACAAACAATAGGACACAGATTAGGCGCTCTTAAATGGGCACTCTTCTTTAGAGCCCGTTTTCTCTATTGTTTTGGTCATTAGCCTGTATGACAGGTTGACATTCTCTTTGTAATTTACAAGGGTATGCTTAGTCCATACAAGATACAAGTTATATATCATTATAAAGCTTAGAATCTAAGTTTTCAAACTGTTGAAATTTAAAAAACCGACTTATTGGTCGTTTTGTGGTGGAGGGTCACATATTCTTCGTTATAATCTTATAAACACTGAAATTGATTTCATTACTTGTAATATTGAATCACTGATTCAATTCACTGAAGAGCCCCAAAATGTGATTGAACTGTCATAAATTAAATCGATAGTCTCGAACAATCCACTGTCTTAAAGAAAAGGTTAATGTCCGAGAAAGGTTAACACAAAATAATAATTTGTGAAGTTTCCCTATTCCTTCAATATCAATTTAGAAGACCATAATAGAAATGACCTCTGAAAAGGATTATTCTTTAAATACTCTCATATTCGAAATATGATGAGACATAGCTGACATGTTCTTACCAAACATTCATGCCCTATATGCGTGCAGTGCACAAGCTTTCCTGCAAATTTGGGCTAATCTCTTAATTATCTTTGTGAGGATCGATCAAAAAATCTCAGAGTCCACCCATTCTTATATAAAAATGATCAACCTTTCCCAAGTGCTTCGAGCATTTGCTATCACAATGTAATCGTCTGACCAGAACTGAACCTCATCGTTAACTATCATGACCATTGTCATGCCATTGCCGCTATCTGAAATTGTATGTCAATGGTGGAGAAAATGGGTAGTGGCAGGTTTTTATTCCGAACTGAATTTAAATTGCGTCCATCAGTTATAAAGGCCACGACAACAGTGAAAGTGATTTTTGTGTAACCAGATGATCCCACGTTTAACATGCGAGCATACATCTGCGCATGGGCGCAAATCCATTTTGAAATGTTGGTGGGGGGGGACACCACTGTCATACCACATGATTTAACTTTGGTAAACCTTGGCTATTTTTGAAGTTGATAAAAAGGGGCCGCGACATTTGCTCCTGCAACATTTACACCACAGTCCATATTTCAAAAGGTCAAAGGTAAAGGTCAAGGTAATATTTTATTTTTTTATATTTTTTATTTTTTGTTCAGGACAATGAAAGATTATAGGATTAGGGTTCTGGCTACTGTTAGCAACCGCGTAGCCAGCATTTCATTTTAGGGGGGGGGTGGGTGCAGATGGGGGAGTTTCCCCCTCCCGCGCGAAGCCCGAAAGCTTAAGCAAATTCGAGAGAAAGATAACGGCTTGTAGCAAACACTATTTGAGGCGGAAAGTTATAGCTCGACGCCCGGACTGCTTTTTAATTACTTAGACGCAATATTGCGCTGTATGTAACAGGGGTGGGTGCACGGAGAGGAGAGTTATTTCCCCTTCCTGCGCAAAAACTTTTAGCAAATTTTGAGAGAAAGATAAACAGCTTGTAGCAAACAATTTTTGAGGCCTTTTTCTCTCACTTCTCCCACTTTTTCGTGCTCGCTTTTTTTTTTTTGTAGTGGCTGAATAGGGGGGGCATGGCCCCCCGGTGCCCCCCCCCCCCTACACCAGTGCAAGTATTATTTGCCATTATTCAATTAACTAGTTCCAAGGAAGAAAAAAACTCACATAGTGTAGCTTTTCAAAGTCTGGGTATATTCAGTAATTCAGATCATGACTTTTAAAAAATGTTACTTTATAATCCAGACCTGTCTTAGGCTATGAGAACAATAGTCATGATTTCTATAAATACTGCAATGATTCATAAATTTAAAAAAATAGTGAATAATACAATAATAACCCTTATTCCCATCAACCACGGGCCCATGTCATATTCAGGTGGGCTGCACATTCGATGATTAAACACATTCCGAAAACCTATCAGCTACATTCACTGCATAGAATCTCTCATACCTGTTACATATACATCGCCAAGAACTGTCCCCCTGTCCCCCCTGGATTTGCGCCCGTGCATCTGCGCGTTCTTATAAACAACACGGCCGTGTTGCCTTTATTGGAGGGCCAACATCAAAGCCCCCTCAAAATAACCCCATTTGACCTACATTTTGTCAGTCGATGAATAAGTCATTTTAAATCGTTGACTCTTTAAAAACTATTATTATTATTATCATCATTATTTCCTACGTTAGGGCGAATCCTAGCAATGCGGTTTATTCCGTCACAATAGAAATTTGACGAGGCGAAAGCGATGTGCGTTAAGTCGAATGATAACAATAGGCTCAGATAAAAGGATTCGCCCAATAATAATAATAATAATGTAACATTATTTCCTATGTTAGGGTGAATCCTGTCAATGCGGTTTATTCCGTCACAATAGAAATTTGAGGTGAAGGCGAAAGCGACCGTACGTTAAGGCAAATGATAATAGGCTGAGATAAAAGGATTCACCCTAATGTCACAATAAGAGTAATTATTATTACTATGATAATAATAATATGTTAAGATAATAATAATATGGCTAAGATTTTCAGATCAATATTCTTTTTCTTTTCTCTATACCTTGTTCTTATTTTTATGTATTGTTTTATTGGGTTTAATTTTTTTTTTCTTCTTCATTCAGTTTTGTTGCTGTTATACTTTTCTGTAAATATGTTTCATCTGTATATAAGAACTAATGTTATACATTTCCATAATGTCTTGTAATGCTCTGTTTAGGACCCCATTGTAAATAAGCCCTCGAGCTTTCATGGGTCATCCTGTCAAGCTTTCATGAATTTTCTATTTTATGTATGTGTATATTTGAACTTGACAAATAAATCAAATTAAACAAAAATGTTATTTTATTCCAGAGTATCTTCATCAGTAACTCTTCTCCCTCAGAGCCCTGCAATCATATTATTACCCCTGGACTAGCCTGGCTACCAATATAAAGTGGTCAAGTATTACAGGGATATGTTCCTCCTGGGTACCATAATATTTCACCTTGGTAGAGAGGGGCAATTGTAGATTAATGTTTTGCCAAAGAACATTGGTGCCATTGGAGGGATTTGGACCCCATACCTTGCGCTTCAAAGTCTGGGGAATTATCCACTAGACCACAACACAACCACAGCAGAATTTTATGACCACTCAGTTCTTGAATCCTGATATGCTTTACGTAAAATTATTTACTCCCCATTTATCATTTGCTTCCACAGGTTACCCACACTTGAGCTTGGGGCTCATTATTGTCCTTGCATCTCCATGCCTTTGTGTTTGCTTTAATCCCCCTCCACACCTACTTGACTCCTTGCTTTTGACTCCCCACACTCCCCTTTTGTTTCCATTATTTTGTGTCCCCAGTCCCTCCCTTACAGTTCCTGTTACATGTATACTGTTTTGTGTCTGTAGTCTATACATATGCTTGTCTTGCTTTTTATGTTTGTCTTTTTGCCTCTGGCGAAGATTCTGCTAGAATCGAAAGCTCAGGCCCCTTTTGAATCCATTTTACTCCATTGGCTCGCTATTATTGGATAAGCAGTTTTCAGCAGCTTGTTTTCCTAATTATTTACTGCACACATTTTTCTATTCAAGCCTAAATGTGATGTAATGTATTGTTTTGAAGTCATAAGAACATTCATTCACAAATTACAGTGTTTCTTTTTCTTTTCTTTTTTTTCATATGCAGCATACAGATCTCAATTTAGCATCTGACAAGTATAGACCTCAACCAGCCCCAATTTTTTATAGTTATGGGTTCGTGTCTCACAAAACGAACAGGTACGTCGACTTTACCAAGATACACTTCCATACAAAATTTGAAAGAAATCCGTCAAGAAATGCAGAAGTAAGAGTGCACGAAATTGACAAATGACCTCTGACCCTATAAAGGACGGAACAATGAGGGCAGCATCAACAAAAAAGATGTGTACATTATACCAACATACAAAATTTGAAAGAAATCCATCCAGAAATGTGGCCTGCAGAGTGCACTCACGCCATCCTCCAAAGTATGACTTTGATCCTATAAAAGACTGGACACTGGTGGCAGCATCACCAAAAACTATTTTCCTTTCCGGGCATCCGGGAACAATAGCTTGGCAACCCATAGCAACATACTGACTTTGCATGCACTTTGACTCTATGACAATATGTTTTTTTTTCTTTTCTTCATCAAAATGCTGAAAATTTGCTGTGCCAAATTGTCACAACCACAATATGGTGCAGGGATAATCTCTTTCATTTTGTATTTTTCCTGATCGCGTTAAATACCGCGAAAGATGGGGAAAATGGGTAAACATGCAAGATCGAAATCTGCAAGAAAAAATCCAGATAACAACAAAAGCTGGGAACCGATGTAATATGTTCGGAGCATTTCATAATAGCTATATTTTGCTGATATTTCGCTGCAGTCTTATATATAAATATATATACATACATTTACCATTAGAGCTATATAGATTTCAAAGACAGAAAATTTGTTATGGGAACCCAAAACAATAACTTGCTCATGCAGCTGTTCAATACTTGGTATCATCATGGTATGGGACTTTGTACATGCAGTCCCACCTACTCAGTTTTGTGAAAGTCTTTTAAATATTTTTTATAATTCCCTGAATGCGACATCAACCACTCCGATAAGTATGAGGTTATCCTGCAAGGAGTGAATTTCCGATGATGTTCGCTGTGCGAGAATCGTTCTATGTGCATACAAATAAAATTTGTATGCACATAAAATGGATTTATTGCATGCCGAGTCAACTAAGTGCGACACTCAATTCGAGCTGTGTTTTCACCCACTGAGGCGTTACTAGGGTCGTAGTTAAGAAAGTGACGTCACACAGGAAAGGAGAATAGGTTTTTAGATTACACCAAGAGCAAAATGCAAAATTTGAACGAAATCTGTCAAGAAATGCAGAAGTAAGAGTGCACGAAAAGGGCAAAAGACCTTTGACCCTATAAAGGACAGAACAATGAGGACACCATCACCAAAAAGTAAAGATGTGTAGATTATACCAAGATACATCTCCATACAAAATTCGAAAGAAATCCATTCAGAAATGTGGCCTGCAGAGCGCATTCACGCCATCCTCCGAAGTATGACCTTTGACCCTATAAAAGACGGGACACTGGGGCAGCATCACCAAAATCTACAGGATTCTAGACTATACCAAGAGAAACCTTCATGCAAATTTGAACAAAATCTGTTAAGAAATGTAACCGCTAGAGTGCACACAAACTATCCACAAAAATATGGCCTTTTACCCTATAAAAGACAGAACACTGGAGGCAGCGTGAGCAGAAATTATAGGTGTCTAGATTATACCAAGATACACTTCCATACAAAGTTTGAAAGAAATCCGCCAAGGAATGTGGCAGTTAGGGCGCACACCAGAGTGTGATGCAGCGGCCGCAGCGGCGTAATCCTGCTGAATCCAAAGTATCCTCCGGCATTCTGCCGGGGGATATAATTACACTAAGCTTGGTTTCCATATTGTAGTTTCTCGTGAAGGTTGTAATATGCTTAGAACAGGGAGGCAACACCAAAAGAATGATACACATTCTCGGCTTTCTGTGTTGAAAATATATGTGTCAGGCGTTTTCCAATATTTTGGGATGGTCACTTTAGAATCTCAGTGGCGGCGGCGTAATGCTGCTGAATCCAAAGTATCCTCCGGCATTCTGCCAGGGATACAATTAAATGCCAAATTCTTGTTCATTGATTTTACACCTTAACAAAAAGTGTCTCATGAACTTCACAATGCATGCAATGACTTGAATTGTTAGCCATAAACTTTGACCCAGAAGTGAGATCATCAAAGAACACAGAGAACATGTTCTTTTGTTCTGAGTGCTGCAGGCATCTTCCACTCATTTTCAACAAAAGTTTGACATGTTTTAAAATCATCAAAATCAAATCTTCAGTCACATGCATGAATTTGATTTCCTTCTTTATGGTATTTGTCTTTGAGTTGCATGGTTTGGTTTCCACTGGTTCTTGGGCATGCTCCCAGACTGTCTTCTTTGCAAAATGTTTCCTATCTGAGAAGAGTTTTACAACGCAAAAATTCTGAAGCATGTGTGAATAACATCCCATTTACACAAATTTGAAGGAGAAAATCATCACAATGATAATTGCAGTTCTCACAAAAGGATTAGTATCTTTTAACATCGTGCCTATTGTGTTTTACAAGAAAGTGAACCAACTAGATTTTTGCACAAAATTTTGAAGACAATGGTGCTCAGTGATGCATGACTCTGGAAACCTAGACAAGTTACCATTGGAAAGAATATGAATTACTCTTTCACATAATATGAATATTATCTGTAGACATATAGTTAATTTACAGAAATTTTTAACAGCTGGGTTTCCTTTTTTTTAAACTCCCAGTATAAGACTAGGAACAAAAATCAGATATTGTATAAATGTATGTAGTGAAGTGAAGTGAAGTGAAGTGAAGTGCAAATACATGGAGAGCAAGCTAAAACAAATACTTCATCTTCAAGGTCTCAATATACTATCCAATATGCTTTATAAGAGCAGAAGAAAAACTAGACGTATGATCTAATCACATGATATTCACTTTACATTCTCTTAAAACATCAGATGAAGAAGCAGGTCCCACTTCAGCTCTGATAGATACAGAGCAAGATCAGTCAGAGCATGAAGCTCAAGTGATACCACAGGAGGAAAGTGATGAAGACTGCAGGCAACCCCCTACCACCACCCCTGCAAATTCACATAAAGAATATGTTGAAATAGATATGGGTAAGCATATATATATGTATTACATTTTTTCCCTCATTTCAATTTACTTTTTGAACCCTTCAAATTAAGTTTGTTGCACACGAGGTGTCATTAGGGACTTTTAGAATTGCACGTCCACTTAGTCGACTGGTACGCAAGGACATCATTCTACGCCACTGCGCATGCGCCACTCGCCCTCTCCCTGTCCTCCTCCCTGACTTGCAAAATCGAGAACGTGTTCACTTCGTTTTTGCGGTGCTCCGAAATCTTCGACGAGGTTCACGTATATGACGTCATCAGAACAGCTCATCCGTTGAGTGTGTACTTCCGGTTGACGTCGACGGTACATACACGTCGAGTGAAATCTAAAATGATCAGAACTGTAGTCAACATGGGCAGTCGACGACGTTGACATGCGCGAATTAGTCGACTGGGACGAAGTACTAGTCCACTGCTTCTAAAAGTCCCTATTTACATAAGCAGGACTGCGACAGCAAGTCGCACGGTCTATGACACGCCAGGTGGCAGTGATGTCATCGAAAAAAACTAAATGGTAAAAACACCATTGAAATCACCTAAAAACTTGAAAATGGTACTGACTGGATAATAAAAACTAGAGCACTCGGAGGGGGGGACCAGTCCGAGTACATGTATCCCCCGAACCCGTCACCCATCCCCCATTTGAATCAATTTTGTGACTGAAATGGATAAAGTGGCAATTTGGGACCTCGGGTATCACTGCTGACAAATTTGACCTTTTTGTACTTTTGTCATTTTTTAGTTGTTTTGAAATTGAAGGTGATCCGACAAAAACTGCAGCCGGTAGAGCGCTCACAAGAAATTCTTTACTATTTCTTTTAAAAATACGGTTACCATGGCAACGATGACTCCACCCACACCAAAAACAATAGGCGTCTTCATCTTACCATAATGCACCTCCATGCGAAAATATGAAGATGATCCGACAAGAACTGCAGCCGGTAGAGCGCTCACAAGAAAATCTTTACTATTTCTTTAAAAATATGGTTACCATGGCAACCATGACTCCGCCCACACCAAAAACAATAGGCTTCTTCATCTTACCATAATGCACCTCCATGTGAAATTTGAAGGTGATCCGACAAAAACTGCAGCCAGTAGAGCGCTCACAAGAAAATCCATAGTATCCATTATACAATAATACCTTTTTATCCACATACATTGTTGTTATATAATACTGGGAACAAAAATTAGATATTGCATAAATGTATGTAGTCTAAGTGAAGTGCAAATACATGGAGAGCAAGCTAAAAAGAATTAGACTTCATCTTCAAGGTCTCAGTATACTATCCAATGTGCTTTATAAGAGCAGAAAATAAACTAGACGTATGATCTAATCATATGATATTCACTTTACATTATCTTAAACATCAGGTGAAGAAGCTCAAGTGATATCACAATGGGAGGGACGTGATGAAGACTGCAGGCAACCCCCTACCGGCACTACCCCTGAAAATTCACGTAAAGAATATGTTGCAATAGATATGGGTAAGCATATATACATGTATTACATTTTTCCCTCATTTCAATTTACTTTTTGAACCCTTCAAATTAAGCTTGTTGCACAAGATGTCACGTACATAAGCAGGACTGCGTCAGCGACTTGCACGGTCTATGACACACCATGTGGCAGTGATGTCATAGAAAAAAACTAAATGGTAAAAACACTGTGCTGAATTACTCCATTGATTCACTTCATAGCTTGATTAGCAATTTAGCATAGGTAATAACACACTCAAAATGATGCCTCATGTGCAACGGTCATTGGGGATCCAGCAGCTTGGCAAAATTCAGTAGAGAGAAAGCTGGGGAATATGCTAATTGACATTCCTTGCCAAAGTGCCTCTTTCATTTAGAATTCATGTGGATAACTAATGTTCTGAAGCACCTGCACCTTTGCAATGAATGTTTTTGGATCAGATTGTTTTTCATTCTCACCTAAAAATTTATAACAATTATGTCATTGCCATTTTTTCATCTTGTAAATTATAGTCAGGAGTGATATGTTATGAACTCATAAATCACATGTATTTGAGAGTTGGTTGTCTCAATCCACTTTTTGCATTATTGTATTTGGGAAACAAAAAGTATTTGGGAAGCAAAAAGTGTTTGGACTTGGATAATGGTACAGGACACTAGTTTGTTAATCATTTTATTGACTTTACTCGTGGAGCGCAGCCCGTCTTTAATGGTCCTGTCATTCGTCTTAACTTAAGGCAGAAGAGAGGTAATGTGAAATAAAATAATTATTGTAAATATACATTCTGCAATTTCTATATACATATACTCAACTGCGCATAACAAAAACAAAAGCAGATAATGAATGGCCTTGAGTGGGATGGGTATATATTATTATCATTAATTGCATGAAACCTAGTTCCTCAGTTTTCACCATTACATGTCCTTGTGTTTTTGTATTGCTTTCATCATAAAACACAGGTAGAAAAACATTATTTTGTCCTTACCAAACATCTTTAAGGGCTGCGCGTATACATCTATTGTCTTAATCTTTGCATATTGAAATGCGTATTCACTTTTTTAAGCGTCACGCGCACCCCAAACCATGAGATATGGATATATATTGCATGGTCATCTGGGTACTTTTACACAAACCTTGAGATATTGTTTTTAAATTGCAGAGTCATCCAGAAAGTGTTGCACAAACCAGAGATTTTACTGCCTGAAAACCCCTCATACAAATGATAAATCTTATTTAAGGAGAAAGATTTAATCAGACGAGATTACAGCAATACATGCACATGCAAACTTAAGGTTTCCTTAAAAAGGTGAGGTCTTATAGGAGCAAGGAAATTAATAGCACATACATAAACTATGTAAATCACTTGGTGCTTACTCTTTTTTTTTTCAAAGTACTTTTTCCTTCTATAGATTAGTCCCGAGGTATATTTCCTTATTTCCCTTGAAACATGTACACTTTGCAATATTTTAAAAATCACATTACAAGAAAATTCCGTCGAAGTAAATATTGGCTTAATACTTTTTATTGCGTATATGGCATAAATTAAACAAGGTTATCCAAATTCAACGCTTGGAAACATCTGAAGTAATGATTATTATCAATTATAAAACGGTAAAATACAGCCCCCGATATAGCAGCTGAAGAGCTCCTCGAACGCTGCTGAGATGTGTGACGACACACGAAGGACCAGTCCTGTCTAAGCAGACGATGTCCCATAACATCTTACACATTTTTCAGTGCCTGTTTTGTCATCTCCTCTTCACTTATTTCTCTTACTTGACTAGCGTCAGTCTTAATATTAGTCTGTTGCCTCACTCTTAACTTCGTGTATGGTATTATTTTGATGAAAAATGCAGCGTTAAAAAAATAAAGGAATCAGTCACTTGTAAACAAAATAAGACGCCATTGTATTTTCAGCTGCTTACACCGAGGCATGTTGGGCGTTTCAAGAGGGAACAAATACCATCCATGCTATTATTCGGAGGGCTTTACAATTTGAAAATGGGGTTTATTTCATTGATCATTGACCCTTCTCCTGTGTATTTACAATCATACGGTTTTAGTTATCAGAATCAGTTTCACTTACCCTTTTAGAATGGTGCGAAATAAGGTCATGTTAAATGTACCAAACTCTTTATAATTTGATAAATAATTGCATTGCAATTACGTTCATTCATTATAGGACGTCGTCTGCTTAAGCAGGATCGATCCCTAGTGTGACGACATCAAAACATTGCTATATTTCTGGCGAATCCTCGGATATTCCAGATGCTTAGAAGAGCTTTTATTTGTGTTGTTTTTATAATCATCAGATACGCAGTTGACATAAAACTTATACGATCGCCATCTGTAAGCTTCCCAGTTTCTAGTGATACATTAATTGCCATATTTGTGATTTTCTTGTAATGTGATCTTTAAAATATCTGCAATGAATAGGGGAAAGATATAGCAGAACATAACTTAAAAATCATTCTGATGTGTTTCACCTTGCAGAAACCTAGAAGGAAGTGCAAAAACCTAGAAGGAAGTGAGCAAACACTTGGAGTAATGGGAGCCACCGGGGAGGCAGAGGCATAGTTTAACACTTAATCCAACTCATATTTTATCAGCTTTGAAATTTCACTTTCTGGAAACTTTTAATTATCAAGAAGAAAAAAAGAGGCTTTCAATTTTGTAAACCAGATATAATTCATATCATATCAAAATCTGGGCAGTTTAAACTGCCTATAAAAGTGCCTTACAGGCAAATCCCTTCTAAATCCTGGATCCATCACTTTAGTTGTAAGGGCACAGCATGACACAAGAGCACCAGTCTGGCACTGGATGCAAGAGGTACAGCACAATAGAGGTACATGATAAGAACAGGCATTGTAAAACATAATACAAACAAGATGAATGCGACTGTGTCTCCTATATGCCTCCGCCTAAATTCAGTTGATGGCTCAAACTGTTCTAGAAATATTTGATAACGAGGCTAAAAACCAGTAATTTCATGTAATTTCATGTAAATTGACCTCTGTGACCTCTGACCTTTGACCTACTTACACCAAAATCTAATCAGTTCATCTTTCTATGAGGATGCATACTGGTACCAAGGTTAAAGTTCTCACCTCAGATAGTTCTTGAGATATCGCGGTAACAGTGCTAAACACCAGTAATTCCATGTAATTTCATGTAAATTGACCTTTGTGACCTCTGAACTTTGACCTACCTACCTGATCAGTTCATCTTCGTATATGGGGATACATACTAGTACCAAGTTTGAGGTTCCTACCTCAAATGATTTTTCAGATGTCGCGGTAACGAGAAGTGGGACGGACACACGGACGGACAACCCGAAAACATAATGCCTCCGGCACCCACCTTCGGTGGGCGGAGGCATAACAATGTGAAGAGAAAAGTAAATGGTTCTTTTTCTTGACTTACTCCAGTCTTCCTTGATAATGCATTATTTTAACCTCTAAAATCATTCCATAGACATGCAGTTGTTAAAACACTTCTCTATCGTGCCGTGTAGTAAATGTGTATCAAAGTCATTTTTGGTTTGTCTTTCATCTGAATATACGTGCAAATGAAGTTGCATGTACTACTTCCAGAGTCGTGCCTATACAATAAATGTGCTTCCAAACAAGTTCTTGTGCTTCATATAACACCACAGTGAATTGTGTAGACTTGTACATTATCTACACTTATTATGAAAGACTTACAAAAAGGAGAATAAAAGGCAACAAACATTAGCCTATAATCATGTAGATAATTGTCAGCTTATTACAAATATCTTGAAATAACTCCTATTTGATTATTTAAGAAGGAGAACAGTGTCTCCAAAAGTTGCAGTTTCCTTGTTAGACATTATCCCATGGGGGCTGCCATTTTCTTCACAAATGTAATGTAAGAGCAGTTATATTTGTGAGATACCCACTGACCTATACACATGCTACATGACACCCATGATCAGCTGTGGAATGCATGACACTGGATTTTCTCATCATAAACCATTTTGTAGTCATGTACATTCAAATGAAGATACTTTTATCCTGTCATGTAACATATTTGTGTCAAGATATTTGGTTCAGCTGTTTCTTTTAAGCAGGATTTGGCATGCACTTGTAAGTTGCTTGGTCTGACAAAGGTTTGTCAATTCTTCAAAGAAGTGACAAAGACCTACAAGTACAACTGCTCTTAGATATCACCTGTGCGAGACAATGGGACCCATACCAAGATGGCTGCATTTTGCATGGGTGGCTTTAGTTGTACAATAGCTATTCATTATGCAACATCTTATCCATTGTGTACAGGTAAATGGACATGTACTGCAATGACATCAGTTTTTTCAAAATGGCAGCCCCCATGGGATAATATGGCAGCCCCCATAGCAAGAAATCTGCAAACTTTAGAGAGACTGTTCTCCTTACTGAGTAATCAAATCAGAGTATTTCCAAGATATTTTGAACAGGATGACAATTTTCCACATGATTATCAGCTAATGTATGTTGCGTTTCATTCTCCTTTAAAGATAAAGTATATTTATATGATGGGTTGGTATTGTTGGTGGAAACCATAAAGTTCAAGTTCAAGTTTATTTCAAATTCCATATAAAAATACATTTCACACCAATTGAATACATATATATATATATATATATCTCTCTCTCTCTCCCCCCTCCCCTCTCTCTCTCTCTCTCTCTCTTTCTCTATTCTCTCTTCTCCCTCCTTTGCACTTTTGCTTTTGATGCACTTATCCTTTAGTGCATTGCACTTTACTGATGCTGGATGCATTTTTTAATAAAGTCATCATTCCTGATGAAGCCCTATGGGCGAAAATTTGAATTCTTTCATCTCTTAACGGTTGTCTTATTCATCATTGACTTTTGTGTATTTTTCATCACCCGACGCAGGACACTTATTATTTATTTGTATTATATATATATATATATATATAAAGGAAAAGGGACATTGAATAAAACTAAGTAGATGCAAATCAGAATATACAGAGAAATAGTCATAACTAATAAGGAATTTGGGTATAGCCAAAAAAAGCCAATTGGCTTGTCAAGTAGGCTACCCAGATGGTAGAAGACTATATTATGAATGTAATAGAAATAGAACCACATTAATTATTAAAAAGTTGAGATATATAGTAGCATAAAGAATAGATCCCACACAAACCCTATAAAATGCAGTTGGACAATGAATAAAGTCAGCAAATATTTCTTAAGCTTTCGTTTAAAAAGATTGAGTGTCTTGCAAGACCAAATTTCAGTTGGCAGATTATTCCATACTACAGGTGCATAATGTCGAAAAGACTGAAGGGTGGAATTATTAGTTGCAGGGTAAAGTTATATCTTTACATATTCTGGCTGCTCCTTTCTGAAGGAGGTATAAAGGCTGCAATTTCAAGCGATAGGTATTAGCCCAAACCACATTACAATAACTTAAATGGGACAAAATTAATGTGTTATACAGAGTAAAAAGAATATGTTGAGGAAGAATATGTTGAGGAAGAATATGAAGAATAAGTCAAAGTTTGCTGATAACACCAACATTTTTAGCTACCTTATTTCTTATTGTATAAATATGGTCAGTCCAGGACAATTTCTCATCTATGACAACACCTAAAAATTTTGTGTGATGGACACATTCTATGACTTTGTTATTCATTTTAATTTGAAAATTATCCAAAGATTGTTGAATTGATTTTTAATATTAATATGAAAGTACATAAAGGTAGATTTATTTGTATTAAGTAACAGTTTGTTTGAAGAGAACTAAAGTGAGACTTTTTCCAGCTCAGTTTTAAGTATGGCATTTAATGAAGATAATGAGTGACTTAACTCTTACGGTGCCGGAGGCATGTATAGTTGCCCACTATACCCTTTAGTGTCGATGGCACGTATAGTTGCCCGATATAACTTTTTTCTGTTGCATCCAATTTAATTATACAAAACTAACTTTATATTCAGATTTTTTCATATTGATGTATTGATAACAGATTAAGCATTCAATAAACCATTAAAAAAATATGGGTTTATATTTACATTTTTTGAGTAAAATCATATTTTCTCGGCAGTATTTTGAAGAGGTTTTTTTGGATAATGCCGCAAGCATCGTCAAGGTTTCCCAATAGAACGTGTGTTATAAACGTTGTGTATGGCAATACACGCATGTCTATGGGCGGACGTCCTGTGTTAGTCTACCGGGTAAATGAGCTCGGAGTTGACCAATGGCAGAACAGCGCAAATTAGCGCTTCAAATGCAGCTCGCTTATTCGCCAGCATAGTATGAATATTCATGATTGAAGGAGCTGGCGAAGCGTGGGTCTAAATGGTATTATTCTCGTGTCAAGGCTCTTCCCTCCCCTCAATACATATGACTTGGGTGATTGAAACTTGTTCACAAAATCGTTACGTGATGCGTGTGTTTATGTAGTCTTTATTTTTTTGCATACTATTATCGTGTTTGTCTATAACCCCTCAGTATTTCTGTGGAGATCTATGAAATGTTAAAAACTTGTCTTCTGTATTATATTGTATTTACCATAAAGTTTGCATTCGCTTTCTGTTCAGTTGTTATTTTGTAATTTATGACAGGAAGTTCTTTTTTTATTTGTGTATCACAGGAAGTTCTTAGAAATCGGGGTCCATTGATGGACTATTCACCATTATCCAAAAGACCGGCAGGGGAAAAGGACTTTCCTTTTCACCAGAATCTGCGTCAGAACTCTATAACCCCCCCCCCCCCCAAACCCCATCTTGCTCGTGCCACTATACTGCTATTATTTGTATATTTTATTTGACTTATTTATTTAAGTATGGTAAAAGCCAAGTTCAGCAATACCTTATTTACCAAAAGATGTACCAACACAATATAATCTCTATACAGTCGACGGGAAAGAGACTTTACGTGGAAGTATATAACATAGAAAGTGATAGCTGATACCATTGCCATTGCAAAAACAATACAAATTAAATATTGACATCGAACAATATGTAACAGTAAAATCAAAATTGGGTTCATTCTTAGCATAATAAACAAACTGTTGTTATAAGAATATTATTCAATATAACAAAGAACTCTAGATCATATCCCCTCATCGTCATAGTTACTGGCCCCTACCCCACCTCCACTCTTTCAATCTATCGTTTTCTCATTTCCTCATTACCTCTCTTTCTAAAATCTTCCTGCCATCACATCAATAATTATATCTTTCTCTCTCTCTCTTTCTCTATCCCAACTCTCTCCTCTCCTCACCCCATTATTTACAGTCGTCATCATCATCTCTCTCTCTCTCGTTCTCTCTCCCTCCCTCCCTGTCAATCTTACCACTATCACTTTCTCATTACCTCTCTATAAACTTTTCTCGCCCTCATATCTCTTTTTTTTTCTTTCTCTTTCCCAACTCTCTTCTCCTCGTCTCGTCCTTTGCAATCATCATATCTCTATTTCTCTCTCTCGCTCTCTCCCTCTCAATAACCCATCTTACCACTATCACTTTCTTATTACCTCTCTTTCTAAACTATTCCCGCCTTCATATTTCTCTCCTTTTCCTTCTTTTTCGCAACTCTCTTTTCCTCACCCCGTCCTTCGCAATCATCAAATCTCTATCTCTCTCTCTATCTTTATCCATCTCACTCACTCAACTCCTTTTGCGTTCTCGTGTTGAATCGTAATGTTGTTTTGCTTCATGATTATAAAGTGTCATGTTGCATACAATTCTCTTTTCGTATTTTTCCGTATTTCTTTCCTATATTTTTCTTTTTCTCTTTTTCGGTTTTTATACTTCCCTATTCATATATTTGTTTTCCCTCTCATTATCAGTTTCTTTGCTTGTGCATTTCATTTTTTTTCTTTCCGTCACTCCTACTCTGTCTATTTTCCTTCTCTCCTTTTCTCTTTCTTTGTAGATTTCTTTGTATTTTCTTATGTCCCTTTATCATTATGTCATTGATGTTTGTTTATATACCCCTTCCTACTTATCTTTTTATCCTTATGTATTTCTCAATTTTAACATTTCTTTACGTGTTTCTTTGTTTGTTCTTTTCCATGTTCTTTTTGCGATCTACATGTATACCTGTTGTCTTGCATTCATTTTCTTTCTCTCATCCAGTTGCCTTTGTACATTTCCCAACAGTATGCATTTCCATGTTTTGTCAGTGAGCTGGGAGGGCCCCATAATCACGACGTTTTGTATTTTAAAGAGATCGGTCACGTGATCAAATTGGTCAATCCGTCCCGAATATCGAAATCAAAATCGGAGAGAGACTCTGAGAATGTGAGAGAGTTGTAAAATCAGCACTGATTTTCTTATTTACTATATAAATCTATATACCTACCTATTATGCCTGTAGTCTTGACTACGGGACCCCTTCGAGAATTTAACACACATGAGTCACAATATAGTGCGCACCCCCCGTAATCCTATTGTCCCCTTCGCCACTCACGCGCGTCAACACGCTACGGCCATCTTCCTCTTTTGCGAGCAATCCCAAGTAGAAACATGTTGCTTGCAAGGTGAGGGGAAGGAGGGAGGGTCATAGGTAGGTATATAGATTTATATAGTAAATAAGAAAATCAGTGCTGATTTTACAAATTTACTGCAATAAATCATATATACCTACCTATTATGCCAGACCAGCGCCAACTCAAAGACCGGGAGGCATGTTTCAAGCAGAAGGGAATAGGATTACAGCGAAGAAAACAAAGACACAGCGGCCTTCAAGGTGGCTGACGCAAACCTAGCCTCACCTGCGGGAACATCCCTAAGGTAGCAAGAAATGAAGGAATTGGGCGAACGCCAATAAGCAACCTTCAAAATATCATCAAGCGCCACACCTTGAAACAGAGCCCAAGAAGTGCTGACACTACGAGTGTCATGAGCACAAGGCTTACTGTCGAAAAAGAGACCCTGTGCCAGCAGCCCTAAAAGCCTCGACAATCCATCTAGAAATGGAATCAAGAGAAGCAGGAGAAAAAGACTCTCTAGTGATCAGGAGCAACTGATCATCCTAACGATAAGACTTAGTCTTATCAATATACCAATTGAGAGCCCTAACAGGACACCAAACTTCGTCCTCGCGCACTGACGAAAACCCAGAAAGCAGACAAAGAAAAATCTCAACAGGGCCAGAGGCAGCTGTCTGATTCTCAGCAATAAAAGAAGCCTTAGGAATCAATCTAACGCCTTTTCTCTCCCAGCGAACATGACCAGGAGTAAGGCAGAGAGCATGAAGAGTACTGCGCCTCTGCCCAGAGGCAAAAGCTACCAAAAAGAGCGTCTTAACCGTAAGATGATGAAGCGAGCTTCACCTAACGGTTCGAAAAGAGGTACCGCCAAGGCCTCCAGGACCTTAGGCAGACCCCAAGACGGCACTAACCTAGAATAAGGAGGTCGCTTCAAAAAGAACGACCGAATCACACCACTTAACAGCGGGGAATTGGAAATCCCCGAACCATCTGAGAAACCCGAATGAATGGCCCCGATCATTCCGAACGGTAGCCTCGGATAGTAGAGATGGATCTCCCTTTGTCAAATAGCGAGATTAGAAAATCCGCAATTGAACCAATAGGAGCCGATAAGGGGTTTGATTTCGCTCTTTACGCCAAAGAAAAGACCGAAAGACGGGAATTATAAATCTCCCTAGTAGAAACTCTACGACTGGACAATAAAGATTCCGCGGCTCTATCACAGAGACCCGACTGTCTTGCAGATTCCCCGACAAGGGCCAAGCAGTCAAAAGAAGGGACTCTGGATTGTGGTGAAGAATCCCCGAGAGGGGCTGCAACACCAGATCCACTCTTAACGGAAGAAGGAACGGTTGAGCCGCCAGAAGGCTCATTAGCTCCGGAACCAACTCCTCCTGGGCCAAAAGGGAGCTATCACAAGCACCCAAGCCCGATCTTCCCTGATCTTCCACAAGACTCGCGGAATCAGCTGGAAGGGAGGAAAGGCGAATCCTCGAAGATTCTCCCAACTGAGAGAGAAAGCATTGAGAGCCCAAGCTCCCCAATCGCGCGCACAGGAGCAATATATCGGAAGTAGGTGATTTAGAACCGACGCAAAAAGATCCACTTCCAGTGGATCCAGGTAACTGCAAATGCGGCGAAAGACCTCTGGATGGAGCATCCATTCCGATGGAAGACACCTGCCCCGAGACGGAAAATCCGCAAAAAGGTTTTCCAGACCGGGGATGAAAGAGGCCACGGGTGTGATTGCCATGCGACAACACCACCTCCACAGCTGTGCTGCTAGGGCATTCAGGAAAGCAGAACGAGTGCTTCCCTGCAGATTGACATAAGCCGCCACAGTGACATTGTCCGTGAGGATCAGAACTGAACGACTGAAAAGTCAAACATTAAATATGGGGAAGAGTCCCAAGATGAGACCAATCCCCCGCGACCGCGCTGCCATTGCAATGTCCTCCCCACCCCAACCGAAAGCGTCCGTCGAAACCGAGATCAACGGAAGGGGGGGGTACGGAAGGACTTGCCTCGCGCAAGAACCTTTCTGGCCAGCATGAGCTTGCGAGCTGCCGAGACAATGGTGAAAAACCTGTCACGACTGGGCCGAGCCAACTGATTCCAAATGACCAACACAGCCCCCAGAAAAAACTGGGCTGCAAGTAGGAACTAACTCTGACTTTTCCCAAAATATTAGGAAACCCAAGACTTGAGTAAGATTGACGAGCAAACGAGTCTCGTCCAACAAACAATCGCGCAACTCCGCTAGGAGAAGCCAATCGTCCAGGTAGCAAAAATAGCCAAAGGCCGCGTCGCCTCAGAGAGGCTGCCAGCACGGCTACAACCTGAGTAAGAACCCGAGGGACTGGGCGCAGCCCGAAGGGAAGAGTGCGAAAGCGATAAGTCTCTGAGAGGAAGGAAAACCCCAGAAGATCGCGCGAAGCGCGATGAATGGGAAAGTGGAAATACGCATCTTCGAAAACTATCAAGACCGCGTAGTCCTTCCTCTTGATCAACAGGAGAATGGAGGCGAGAGTCTCCATCCGAAAATGTACTGAAGTTTTCTCGAGCGCTTGGGAATAACAAAAGCTGTGAGGTGACCGAGTTCCTATAGCACCTCCGGGGAGCGGGGCGGACAGATCTATGAAGAATCCGTCTCGTCCGTCAAAGAGAACAAAAGCGTCCCCGGAGATGGCCTCCCAAGCGGGGAGAAAGGAACGAAGACAGCCACCAACCAAGACGCGGACAGAGGCTCGCATCGACTTAGGATGAGCATGTAAACAAGACAGAGACCTGTTATCGCGCATCGCCAAAAGCAAAGGACCCGAGACGGAACATCCGAGAGAAGCAGTGCGATGTCCGACTCCTTAACCCAAAGGGCCGTAAGAACCAAGACTCTGCGACGGTACATGACCGAGGCAGCTGCAGTGGAAAACTATGACCACTGCAAACCAAACATGATGCTTAAAAGAAGCACCGCTTCAATGCGTCCAAAATCCAGCTTGAAATCCTCCGCAAGAGAAATACCCTCGGAGGAATCCCGCTGCCTGAACCCAAGCAAAGTCGAACCCTGCGCGCGGGCCGACTGAAAGTCAGGGAAAGTTTAGAACAAAGCAATCGCTTCTACCCCACAAAGGGAGAACAACTAAGGCTCTGCATGCCTCAGCGATTCGGAAACCGAAGCTTGAGAGGCCGCTTCCAAAACTGGATCCGCCTGAAATGATCGTGACAAAGAATCACGAACAAAGGCCGAAACAGTCGGATTCACGCATGAACCGCCATAAGCCTCCTCACCCGACGGAGCCCCGAGGCTGCGAGAATAGGAGGCGCATGTGATCCCGTCACAGACAAAGAAGAATAAACCATAAAAGGCTAATTAGTCTCGATGTCCGACCCAAAAAAGGGACAAGAGCAGGGGATGTGATGCCTGGTACCAGGGACCAACCCTGAATCTGGGCAAAGCCCATCTCACACTGAACATCTCAGCTTGAGAGACCGGAGGGTTAGCTAAACCCGATGGGCAAGAGGCAGGCAAAGCCTTGCCTCTTTTAGCCCCTTCCCTAGGCTTCTGATTGGCCCAAAAAGAGCCTAAGTCGAAACCCGCTTTTCAGAACATTTGTTCGGTTTCGTTCGGATCCCCGAAGCCCTTCGGGAACACGAACCAAACCCTCCGCTGAGGGACGCTCACCTCCCTTTATGGGAGAAGTGCGCTGAGGGTATTGAACCCAAAGACGCGCACCAATTACCCATATCGGCTGAGCAAGAAGATGCAACAGCCATGGGCCGGGCGCCAAGACGCCCAGAGCAAGGGCGGACCGGGATGACCCGGCAAAGGAACGCCAACAAAGGACTCGGCAGAAATCCTGCTGCTTAAAACAACGCGAAGTCGAACCCTGCGCGCGGGTTGACTGAAATTCAGGGAGATATCTGGACGACAAAGCAATCGCTTCCACCCCACAGAGGGCGAGCGATTGAGACTCCGCCTGCCCAAGCGATTCAGAGACCGAAGCTTGAGAGGCCACCTCCAAATCTGGTTCCACCCGACTGGAAAGAGACAAAGGAACGCTAACAAAGGCCTCAGCAGGCAGAGCCCCGCATGGCTCAACGAAAGTCTCCTCGCCCAGCGGCGCCCCAAGGGCCGCGGGAATAGGAGGCACATGCGAAACCGACTCAAAGACGAATCCAACACAAAAGACTGATTAGTCTCAAAGTCAGACCCCTGAATAGGGACAGAAGTCAGGGTTGAAGTGGCCGGTACAAAGGACCAACCCTGATTCTGAGCAAAAGCCCGCATCATGCTGAACATGTCAGCTTGAGAGGAGCTAGCTGGGTTAGCCAGGCCAGACGGGCAAGAGGCCGGCAAAGCCTCGCCACTTTTTGCCTTCTTCTTGGCCTTTTTCTTGGCTGGCTCGACAAGAGTCGTAGCCGAAACCCTTTTGTTAGAACGCTTGATCGGATTCGTTCGGATCTCCGAAGCCTCTTCGGAAACACGAACCGATCCCTCCGCGGAGGGACGTTCACTTCCCATAAAGGGATTGGAGCGCTCATGGCGTAAGCCTAGAGAATCGCCCAAATCACCCATATTGGCTAAGCAAGAAGATGCAATAGCCATGGGTTGGGAGCTAAAAGCTCCCAGTGCGTGGGCAGACCGAGATGACCCGGTATGTGCCCGACTACTAAAGGCATGTGAACCCGCTATTGGACCGCTCGAAAGCAGCAATAGGGGAGCACTAGTAGTCACGCACTCAGGTGAAAACACCTGTTGCTCCGAAGAGCGTCCATAATTGTTAGCTCGAGCATTCCCATCAGCTGGCACCTAAGACAGCCCAGGAAGTACTCGTTCCCCCATATGGCGTTTGCCGGGGGCTAGGGTTTGAGAACCCAGACCAACATGGACTAAGCCCGTGGGTTGCCCTGCAGTAGTGGGGCGCGTCTCCCCTAACGGATCAGAGCGAGTGAACGCTACCGTACGGGAAACAACCGCCTCCCCCTCTGGTCTCTGCGACCGGGGGATTGGAATCGTTAGATATCCAAACCACTAGAATCTGACGCCACCCACCCCGAAACCACAGGCTTCGGAGTTGACAATCCCGACTCAGTTAACACCACCCGTCCCGAAGCCGGAAGCTACGAGACTGGCAAACTCTGCAAGGAAACACCACTAGGCAACTTACCTTTAGCCCTTCTCCCTCCCCCATGTACCGAAGTACTCGGGAGAGTTCTGGAAGGCCGAGTCGTCTTGCTAGACGACTCTTCGGAAGAAGCAGGTCTCCTTGACCTAGCTGCTTCTTCTTCCGAATCCATACCACTGCAATAAAACAGACAATAAAGTATACTTTTCAAAATAAGAAATACTTCAACTGAATGCAGTAAAATAAGGGTAAATTTTATTTGGGAGATACGCACAAAAGAATTTTCACAGCCAAAAAACCGTAAGAACAAACACCGAACCCAAAGGCTCGGTGACAAACGGAAACACCCGCAAACACAGAAATATCTACGTGGGGCTGACCGTGAAAGAGAAAAATAAATGCCAAGAAAGGGAAACAAAAATCCCTTGCAATCGGCAAGAGTGACTACTAAAACACAAAGTACTATAATCTAAGCGAATATAGGTACCTAAAAGTGCTTTAAATGTGCGAAAAAGCGCACCTAAAAGATACTATACGACCTGATTTCAGGAGCGCTGTGACTATACGTCCTATCTCGTCGGGGGCGAGCAAGAAAGAGGAAGATGGCCGTAGCGTGTTGACGCGCGAGTGGCGAAGGGGACAATAGGATTACGGGGGGTGCGCACAATATTGTGACTCATGTGTGTTAGATTCTCGAAGGGGTCCCGTAGTCAAGACTACAGGCATAATAGGTAGGTATATATGATTTATTGCAGTAAATCACCAATGTAAGATCCAAACGAGCATTTGTCTAGAACAAAGGAAATGCCCAGGGCAGTCTCGCCTGCATCACGCAATTTTCACTTGGTGAAAAATCAAAGATTGGGGGCACTTAAGAGGTGCTGCCCATGAGCCCAAGACTCCCCCCCCCCCCCCCTGCATTAGTAGGCACCCCCATCTATATTAATTCAGATCCTCCTTGCCTAAGGATGATCCCTGCCAATTTTGGTTGAAATCCACCAACAGCAAAGTTTGAGAAGAAGTTTGTGTACAATGTACATACTACATGTACATACATGTACTGGATGCAGAGACAAAACTGAATTTTACCAAAAACTTAAAGCTAAACTGTCAGTAGGTGACTTTAATGTGATGAAAATGTAAGATAAGCCGTGCTTATGTCTTGCTTTTTGCTCACGCAGGCAAGACGAAAATAGATGCTTAATTTCCATTTATATAACTAAAAAAGTAATTGACAAAATCACTCCATATTCCATTAATTTTTCTTTATGGCATCGCTATGGAATAAACAAAAAACTAAATTTCAATTTATTTTACAGTTGGTAGACAAAAAACATTTGTCAAATGTCTTCTTTTTATCCTTAAAGAATCAGAATATGTATTGATAAATTTTTGCAACATCATTAACCAAATAAAACTATTCTACTTCAAGATGATGCTTAAGAGTGAAGGTTTGCCAATATACCTTCTTGAAGCTGCACCTTTTTAAACAAATAATTCAAAATAAATGTGAAGTGATGTATAAAGAGAAGTAACTTTCTTCTTAAACAATTCTATTTTGATAAAGTCCCTTAATCTTAAAGAAGAATACACACATCACTATTTGATACATACATGTAAATTTAAAAATCATATTTAAGTTTTGGAAAAAAAATTGTAGAAAGGTAACATTAAATAGAGTTTGTAATATTAAGGGGTGGTTCAGCTTGCAAAAAAATAACATCTTTGGAGAAAACTAATTAAATTATCGTGTTGCGTATAAGTCTCACATTTAGTTTCTACTTAGTGTTTCTTCATTATTTTTACAAAAGTAATCCATGTATATCTGTTAAAGAATACTAAAGTAGCCAAAAGTCATTACATGTACATGCACATACATGAATCTGACAGGTGTTAATGTATTCTCGAAGCCAATATACAGACATTATCAAATAAAGTTTACAGAGTACTAGCAGATCCTGTGCTATGTATACTAAATGCGCATGTCCTTAAGAGCAGTCATATCTTTTGAGAAAAATCAAACTGCAGGCATTATGTCAAAGAGAAATATTTGAATTCTGAAGAAAATGATAAAAATGATATTGTTTCACTCTTTTGACATTTTTGGCCTCACATTGAAGATTGCATTGGAAACAATCATGATTAGTTAAGTACTACAAACATGACCAGTGTAGACTGTGATGTATGTAGGTGACATTGAATACTTCAGTTTTGTTAGTTCCACTATATTTTATGCCCTACATGGTTAATTGTAGAAGCTGTACCAGTACAAAATTAAATTGAAACAGAAAAAAATTAAGTTTCTGTTTTCAGTTGGCTAAAGAATACAGTAATTTCTATAACTTTAATCTGTGTGTGTTCAAAGGAAATATCTTCTAGGAAACATTACCACATGGGACATCAGTATAAATGTGTGACACCCCATCAATTCATTTCTGTTAACAAATTTTGTTAACCTTTGTGGGCAAATTTCAATTTTTTGACCAGCAAACATATGTTCATGTTTCATCTGGATGCCCCCCTCAAAATTTTCTAGCTATGCCCCTGACTACCAAATGATTTCAAGGAGGAACCATCCCTCTTCCCTAATGAAAATGATCTCAAATGGTATGGAGACTATCGTCTTTCAACAACAAGGGACTGCTGCAGAACAATGATCTACATGTATTTCTGACTGGGCAAGATAGCTTAAACTGAAGTATTGACCTTGATCTATGCCTGCCAGCCCCTCCACCCCCCCCCCCCCCCTCCATAGGCATATGGGCACATTTTCAAGTAGGGTGATGACATCTTTTTTCCCAATTAACTTAAGTTTATAGTTTCTAAATTTTGACCCTTATTTGTAGTGAAAATGTAGAGGAAATGTACTGAAATTGCACATTTGGGCACCCTAAAATCCTTGCATCCCCCCCTCTCCCACACCCACCCACCCTCCTACTTCTTTAATAATGATATCGAGTATTTACAAAGATCTTTTTCCAATACTCCAAAGTACATGAAAATATTATACAACAGAGAGTATATTAAATTTAGGAAACAAGCTCCATGCATGAATGTATGACATTTGCTCCGGCGGCAATTGCTCCTGCGACAAATGCTCCTAAAAATACGACAATTGCTCCGCGACAATTGCTCCTGCGACAATTGCTCCAACGACAACCTTATATAAAATCCTCATCAAAAGCGAACACAACGAATTCAGAACAATAGCTGTTGTTGGTGTTTCGGGATTTGGAAATAAACCTTTTTAAAGATTTTTTCTACCACTTTCCCTTGTGATTTTGCCTATACCTATTAATTATTCATCTATATGTTTTTATTATTTTGTTCCCCCCCCCCCCCCTCTCTCTCTCTCTCTTTCTTTATCTTGGGCATTTTTAACACAACTGAGTAAATGATGGCGAACATTTATTTCTAAATTATAGCCATTCTATCTACTAGTCATGACACTTGCTGGTGGGGAAAACAAGCCAGTCCTGTATGTGGGTTGTTGCGAATTGCTAAAGTTCATAGGTTCAATTTAATATTGTAATAGTGAGGGGAAGGGAATATACGCCCAAAATATGGGGAATTGGTGGAATTAAGTGTTCGCTCCCGGGCCTCCCGCCACGTGGAGCTTGCATAATGCCTCGCAAACAAAACAAATTGACATATACATGTATTATACTTATTAATATGGCAGTACTCTATCAAACAGAAAATATCATAATGCCTCTAGCTCTCTGACTCCCCGATGCAGAACTGCATGGTTTAAATATATATATATATATAAACAAAAATAATACAAACGTGAAAGATAGAATAATTTATACCAGTAATACAAAAGTACGACAATCATTCTGGGTTGCCAAGTTCAACTTTTTAAACTGGTCAAGCGGGGTATTAAGTGTTCGCTCCCGGGTCTCCCTCAGCGTGGAGCTGACAAACGCCTTGCAAACAAAAACAAACAAATATTGACTAAACTGTACAGCTTTCTTTTTCTCTCTCTAAGCTGGTCATAATTATGCCTGGAACCAGCTCCCCGGCTCCTGCCGCGCTGAGCTGGTGTCGGCTTATTAAGAACAAAACTATAAAAAAAAACACACACACAGAAACAAGAATCAGAGCAAACGTCAAACGTATGGCAGTGAAAGGAAATATATAAACCATGATAAAGTAAAAGAACAATCAAAATAAAAACATGCAAAGGCCTACGTACGTGGAGTCCAATGGCGTATGGGAGGGGGGGGGGACTTGTGGATGTGTCCTCCCCCTCAAAACTTGCCGTTGCTACTAGTACTACAATGCATTCGGCTGTGCATGTGGAAGAAAATATGAAGGAAGAAAGAAAGAAAAGGGCAAGGAAGAAGTCAAAAAAGAAAGATAGATAAAGAAATGAAGCAGGTGCGTCGAAGATCCTGCGTTGGGGGGGGGGAGGGGTCTGATTAATTATTTATTAATGCTTCGTATCCAATCTATAAACTTTTGATATGATTGTTTTTTTCAGACTTTCATAAATGATTTTTATTGAATACCACAATTTTGTGTCAGCACTATGAAAACAACGAGTAGAAAATTGTATGACTGAGATACGTAAAAAACATATTTTTCATCTTCCGGCCCGTTTGCTAAAAAAAAATACAAATTTTATAAACTGGACTGTATCACTCTTTTATCTAAGAGTTCATTTCATCCTTTTTGCATTCAACTTTGTAGAATATGAACAACTGTTTAGTTTGTTTTGAAAGTTTAGTTGTGTCTCCTTGTTTGTTTTCATTTTTATCTTAAAATAAAACGTAAATTTTTTGTGACATCTGTCTGAATATGCTTGTCTTACGGTTATTTGTAAAGCGAAATTAATTACAGAGTACAAAGAAACATATGCTACGACCCAGGAGGCTGTGGGAGACTTGAAAATTAATGATATTTATGGCCACAGAATGTGATATTTGGGTAAAAAGTGTGATAATTGGACCAGAAAATGTCATTTTCGGGCAAAACACCTCACCCCCCCCCGAACATGGATTCTTTAAAAACATCTAAATGCAAAGAGAAAATGTGCACACTAAAGGTTAAAGGACTAGATCAAAATATATTGTACACTCACCATCTTCACTTTTTTGTGCGGGGGGGGGGGGGGGGGGGGGGGGTGTGCCCAGGGCTGATTGTCAGAGCCCCCCATTCGCCCCTGTCTAGCCATAAATACATTTTTAAAATAATCGCTTGTAGAGGTGGAAGAAGGGTGAAGGGCGTGTAAAAAATATAGCCCAATTTTTAAAGAAGAAATAATAATGGAAAAGAGAAAGGAAAAAGAGGAATGACAATGAAGGGAAAACCTGAACGTGGCTGTCAAGACAAACCCACAAGGGTTTTTATACAGCAACCAGGTTCCTATTTTTATTGTCAGTCTTTTTTATGTTTTAATAATTACATGCAATTTTAATGACTATGCCCGTCTAAACACACTAAACTATATCATAATTTCTTGCATGTTAATGTTAATGATACTCTTTTATATATGAATCTGAATAAAGCTGAATTGAAAAGAATTGAATTTAATTTAATTTAAAGCGTTGCTCGCTTCGCTCGCTTGATTTCACTATCTTTACCTATGCCGTTATATTTATATTATCAAGAAAGGGAATAGGTTTGCATCTTGTCTTTTATCCAATATTTATGCTTAATTCTTTAACTCATAAAGTGATAGTTATGTCTGCAAGGATTCGAGCGGCAAGTTGACCTAAAATAGATGAATTTTCAGGACATGACCGCCTGTGACCATTAGCCTATTCATATCATCACACCCTGATCATACTCTCTGTGTGAACGGAAGATGCCGATAAATGTACGTTACTAAAATCACGAGAAGGGATTGTGACAATACACTTAAACCTGTTCTTAGTATTTAAAAAAAAAAATCAATATTTGCCCGCTTATAAAATCTAGAAACAAGACGTTTTCGATTAGCAATCATTTTTATTCCAGCAGCGGATGCCCGCATATCATAATATTTTTCGCTGCGCTCACTGAAAAGCTAGAGTGAAACTTATTGGGAAGGCAAACAAATTGGGCATGCAACGGGAGACGGACGAATGTATTTTAGAAAGGTTATAGGCCTGTGGTGTATTTTGATGACGAAATGATACTTTATCCCCAAGAGAGTGCGTTTTCCTTGCTCGCAATGTTTAGAAACAGTGTGGTTTTGGACAGCAAACATTTGCAACAGCGAAGTATGTAATATTTGGCAGTGAGGTAACCAAATATACCATTTAAATATCTTATAAGTCCAGAGTGTATTTTGACAAAAAAAACGAGACTTGTTTTAAAGGAGAATTATCCCCACAAGACTTTTATCATTGACCTAAAACAGAATTCTAAACAGTTTCTGATAAAGTAAAAACATTGTATATTCGAGAATCGAGTGGATGGGAATTGTCGATTGAATCCTCCGATTTTTATTGTTCTCGAGAGTACGGCAGCGTCGCCATGTTCCCGGTGCGATCGGGCTGTGTGACGTAGGGCATGGAGTTGGCCGTAGCGCATTGTAATTGGCTCGCAATAGTTCACCAACATTATTTTAAAAAGAGTTTATTATTATTAATAATAACATAAATTATGCAAGAGTTTCATAATTAAATTAAATAAATCAATTTATATTATCTACGTAACTATCACATTTGAAAAACATTTATTAGAGTAAAATAATCATCGTAAGTAAAACGTGTTCCAGGACACACTAGCTTGATTATACGATTCGCCCGGGCATAAGCTTAGCCTGCAGATCTACGTGATAATCGGCCTCCGTGAAATGATCACTGCAGATCACATCATTTTTCCGATCAAGTTTGAAGTCTTTTCCTTGGAATTTTTCCACGTTCAATATGGTCACCCAACGCTTGAACAATTGCTGACATTTCTGCGGGTCTGGGAACCGATGGAATGATTTCCCTATTGTTTTCTTGGAACAGTTACAACAGCCGAACGCTTGACAATACACCATGTTTACCGTGTGTATATGCAGCGCGCGCTTCATGCAAGCTAGCTACTAGCTAGTGAGTTCTCCATCCCCTACGTCATCACGCGCAAGGTTTTATGGGAAATTTAGAGAAAATGGACGCCGCCAGTAGGAGTAGACGACGTTGTAATCATCGTAAAAAGTGGTCTCTATTTTCTGCTCTTACAACGGCATCAGTTGGTCTAAAACGGTGATTTTTATATCAAATTAAATGTTATTTTATTCACTATGACCTATTTACATTTAAAAGCCTGGGGATAATTCTCCTTTAAGGCAAGATATGGTAATTTTTGGCTCGCTCGCAAAATAAATAAAAGTATGTGTCTTGGGGTGTGTGGGTGAGGGGTGTGTATAGTCAAATTAATGTGAGCAAGAAATTTCGGCAAAATATTTTGTTCATTCCCCATCCCACTCCTCGAAACGGATTTACGCCAGTGTCATCGTACTCTGACTCGTGGAATAAGCAGTTAGAGGTACGGTAGTAATTGTCTCGACATACATGTATTTCGAGATATTCGAGATATCTCGAGGCAATGATATTGTCGCATATTCATTTTCTTTGACGGAGCTAATGTCGCGGAGGAATTGTCGCTCAAATGGAGCAAATGTTGGCGGAGCAATTGTCGATGAGCAAATGTCGCATATTCCTTTTTATCTACCATGTCTACCGAGTTTATTGTCGCGGAGCAATTGTCGCATATTCATTTTTAACGACTGAACAATAATCATATTTTGGAGCAAATGTCGGTGGAGCAATTGTCGCAGGAGCAATTGTCGCATTTCTATCGACGGAGCAGTCAGTTGTCGCGGAGCAAATGTCGACGGAGCAATTGTCGCAGGAGCAATTGTCGCATATATGCATTTTTATCGACGGAGCAGTTGTCGCGGAGCAATTGTCGCTCGATCGGAGCAAATGTCGACGGAGCAATTGTCGCAGGAGCAAATGTCGACGGAGCAATTGTCGACGGAGCAATTGTCGCAGGAGCAATTGTCGCAGGAGCAAATGTCGACGGAGCAATTGTCGCAGGAGCAAATGTCGCCGGAGCAAATGTCGCCGGAGCAATTGTCGCAGGAGCAATTATCGCGGAGCAATTGTCGCGGAGCAATTGTCGTATTTTTAGGAGCATTTGTCGCAGGAGCAATTGCCGCCGGAGCAAATGTCGGTTCCCCCATGCATATATGAACTATATCACCAAACTGATCACCCAAACATAAAAACCAATGTGCAGCAAATACTACACATACAATAGTGAATGTATTAAGCACTATATGAATTAGTATCATTATCATACACCAAAAGTGTTTTACTAATAAAAGACATCAAGTATGATGTAAAATAAATATTCATCATACAAACATACATGTATATATGTTATATGTTCTGGAATTCAATTTGATCAAATAAACATACATACATCCATCAATGGACTCAGCATTTCCCATAGCATTTACATATATTTCACTGAAGCCAAAGTTTAAAGAAGTTGCACAAGAGAAAATCTGAATTTGGACGATGATAAAGCGTACTATATGTGACCCGCCGCCTCAAAACCTACAATAAGTCGCACGGGCCACAACGTAGCAAACAGCCCAAAATAGTAAATTTGCTTGGATCAGTCGATCTTTTGTTTTTGATGGAAATGGGCAGTTTTATTATCATTCTATCATGTCTCAAGTTTGTGAGTCGTAATTCGACTTAGAAATATGTTTTGGGGGCATTTTAAAATGACTCCTTTTTTTTCACCTGTCGAGCTAATGAATGTTTGGAGAGCTTTTGTAATACTTTCATTCAATGCCAAATTACTACTTTACCTCTAAAGGTATTAAATTGATTTTTGGAGTGAGTAATGAATAGGTTCTCCTGGAGTAGCTGCTAAAATTCAGCCTAGTCTGATAATCCCTTCATACCGGTTGCTATGGCCATTTGATTACCCAGTTTTACTTGGGCGCACACAGAGAGCGAAGGTTTAGCACTCTTTTGTTCCGAACTTAAATAGCCATTTTCTCTGAATAGGAGTTATTGATTGCTGGTTACATACTGATTCTAAATGTGATATTTAAAGGTGTTATTATTGAGTAAACTAGGCAAGTGATATACCATTGGAAAGCTGAGAATCTCTACTTTCAGGAAATGTATAAAACAAAAAAACTAATTTTGGCAACTTATTGTAGGTTTTGAGGCGTCTGGTCACATATAATATACAAAATATTTCACATGCTTCTAGCATCGCATGCACTCACCAAAAACAAAAGGAAGAGAAGGGATACGTGATAGCATTGCATCTAGGAAAATAGACAGGTTGACAGATTTCAAAATATGAACAAAAATTATTTATAGGTAAAGTTGGGATCTTTGGAGGTTCATACAGCATACGCATTTACAAAACAATGGGAAACATACAATTCCATTTTCTCTCTTAATACACTAATAAGTAAACATTTTGTTTGAAACTTTTATATACAGGTTCTACCATATATTTGACAAGTATTTCAATATCAATAAATGCACAATTCATTTTCTACTCAATATGTCAAGTAGGCCTAATACATTGAATTTGTATTGATTTACAGGGCAAATTATGTTTACTGTGTTTACTGCCTACTTGTAGGCCTAGAGGGCATAAATCGAAAATCTGTTTGCATGTGCACAGTGGGCAGGTACGCAGTCGCAGTATTTACGAGGTGCCATCTTTTGTAATATACACACTAAATACCGGTACTGCTTTGTGTTTGAGATTCTGGACTTTAATTCAACCCTTCTGCATAATGGCTTCACATATATTTCATTTGTTTATTCTGGGGCAGGTATTTACACTGTCAAATTCTCCACCCCTGTCATCGGATAGCACTTTAATCAAATCTTGTGGTACGGCTGACGGGCCACCACCGTGCATTGTATCTGAGGATTTTCCGAGTGTAATGCTCCATGACAACTATGCACGTTATTCACTGCATATTGCTTTACCAACAACATGGGCTGAAGATCTACAACTTAAGACGATCAAGCTGAAGAGCCTGGAAATTATCATTTGCAATGGCATGACCTTAACATCAAATTATATTTTGGAGAAAAATAGCAAAAGATGGAAGGTGGAATTCAAATTTTCACCACAATGCAATAACACCACTCATCTGATAATAACAGTCTCTGTGGAAAATGTGAAAGGAAATGATGAATTCTTGTCTCATTGGGAGTTTACTGCGAATAACACGCTTTATAGAACCGAAGGTGTGTGCTTGTTTGATGTACAAGAGCCAACAGCATCAACACCACCTTCGAGTCCATCCCCCCTTAATATGCCAGACAACAGCACCACAGTTACTACAAATCCAGTTGGTCTAAAAACAGTATCCGAATCACCAAACAATGGGCCAAACAACAGAAGAACTGCTACACCAGAGAGTCAGCAAACAACAACACTATCCTCAAATATCCTGCATGACAATGACAGTCAAAAAATCATCCTAGATGAAATTCGCCAGGTAAAAAAAATAACTGCAGTCATCGTTGGAGCTGTTATT
This sequence comes from Heliocidaris erythrogramma, assembly GCA_025617745.1. Lineage (NCBI taxonomy): Eukaryota > Metazoa > Echinodermata > Echinoidea > Camarodonta > Echinometridae > Heliocidaris > Heliocidaris erythrogramma. Next base: position 11,279,969 of record CM046872.1, on the reverse strand, counting down.
GTCATCATCGTGATTCTGACAAAGTCAGATATTATTCAAATTTCCAAGAAAATATGGAATCAATTAAAATCACGGTTTCTACAAACTGAAGAATCAAATCCCTCTTCCTCAGACATGGAAGAGGAAACAGAGGAAACAGAAGGAACACAACGACACAAGCGAAGGGCTCGCACACGGCAAATATCTCAATGTGAATCACCTGATGAAGATGATGAAGATGATGAAAACGATGTAGGAGATGGAACGAATGGTACGCAACAAAATCAGCTAAGGGCTCACACACAAACACCTGATGCAGACAACTGTCAGAGAGAAGCCGGTAAGCATTGCCCTGAAATCCAATCCAACCCAATCCACTCCAAAAAGGTATTTGATACAGCACCTCGTCCTCACAGTTACAAAGCGTTGTACATACCAATACACATTTTGGGGGGCATTAAAAAACAATATCACTTCACAAAGACCAGCTGAGCCAATACAAGCCATTGTTCTCTAGCAAAATAAATGAGACTTCTGAAGTACCATCATTTGCAAAAGTTTAAGACCACCTCGGGATTTGTGGGTATTTCAATAATTTGGAATACTTTCTTTTGTCTCATTAAATGATTACATAACATGTTTTCATGTGATCAGTAGCACAAGAGTAATGGTATAAGCCTATATTTCAAGTATGATCCATAGGTTATGCCATGAAAATAATTGTATGTCTGAATAATAAGTTTTTAAATTTGTTTTCTTTCTTTGACTTATTGCATTTTGGAATAGTGGTCTTAAACTTTTGAAAATGATCGATGGTATCTTGAACTGAACAATGAAGTGATTTTATTAATAGTTTTATCATTGAATAGACAATTAACTATACATAAAACAGCTCCTTTTTTAGTATTTTGTGATAATTGTAGAAACAAATTTTGCTTTAAAAATCTGTATTCTCCAAGAACGAATTAACAAAATAATATATTGAAGAAGAAAAAACCAGAATCCTTCAATGCCTTCATTTCAGAATGATATTTCTGCAGGCTACGACAATGTTGCTTTTGTGTTGAATGTTTTAAGACATTTCATATTAAAGTAATACAGTGAGAGCTGCACAGTCGCTAAGTCGGTAAGTCGGTGGCAGGCCTTGTGTTCCTTGAGTCTTGTGTTGAAGTCTCGTCCTGTCTCTCCGATGTAGACTTTGCCGCAGTCGCAGGGAATCTTGTATACGCCGGGTTGTTTGTTGGTAGGGGTCTTGTCCTTGTGTGAGTGCAAGATGGAGTGAAGTTTCTTGGAGGATCGGTGTCGGACTTTGAAGTTGGCCTGAGTAAGTATGCGGTGTAGTTGGTGGGATGTCTTGCCGAGGTACGGGAGAACAACTGTGGTGGGTTGGTTTCCGGTAGATTGGTCGTTGGTGGCGGCGTCTGTGGGTTGGTGATGGGGTTGGTGATGAGGTCGGTGGGTGGAGATCTTCTTCCTAGGGTATTGGTTGATGGAGGTGAGTGCATTGGTGATGTGAGTGAGTTCTTGTTGAAGATGGTCCTTGTCACTGAGTTGGTATGCGCGTCTGATGAGGGAGTTGGGTACCGACTGGTGGATGGATGGGTGGTGGAAGGAGCGGTAGTTGAGGTATCTGTCCGTGTGGGTAGGTTTTCGGTAGATCTGGTGTGAGAGGAACCCCGAGTTGGTCTTCTTGATGAGAACGTCCAGGAAAGGGATTGAGTCGTTGAGTTGAGTCTCCATTGTGAACTTGATATCCGGGTGTTGGCTGTTGAGGTGGTCGAGGAATCAGTGCAAGTCTGTTGTGCTGTGTGGCCAGATGACGAAAGTGTCGTCTACGTAGCGAAGCCAGAGTGAGGGTCGTTTGTCGGCGGTCTTCAGTGCTTGGTGTTCGAGGTGCTCCATGAAGATGTTGGCGATGCAGGTTTCAGTGACTGGTACGCTAGTGAAGAGTGAGACGACGTCGAAGAATATTTCTTCTTTTCTCTCTTGTCATCCTTTCTCGTCTATCTATTTCTAATTTCCCTTTTTCCCTTTCCTCCTACCAACAGACATGGTGAACCGTAAACCTTCTCCACGTTATAAGCTCCACCATGCAAACCTTCAAAGATCATCGAAATAGGGTTTGTAATTCCGAAAATGAAATAAGGTACCTAAAAAGGAGGGGGGACCGAAACAGTGCAGCCCCCCCCCCCCCTCCCCATATGAAGAGTCAAAAAAGGGGGAGAGAGATAAAAGAGAAAGAAAACTATTACAGAATAACAACCAGTGAATTATCTGTCAGCTAATTCTTTCCTTATGTTATTCTTTGTTTAGATCCTTCTTTCATTTGCTCATTCCATCTACGATATAACATAAGGAAAGATAGAATTTTCGGAAATACGAACCCTATTTCATTCTTGGAATTATGAAATAAACCATTTTTCATATTCGGAATTGTGAACCTTCGGAAATATGAACCCTAATTCATTTTCGGAATTATGAACCTTTGGATAAACAAACCTTCGGAATAATGCAACAAATGTTCGAAATTATGAATCCCCAGGCATGGGAAATTTGTGTTTCGAATTATGAACCTTCGGAAAAACTAATAAAAGAGGGTTCATAATTCCGAAGGTTTGTATTTCCGAAAATGAAATAGGGTTCGCAATTCCGAAAATGAAATAGGGTTCGTAATTCTGAAAATGAAATAGTGTTCATAATTCCGAAATCGAAATAGGGTTTGAATTCCGAAAATGAAATAAGGTACCTAAAAAGGAGGGGGGACCAAAACAAATGTGCAGCCCCCCCCCCCCCCCCCCCCTTCTCCATATCAAGGGTAAAACTAGATGAATATTCGACCGCGCGCGGTCGGAATTTATGCCTCCGCCATCACCAGATCGGAAATGTATGGCATACATGTACACTCTAAAAAGGATTGGTCCAACAAAATTACAAATCATTTCACTTAAAATGCACAGGAGACAAAAAATTATTTCATTTCATTTCCAAACGAGGCTAAAAACCAGTAATGTCTTGTAATTTCATGTAAATTGACCTCTGTGGCCTCTGACCTTTGACCTACTTACACCAAAATCTAATCAGTTCATCTTTCTACGGGGATACATACTAGTACCAAGTTTGAAGTTCTTACCTCAAACAGTACTTGAGATATTGTGGTAACGGTGCTAAAAACCAAGAATTTCATGTAATTTCATGTAAATTGACCTCTGTGACCTCTGAACTTTGACCTACTTACCCCAAAATCTAATCAGCTCATCTTCGTATGGGGATACATACTAGTACCAAGTATGAAGTTCTTACCTCAAACAGTTCTTGAGATATCGCAGTAACGGTGCTAAAAACCAAGAATTTCATGTAATTACATGTAAATTGACCTCTGTGACCTCTGACCTTTGACCTACTTATCCCAAAATTTAATCAGTTCATCTTCGTATGGGGATACATACTAGTACCAAGTTTGAAGTTCTTACCTCAAACAGTTCTTGAGATATCGCGGTAACGGTGCTAAAAACCAAGAATTTCATGTAATTTCATGTAAATTGACCTCTGTGACCTCTGACCTTTGACCTACTTACCCCAAAATCTAATCAGCTCATCTTCGTATGGGGATACATACTAGTACCAAGTATGAAGTTCTTACCTCAAACAGTTCTTGAGATATCGCAGTAACGGTGCTAAAAACCAAGAATTTCATGTAATTTCATGTAAATTGACCTCTGTGACCTCTGACCTTTGACCTACTTACCCCAAAATCTAATCAGTTCATCTTCGTATGGGGATACATACTAGTACCAAGTATGAAGTTCTCACCTCAAACAGTTCTTGAGATATCGCGGTAACAGTGCTAAAAACCAAGAATTTCATGTAATTTCATGTAAATTGACCTCTGTGACCTCTGACCTTTGACCTACTTACCCCAAAATCTAATCGGCTCATCGTCGTATGGGGATACGTACTAGTACCAAGTTTGAAGTTCTTACCTCAAACAGTTCTTGAGATATCGCGGTAACGGTGCTAAAAACCAAGAATTTCATGTAATTTCATGTAAATTGACCTCTGTGACCTCTGACCTTTGACCTACTTACCCCAAAATCTAATCAGCTCGTCGTCGTATGGGGATACGTACTAGTACCAAGTTTGAAGTTCTTACCTCAAACAGTTCTTGAGATATCGCGGTAACAGTGCTAAAAACCAAGAATTTCATGTAATTTCATGTAAATTGACCTCTGTGACCTCTGAACTTTGACCTACTTACCCCAAAATCTAATCAGCTCATCTTCGTATGGGGATACATACTAGTACCAAGTATGAAGTTCTTACCTCAAACAGTTCTTGAGATATCGCAGTAACGGTGCTAAAAACCAAGAATTTCATGTAATTACATGTAAATTGACCTCTGTGACCTCTGACCTTTGACCTACTTATCCCAAAATTTAATCAGTTCATCTTCGTATGGGGATACATACTAGTACCAAGTTTGAAGTTCTTACCTCAAACAGTTCTTGAGATATCGCAGTAACGGTGCTAAAAACCAAGAATTTCATGTAATTTCATGTAAATTGACCTCTGTGACCTCTGACCTTTGACCTACTTACCCCAAAATCTAATCGGCTCATCGTCGTATGGGGATACGTACTAGTACCAAGTTTGAAGTTCTTACCTCAAACAGTTCTTGAGATATCGCGGTAACGGTGCTAAAAACCAAGAATTTCATGTAATTTCATGTAAATTGACCTCTGTGACCTCTGACCTTTGACCTACTTACCCCAAAATCTAATCAGCTCGTCGTCGTATGGGGATACGTACTAGTACCAAGTTTGAAGTTCTTACCTCAAACAGTTCTTGAGATATCGCGGTAACGGTGCTAAAAACCAAGAATTTCATGTAATTTCATGTAAATTGACCTCTGTGACCTCTGACCTTTGACCTACTTACCCCAAAATCTAATCAGCTCGTCGTCGTATGGGGATACGTACTAGTACCAAGTTTGAAGTTCTTACCTCAAACAGTTCTTGAGATATCGCGGTAACGGTGCTAGAAACCAAGAATTTCATGTAATTTCATGTAAATTGACCTCTGTGACCTCTGACCTTTGACCTACTTACCCCAAAATCTAATCAGTTCATCTTCGTATGGGGATACATACTAGTACCAAGTTTGAGATTCCTACCTCAAATGATTCTTCAGATATTGCGGTAACGAGATGTGGGACGGACGGACGGACGGACGGACACACGGACGGACGGACGGACGGACGGACGGACAACCCGAAAACATAATGCCTCCGGCACCCACCTTCGGTGGGCGGAGGCATAAAAAGGGGGAGAGAGATAAAAGAGAAAGAAAACTATTAAAGTGAACCAGTGTATTATCAGTCAGCTGCCAGATAATTCTTTCCTTATGTTATTCTTTGTTTAGATCCTTCTTTCATTTGCTCATTCCATCTACGATATAACAAAGATATAAGACAGACAGAAATTTTCGGAATTAGGAACCCAATTTCATTTTCAGAATTAGGAACCCTATTTCATTTTCAGAATTACGAACCCTATTTCATTTTCGGAATTGTCCCTTACGAAAATAAACCATGGTATTACCACAGTTACCATAGTATTACCATGGTAATACTACAGTTACAATAGTATTACCATGGTAGTACCATGACCTACTTTGCTGGTACCATGGTATTACCATAGATACCATGGTAGTATACCATGTGTTTATGGTTCTACCATGGAATTACCATATTATCAGCGATTTTACAATGGTACTGCCATGGTTTGCATGGTCCTCCCATGGTAATACCATAGTATGTGAGGTTTTACCATGGTACTACCATGGTATCCATGGTACTCCCATTATGATGCCAGAGTTTGTGTGGTTATACCATGGGTTTAAATGGGTTTAAATCTCATTCTGATCAATAAATCTAATAAAGTTGTCTGCTCTCAACAACATGCTATTTTCTGTGTACCGTTAAAATATTAAAACTTATCTGGATACGTTTTAATATTTTTAAACTTTAACAGTCGATAATTCCCTTAAAATGCACTTTTCTGCTTTCTTACTTTGTGGGAGGTAGAGAATTACATAAATGTTATCATTAAAAGTGATTTTAGATCATTCCTTTGATGAGCCCTTTTGACGACGTGCATACCAAGAACACACTTTTTAAGTATTTAAACATGTATACAATATATGTGTTACACATATAATGTGAATAATATAGCTTTATCTCCACATTACAACCATTATCTCATTTTGAATTAAATAAGTGATGAAAACATATGGGGAATTTATACATGTAAATGTCAGACATAAGTAACAAATCTGAAATATTCCAGATTATGGTGAATATATGTATGTGTATGTCATAAAATCTGCAATGCATGATATAGTACTAACTTGCTGCTAAGGGGAAATTTTTGTTTCCTCTGTTTTTCATAGGGACAAAGTACCACTAACATTCTTGAATTGCTATGAAGTTATGAACCATACATGGAATTCTCTTTCATAAAGTATGATGTTGAAAACGGTGTATATTTCATCCCTTAACTTTACCTAAATGTCTAATTATAGGCCTATACTACAAGTACACACATATCATGCATACAATCTTGTGATATAAACATGCATATATCCCCTGAGGGGTTCATTGTCCAAAATACTGCAGTTACAATGCATATATTTACATGAATATTGGTACATTATAAACAAAATTTGATTTTAATAATTTCCTTAAATGTGGTTAATATCATTTCCCTTTTAATATTCTTAAACAAAAATTACACATTATGTTGCTGATATTTGGAAATTTAGTCAATTTGTGATGTGTACATACAGTAAAGTGGTTGTTAAATGTTGCCTCTCTCTTACTGTCAAAAGTACATAGCATCCTTATTATATTGCAGGCAATTAGAAAAGGTGATTACCATTCCAAGGCTTTTACGGGAGTTAGAGATTTCTATACAAGCAGTAGGTCACAGTAGAGTGATTTCTGCTGGGTTGGAAGCCAAGGCAAGCTAGAGCATTGTGTGCATGCTGCTAGAGGCGCCATTTGCTTGCATGTATTTAGCTGTGTCAGGTTGCTGCAAGTGAAGCAGTGAAGCCAGAGGGCCACACCTGTGGTGCCATCATGGTAGACAGCCTGTGGACCCTGTGTTTATAAGCAGTCATTTTTCCAGACAGACTATGGCGGTTACAACATGGTTTTAAATACAACATTGATTAGGGTGCAGATTTCAGTCTACTCGAAGATTGGTTACCCAATGAGCATCCGGTTAAGAATTGTCAGCTGGATATTTTCTGAGGGTTCCACTGGTACGAATAACTTCAGATTAGAGTCTGGCCCTACACCAAGCTTGGACAACGACAGATCCTTCAGGGAAGGATAGCAACCATCACTTCAGGGATATTCTTTGTATCATCGCCAACGAGGTAGAACTCATTTCATATAATGCTGCAGTGTCAACTTCAGTGGATTATTTTCAAGGATTCACACAGGAGATGACTTTCGTGAATTTGAAATGTCTATTTTTCAAGGCCTTTATTATACAATCCGGATGATAAACTTTAAATTGAAAGGGGGTAATTATTGTGCACATTAAAGGGAGTGGCAAGTCGTAATCCATGGGCCTGACCAGTTGGCCTGACTCTGGGAAATTCGGATACAATCAGGTCCAATCGTGCGCTACCGAAGGAATGTTATTGCCGAATTCCTCGCGTGATCGTTAACTCGAATCCCTACATACAACCGACCAATGAGATTCAAATACTGGAATAAAGAACGCGCGATCTTGTTTACTCAAATTTGGGTCAATGTGCGAACTTTTATTAGCTGCGCGCGATAAATTGAAGTCGCTTTGAACTTTGATCCAGAGAAAGGAGCATCCAACTGTAAAACCGCCCATAGATTGCGACTTGTCGCTCCCTTTAACTCATACTATATTCTGAATTACTTATAAACACACTTCTCAATAATGACGATTTTCTGTGAACGGTTAAATCATATTTTGTGAGATTTATATATTCCCAGATAGGGATAATATCTTATTAAACAGTCTTCAAATTTATGTAACTTGTTTCCTACTTTTTATATGTTTTGTGAGAGTTGGTCAAAACAACCTAAATTCTAGACTAACATGTCAAAGTCCTTCTGGTTCTACCCAGGTGTGACATTTGGGGGCTTGTCATAGTTTGCCTTGGCAATTAATTGTTGGGGTTTGTAAACCATAGTTTGTAAGTATGGATAGGCAGTGCGTTGAGTTGGGCAAAGAACTTGCCACCAAAGAAAAAATAAAAACTTGTTGAAGGATTGTTAATTCTATATGTTAAATACATTTGTTTCCTTGCAGTGTCAAGTGCAGATGAAATTGTTCATTTACACCGAATAACAACTTAATTTGTACGATACCGTTACCATGATATTGTACAGTGGTATAAATACTGTGGTACCATATAATGGTATTTCCATTGTACAGTACCATGGTACAATACAATGGTATTACCATGGTATTACAACCATGGTAAATTGGTTATGGTATTACCATGGTACAATACAATGGTATTACAGTCCCGCCCGCGGGAAACGTCACACGTCCGTCTAAATATACGCGTCTTCATTGCGGGGAGCACTGCGTCTAAACGCGTTCGGGCATTATATACCAGGGGAAACGGACTAGTCTAAATGCCCTAATACGGCCGAACAGGGTTTGTGTGATGTTAGAGATGAGCCGCGAGAACGGCACGGGTCCGACATGTTTTTGATTTATGTTTCATCTTTATTTTCTCTTGTTTATATTCCATTTATAATTCTGCAATGTCCCTTCCCTTTCAAGACGTTAAAGACAAGGTGTTGCCAATGTTACCAAAACATCCTTATGATTTATGTTTCATCTTTATTTTCTCATTTGTCTCATTTCTCCGATGTCTTTGACAAAAGAAAAACAACTTTCGAGCTTCTAATTTGTAGTGAAAATTTACAGAAAATTCCGCTGCCCACATATTGTATTTTGCATCTCATAGTTCTAATTTATTTGTTGTTTCATTTGGTCAGTAGATTCTCTGTAATTTATGCGCCGAACCAATTTTCTATTCGATATAAACATTTTGCGTTGTATACTTCATCCATTTGATGTTTTATTTGGGTTGTATATTATCCCTGAACTAAGCGCCAAATCAATTTTCGATTCGATAAATGTATTTTGCGTCTTAGTTCTAATTTATTTGTTGTTTCATATGGTCTGTAGATTCTTTGTAATTTATGCGCCGAACCAATTTTCTATTCGATATAAACATTTTGCGTTGTATACTTCATCCATTTCATGTTTTATTTGGGTTGAATATTATGCATTAGTTACGCGCCAAATCAATTTTCGATTCGATAAATGTATTTTGCGTCTTATAGTTCTAATTTATTTGTTGTTTCATTTGGTCAGTAGATTCTTTGTAATTTATGCGCCGAACCAATTTTCTAGATTTGGGTTCATAATTCCTGGAATAAAAAAATGTTTATATTTCTGAAGGTTCTTAAATTATTCCTAAATGTCACATAGTAGGGCTCTATTATATTTTCGCAATTACGAATCCTACATGTAGCCTACATCGTTTTCGAAATATACGTAAAGAACCTTCTGAATAACGAATCTTCACAAAAATATGTCACTTATTTGGAATTGTGAACCCCCTCGCTATGGAAAATTTGTATTTCGGAATTACAAACCTGATGAGTTATAAAACAAATTTTCTGAAATACTATTGGATATAAAAGTAAGAGAAAACTTCTTGTCATTTCAATTTCTCTAATATGTAACTAACTAAAAATAAATACTTTGTTAAAAAAAACGAGCGACATCTCTGTTGTTTTAGATCATCACCAGGCGCGCAGCGAGGGGGTGCGGTGGGGATGGTCGCCAACGCCAACTAAAAAAAAAGAAAAAAAAGAAAAAAAATAGCGAAACTAGATGAATATTCGACCGCGCGCGGTCGGAATTTATGCCTCCGCCATCACCAGATCGGAAATGTATGGCATACATGTACACTCTAAAAAGGATTGGTCCAACAAAATTACAAATCATTTCACTTAAAATGCACAGGAGGCAAAAATTTATTTCATTTCATTTTCAAACGAGGCTAAAAACCAGTAATGTCATGTAATTTCATGTAAATTGACCTCTGTGGCCTCTGACCTTTGACCTACTTACACCAAAATCTAATCAGTTCATCTTTCTATGGGGATACATACTGGTACCAAGTTTGAAGTTCTCACCTCAAACAGTTCTTGAGATATCGCGGTAACGGTGCTAAAAACCAAGAATTTCATGTAACTTCATGTAAATTGACCTCTGTGACCTCTGACCTTTGACCTACTTACCCCAAAATCTAATCAGCTCATCTTCCTATGGGATACGTACTAGTACCAAGTTTGAAGTTCTCACCTCAAACAGTTCTTGAGATATCGCGGTAACGGTGCTAAAAACCAAGAATTTCATGTAATTTCATGTAAATTGACCTCTGTGACCTCTGACCTGTGACCTACTTACCCCAAAATCTAATCAGCTCATCTTCGTATGGGGATACATACTAGTACCAAGTATGAAGTTCTTACCTCAAACAGTTCTTGAGATATCGCAGTAACGGTGCTAAAAACCAAGAATTTCATGTAATTTCATGTAAATTGACCTCTGTGACCTCTGACCTTTGACCTACTTACCCCAAAATCTAATCAGTTCATCTTCGTATGGGGATACATACTAGTACCAAGTTTGAAGTTCTTACCTCAAACAGTTCTTGAGATATCGCGGTAACGGTGCTAAAAACCAAGAATTTCATGTAATTTCATGTAAATTGACCTGTGACCTCTGACCTTTGACCTACTTACCCCAAAATCTAATCAGCTCATCTTCGTATGGGGATACATACTAGTACCAAGTATGAAGTTCTTACCTCAAACAGTTCTTGAGATATCGCAGTAACGGTGCTAAAAACCAAGAATTTCATGTAATTTCATGTAAATTGACCTCTGTGACCTCTGACCTTTGACCTACTTACCCCAAAATCTAATCAGTTCATCTTCGTATGGGGATACATACTAGTACCAAGTTTGAGATTCCTACCTCAAATGATTCTTCAGATATTGCGGTAACGAGAAGTGGGACGGACGGACGGACGGACGGACACACGGACGGACGGACGGACGGACGGACGGACGGACAACCCGAAAACATAATGCCTCCGGCACCCACCTTCGGTGGGCGGAGGCATAAAAAAGCGGGGGAAGAGAGAAAAAAGCCTAATTAAGCCACTAGAACTGTTATCTTTATCTCAAAATTTGCTAAAACATCAAAGTGTTCGCGAGAGGGGGGGGGGGGTTGGAGGAGAGAAACCACCCCCCTCCATGCAACCACCCCTGTTACACACAGTACAGTTTCTGCCAAAACGTCGAAGTTTTCGCGCTTCGCGCGGGAGGGGGCTGGGGTGAGGGTGGGGGAGAAACTCCCCTCCCTGCACCCACCCCTGTTACATGCAGTGCAGGGTTGCGTCTAAACACAAGTCAGGTGAGAATCAGTCCGGGCGTCAAACCGTACTTTCCGCCTACCGTTATATTTATCTCGAATTTGCTATTAAAAGTCAGAGCTTTTGCGCTTCTCGCGGGAGGGGTGGCGGGTGGGACCCCCCCCTGCCACCCCCGTCACATACAATGCAGTATTGCCCCAGAGTAATTTGCGTCTAAATAAGTTAAAAGCAGTCATGACGTCGAACTATAACTTTTCGCCAGAAAAAATGTTTGCTACATGTACGAGCCGTCGTCACAGATTTCGCGCGGGAAGGGGGAAAACTTTCCCATCCCTGCACCACCCCATTCATACATGTATACAGTGCAGTATTGCACCCCACCCTATGTTTTTCACAAGGGAACACTGTACACTTGCTCTAAGACTCTATTCTAGGTTCTTATGAGATAAATTCAGGATCAATAATCATTAAACTGTATAAAGCAGTGTCAAAGTCCCCCATCCCTCACAAAAAAATAAAGAAAAAAATAAAGAAAAAAAAAAACCTTCATAGGGAATGCATTTCGGTGAAAGGCGCTAGAAAGTACAAATTATTACTATGTACGACCTCCCCGCGCCTCAAAAAGACAGGAGGTTCTTAGAAAGCGGGAGGTCCATTGATGGATTATTGATCATTTTTTACAACAAAAACAATCTTTTCAGTATCGACATTCCCCTCCTTGTGTCAAACCCCTGCCTTCCAATTTATGACAGGAAGTTCTTAGAAATCGGAACCCATTGATAGATTAATGACCATGCCATGAAAAGGTGACACCCGTCTATTGTGTATATAAAGGGAAGCTGGAGTTGTGGGAAAGGGTAAAAAAAATTTTCAACTTTCTTACTCTTACTACGTTCGTTTGGAAGATTATCATAAATGTCCCCAGAAAAGGATTGCTCTTCAAATGCCCTCACAGAAAGTAAATGTAAGAAGAAGAACGTTCAAAATTATGATATAGGTGTGATTTTGGAGAGAGAGTTGTTTTTTAAAGCTCCAGTTAATAAATCGGAGAGAAACGATGACTTTCGAGCTGAGACGCAGTTTATCTTCATCCCGCTGTTTAGCATGATGATGATAAGAGTCCAATTCTGTAACTCTTAACAACCGAAAAGAAAAGGAAGTCAGCATTTTGACCAGAAAGAAAAGGATCTTTTTCGAGATTATGAAACAAGTGCATGATTTTTTTTTTTTCTAACCTCGAGTAAACTAGAGCGGAGAGAAGCGTTGACATTCGAGCTATATATAAACGCAGTTTATCTTCGTCCTGCTGTTTAAAATCAGGATGATACGTTTCAATTATGTAACTCTTATTACAGCCGAAATGAAAAGAAAGTTAGCTTTATAACCAGAAGATTATAAAACAAACGTGTGATTTAGAAGGACATATAGGGAGAGAGAGAGAAAAAAAAATAATCGTCTCGTGCAGGGGCCTGAGGAGGTGCTTCATTAATTCTTGTTCTTTGAAAGGGGCGGATTTTATACCTCCGTAACATGCAGACATGGGGAAAGAAAAGAAATTTAGCTTTTAGAAACCCGTAGATACACATTTTTTTTTTAATTAAAGCACGGTAAAATATCCTCATTAGCCTTTTTTGTTCCCATCACTTTTAATCCAGTAAAAAGGAAAGAGTATAGAGCATGAAATTCAGCTTTCAAAACAGAACTAGAAATGTGCAATGCTGGGGCCGTGCAATGCTAAATGTATCCCCCGGCACTGGCAGCAATTTGAAGGAGGGACAAAGACCCTCCCCCATCCCCTCCCTCAAACAAAAGGATGGTGTAGAAATTAGATGTGTAGGTTTCACTAAGACACATCTTCATATAAAATTTGAAAGAAATGTGTTGAGAGATATACCAAGATACATCTCCATACAAAATTTGAAAGAAATCCGTCAAGAAATGCAGAAGTAAGAGTGCAAGAAATGGAAAAATGACCTTTGACCCTATAAAGGACGGAACAATGAGGGCAGCATCACCAAAAATTAAATATGTGTAGATTATACCAAGATACATCTTATCCATACAAAATTTGAATGAAATCCGTCAAGAAATGCAGAAGTAAGAGTGCAAGAAATGGAAAAATGACCTTTGACCCTATAAAGGACGGAACAATGAGGGCAGCATCACCAAAAATTAAACATGTGTAGATTATACCAAGATACATCTCCATACAAAATTTGAACAAAATCCGTTGAGAAATGTGGCCTGCAGAGTGCACTCACGCCATGCCCTGAAGTATGACCTTTGACCCTATAAAAGACGGAACACTGGTGGCAGCATCACCAAACACTGGAGGTTTTTAAATTACACCAAGAGACACCTTCATGCAAAATTTGAACGAAATCCGTTGAGAAATGTGACCGCCAGAGCGCACACAAGAGTACACACAAGACATCTATCAAAATATGACCTTTGACCCTATAAAAGACGGAACAATGGGGGCAGCATCACCAAAATCTATAGGGTTCCAGATTTTACCACGAGACACCTTCATACAAAATTTGAACAAAATCCGTCGAGAAATGTGACCGCTAGAGCGCACACAAACTATCCCCAAAAATATGGCCTTTTACCCTATAAAAGACGGAACACTGGGGGCAGCATCACCAGAAACTATAGGGGTCCAGATTTTACCAAGATACACGTCCACAGGAAGTCTGAAAGAAATTTGTCGAGAAATGTGACCGCTAGAGCGCACACAAGAATGTGACGCGGCGGCGGCGGCGGCGAAACGCTGCTGAATCCAAAGTATCCTACAGCATACTGCCGGGGGATACAATTAAGAAGAACTTTGTACATTATGATACATGTACATTATTTAGAAGGAGAGAAAGAATTGTCAGGGCGTTAATTTTACAAGAGGCAGTAAATAGAGCGGAAACACAGACTGTTTTTCTTTAGCAGAGAGAAAGTGAACTCAGCTGAGATTATCATACAAGTGCGTGATTTAGGAGAGAGAGAAAAATTGATAATCGTGTGTTAGGAGTAATAAGACATTACATTTTTATTCGTGTGCGGTAGATGTGCAAGGAAAAAGGCACGCTGACGAAAAGAGGTCACATACCATTCACACGACCAGAATGATCGACATGTTTACAATAGCGCGCAAAATGTTGGTGGCTTTGCGGAGCGAAACGAACACAAGTACAATTTATTTATTAATTTTGTTTCTCGTCACCTCTGAATGTGATAATGTACATTACGAGACGGATGAACATGCATACAAAATCTTGATTTTCAAAACCACTGTCGAGAGGGGGGGGGGGGAGTTATTTGGACGCAAGACTGCACTGTACGTTTATTTAACTGGGATGGGAGCGAGGATAGCTCTGACGTTTTACCAAATTTGAGAGAAAGATAACAATAGCTCGTAGCAAACATTTTTTTAGGCGGAAAGTTATAGTTCAACGCCCTGACTGCTTTTTAATTATTTGGACGCAATACTCCGGGGCAAGACTGCACTGTATGTAAAAGGGGTGGGTGCGGGGAGGAGCCCCCCCCTCCTCCCGTACGTGCGAAGCGCGAAAGATGACTGCTCGAAGAACCCTTTTTAAGGCGGAAAGTGCGCTTTGACGCCCGGACTGCTTTTCAATTATTTGGACGCAATACTGCACTGTATGTCACAATTTTTGAGAGAAAGATAACGGCTAGTTGCGCCCTTTTAGGCTTTTTTCTTTCACTTCCGCCCGTTTTTGCATTCTCACTTTTTTTTATTTTCTTTTTTTAGTTGACGTTTAGTGGGGAGGCCCCCCCACCACCACTCCCTAGTCACGCGCCTGAAAAAAGGGGGTTTCGCATATTCGAATATTGATAACAGAGCCCTCGTCGCTTTCTGTAAGATGTCCGGTACTGCAGTACACAGGACATTGTCAATAAAAACACATGCACTATTCGTTGTATTCGTTCTAATGGTGAATCTGAAGGTTTGTTACTCTGCCGGCTCGTCAGTCCCGGCGAAGGATAATAATTCAACAAAAAAGAAAGGTCAAAAAATAGTAAAAAGAAACAAGTTAGTAATTCCGAAAAATGAATTCGGGTTCGTTATTCCGAAAAGTTATGTATGGCTCTATTAAATCTTCGGAATTACGAACCGTAGGAGTAACGAACCCTCTGCATTATGACGTATGGAGGACAGTCTGGACACCCCCCCCCCCCCCCCCCCCTCATAAAATTCTAGTGACGGGCTTGAGTGAGATACAATGTAGGCCCCTATATGATAACAGAGAAAAAATGTACGACGATCGTAATGAATACACATGAAGCACTGTTATGATCAAAGTTTACGTCCTTCAATAATTTATGACAGCAGTAACATTCATTCTTGCATTTTCCTTCTTGTACATGTTTGTTCCTTTAAAAAGTAAATACCTCAATGTAATATATACACAAAAAAATATCACGATTTAGTAAATTCAAGTATATCTAAAAAAGACGTATTTACAATAATTTTTCTGATTTAGATAAACTTCAAATTTTAACTGGTTGGCTTAATGTGTTCATCCTAGAAAATAGAGAAACTCTATAAACATGATAAACTACTGCCAATTATGATTTGTCAAACTTGGCGCATCTCACTATTTTAGAAATGTTATATTTGATTCATGATTCCTCATAATCTAGAGTATTTCAAGTAAACCAAACTCCGAGCAACTAGTAAAATTTTACAGAAAATAAAGGATATCCCGATCTCAAATTGCGATGTCGTTTTGCTAGGCAACAGATAAAAATGATAATAAAACAATAACTCAGCGTACGTGCGTTTATGATCTATTCAAAATGAATAGGAAGCGGACAAGATGCGGAATGCAAAATAGGTAAATCCGCATTCATTCAGAAACCTATCCGCATATATTCTTCAAAGATTCTGTTCACTGTCTTTATAATTCTTAAACACTTTTCGGCGTTTCCGCACTTTCGGGAGAGGGCAAAATTGCCGCATCCATATTTTGGTCGAGACCAAAATTTGGACGCGGAAATGAACTTCCTTTGTCAACCTAATATTCTCCGCATATTATAATCTAAATGGCTGTCAGGAAATTCATTAATTCCCTTTTTATTACAAAGAGAAATACTTTTATGTTCTTGATTTTTTTCGGATGAAGCCACGCAATTTTTCTTCCTGAGGCAGCGTTATTTTTTTGTCCAAGTACCCTCAAATATACGAGTATTCCACATTCACGCACAAATGATTTTGAGGGTACTGGACGCGTCCGATTTTCGTCTAAGCGCGGGCAGGTCGCGTCCATTTTTTGTTTCGGCGTGACTGTACCATGGTACTGGACCACAGTAATACCATGGTATTACCACCATTCCATACCATGATACGGTACAACCATGGTACAGTACCATGTCATGGTATGTTACTAACACGGTATTACTGTGGTCCGGTACCATGGTAATACCATTGTATTGTACCATGGTAATACCGTAACCAATTTACCATGTAGCATGGTCCATTACCATACCATGGTAATATCGTGGTACCACCATGGTATAACCATGGTACTTTTTTATAAGGGGTGAATTCCTTCAGAAATATGAACCCTAATTCATTTTCAAAATTATGAACCTTTGGATAAACAAACCTTCGGAATAACGAACCTTCGAACTAATGCAACAAATGTTCGAAATTATGAATCCCCAGGCATGGGAAATTTGTGTTTCGGAATTACGAACCTTCGGAAAAAGGAGTGCCCCCCCCCCCCTGACCATTACACTTTAATTTGCCATGAACCATCAATGTATTTGTCCTATTGAACAGAAGTCTGATGAGACCACAAGGGTGCGGCCATGAAAAACTCTTAGAATACAGACATGTCAGCACAGATACCAATTAGCAGTCACCGGTTTCTTGCATTCAAAAATTTTTATTTTACGCATACCTCTTTGAGCTTTACAAATTTAATAATACAATTTACATGTAGCTCTTTCATAGGCTAATTAAGCATTTTGACATGTTCAAGGTACATATATATTTATTTATTCTTTGTCCTGTATGTTTCAAATTATAATTTTGGATGATTCACATATATAATAGCACTGGAAAAATAATCTCAATGATATTTTGTCTAATAAAGAGCTGTTAACTTGATAATGTCCTGAGGTATACTAAAATCTCTGATATAATTGGTAATATTACAAGCCCCCCCCCCCCCCCCCCCCAATACTTTAGAACTTATCCATTTATTTAACATGCACAATGTTGTATTAGCCCAACATTAAATCCTTTCATGAATAATGCATGAGTTGTCTCCTTAAAGACCTCAGCCTGACCCAAAACAACCATATATTGACGTAAAGCTTAGTAAACAAAGAATATAATTACCCTGGGTATTCATAAATTTTCGTCTCCGTTTATCCATAAAAAATAAAAAAGATAATTTTTTTTGGTCCGCCCCCTCCCTATGGCGAAACAACAGAGGAAGCTGCAGGGGGTCGCTAGATGTGTGACGACATGTCATGTATACAGCTCCGAGTGCGTCTACACGATATGTCGTCATCAAATTTTCACCCCCCGCAAAGTAGCGTTCCTCAGAGACGGGGCCCTCGTCAGAAAAACCACTGGGGCTCAACGCTGTTACTCACTCCACAGGAAACGGAATCTCATGAAGTTGGTTTCAATTTGTTCAGAAAATATATAGCTCCCCGTGGATGAATAAAGGGTATATTTCAAAATTCGGTCAGGCTGAGGTCTTTAATAATACATGTAGCTATCCAAATTTCTGTATTTCAACTACAAAAAGAAAAGATCTATATTTTTAAAATCCACAAGATGAGATCTCTAGGAACACAGGGGCTATAAACACAGGGACAAAATTAGATTTTTTTTTTTTTTACACCTTTCCCCGGTACTGATGCAGACCCTTTTTTTTTTCTTTTCATTTTTGATGAACAGAGAAATGAATGTCATGTGCATCACTGATAAGGAAAGTGATGTAAAAGTGCTTGATTTTTTTCTCTATTAACCTGTTGATATTCAACCCTTCTCATGGTATTAAATATATTTCCTATAAAGATTGCCAACATATTTTAAATCCACACCTAATCTGCATACACTAGGGCAGTGTGATAAGACTAATTTTGTTTAAAAAGTACAAATATACAATTAAACAACAAAAATTCTGACCGATTAATGCGAACAAAGGAGAAGTGGAAAGATCTAAACAGGTGTGTCAACAACGTGAAAACTGTTTAACATATACACACACACACACACACACACACACACAGTCTTGTATTGCTGTATTTCCGAGGACAAGTATTGTTCCTCTATTGTTCCTTCGTCCTCGGACAGTCGACGGAATAAAACACAAATTCATTGTTCGACGTTCAAGGACTATTGTCCGGCTTCCGAGGACCATTGTTGTCATTTTTTTTTTGTTCTTTGTCCGAAAATGTCCTCGGACATACGGCTAAACACGCCCACAAAGACATACACAAACACAAATAGAAAAGAATGGACAAACTATAGGTTACATATATATAAATATCTGTCTGACAAGTAAATTTCACATATGTAAGTGTAAATACATGCTTCTCAAAATGAAAGTAGTCATTCTTCTTTTTCATATACCCTGCCTACAGCAGCTGTAGGAGACATTGGAAGCCAACCACTTGAACTTGGTGTACTGGAAACGAGTGTGAATAATCCCCAGCATCAAGAACAAGATCCACTCTTAAAGAAATAGGCATGGTATGCTACACCAATGGCATGAACTGTACTTCAAGCTATTCCAACATCAATCTCATCTAACTGCAGTCTTCAAACACCAACATACATGTAAAATAAGGAAATTCTAATAGCCAGTTATTAGTGATATACACGGTTGGTAAAGTCATGGATTCATTTAATTCTTGGTGCATTTATTTTAACTGATTTCATTTATCTTCGGAAAACTGCAAGAGGACAACATAGGTCAAGGTTATCTGGTGGGCTGAACAAAATTGTTTTACCCTTTAAATACAATTTTCTTTTCTCCTTTGGGTACATGGTGTTATCTTTTAATGCAGGCATCACACCGTCCAGAAATTGAGCAAAGATGGACACAAGATACAGGAAATATTCAATTCGGCTCTCATCGTATAAACATTTGTGAGGGCATCTTAAGTATCGTATGACCGCCGGTGGAGTTTGCCCGAAGACCTTGCGAAGGTTCATTTTCGTGTGTCGGGGCCAATATTCGTGCAAATTTTGGGACAGTGTGATGCCGAGTTAATGAGATTTATCCATATATACAGATTCTTTTTCTGTAAATTGTAAATTCAGAAACAATTTCCTCCTTCAGATATACAGAGTAGAGTGAATCAGCCATTTCAAAGAATATTTATTGGTTATTAAGAAGTATAAACCTTTGAAATATGTTTTGAAATTGCAGGCATTTCAATGAGAAATTTATAGGCACTGTACTCTACCTTTATTATTAAGTTAAAAAATCACATCTATTTTGACCTCTTAGAATTTTTACCAAAACATTGTGCATTATTACATTTAACTCCATATTACATACATAACTCATTCAAAGTTTCTCAATTGTCTTTTATACTTATTTTTATATTTTGCACCAGTCATGTGTCACAAATCTGGTAAGTTTGTAAACTATTTACATGTATCTGAATATAGTATGTGGGATAGCAAATAACAGTTTTGTCTACTTGATTACAGATACAATCAAGTATATTTCTTCTCCAAGCATCAGTATGTGATCTATTTTTTACTAATTCATGCTATTGTTAACAAACAAACTGGCAAAATATACATTTAAGCCTGTCATGAATATCATAGGCTTATTACATGTTGTAGAGATTTGTATCTATTTTCTATCTATAAATAGGGCATTAGTCAAAAAAGTTTTTGTTTTCCATACATGTCCCTGCACCAGCCTTTTGTAATGTCTATGAGCACAAACTATGCAAAGAGTCGAACATTGCTGTAGTCTTCCATGTAATAATAAACAAATTGAACTCCAACTTATTATTGAAGGTACATTCCATCAATATCATGTCCATATCAAAATCATTTTGATAATTTTCCAGAAAAAAATTGTATAATTTTTTTTTTTGGTTGTTGTACTTCAGTGATCAAATGAAATGATGTACTATGAATAAGCTTTGAATTCTCTTTGAGGGTGTACATTGCGTACAGAGTCCTAGGAAAACAGGCACACGTATACATGTATCTGCTGAGATCCAAGAGGACATTAACTCTAATAAACTAAATTCAAGACTTGATGCCCTTCTTACTATCAGCAGCATACTATCAATTTGTTCCTTTTTCACTGCACGATATACTCTACAATAATTCTCTATGGGGCTTACAAACAATTTTCAAAAAATATCTCCTTATTAAAGGATTTACCATATTTTCCAGAACGTTAATATCTTGATTGATTAAAACGATATAGGCTAGAGCAGATTTTTCTCTTCAGGATTATATCATTTTCAATTTATTTTGGTAAAATTAAGTTCTGTCTGTTTTTTAGATTTAGGGGAGCCTTTTGTCCATTTTCAAAATCAATTTCTACACAAAGTCTATGAGCAAGCACCAGATCACCCCATCACGTTTATTTTCAACTCGTCGTAAAAACTTATAAAAACACCATATTAGAACCTGTTAAAAAAAAAGTAATGTCAGAGAAAGTTCTGTGTTTTGTAAAAATCAAAGAATAATTTTGATTATAGATAGGAAAAACCCATGTCACTTTTTACTCTTCTAAAAGGTTGTCAACTGGCTAGTATGCCGCCAGGCAACAGCTGACGCGATATACAGATGTATTTCAGTAGTAAGATGTTGGTTTTAGGAGTCACTTATTGAATTACATTTCTTTTATAATGGAACTTAATATTGAGATCAAGCAATTCAGAGTAAAAAGCTTGGATATTTGACCAGCTAGCGATAGCGCTTAAGTGTTGCATGGTTCATACCATTCTTCCAGGGATGTGAGTCATCAAAACGGTATTCATTTTGTGTTTGTTTATTATTTACTTTTATTCAGCACTTTTGGTAATTTTCAGTGATAAATGTGGATATTTGTCTTCAACAGATTGATAGTTCATGCAGAATCTAGAGAGTCAGTATGTTAATCCAACCATCTCTATTTGTTATTTTTCATTCCCAATGTTTGTGTAAATTCACCCAACATTATAAGACCATTACTGTCAAGCCTCTAGGTCTGGACAGCGGAACGACAAATACCCAACTATCCACTCATTTAGGCAGAAATCAAGCATGGTTTCATTTAACTTGTTCTCTGGCATACATCATTCAATTTTTACGCATGAGGTGTTATATAAATGAATTATTACGTGGTGTTTTCCTAGTTTCAAAATAAGTTTGTTCACTACCCTAAAAGATCACTCTAAGGTACAATTAGTTTGTAACGGTGCAAATGAAATTTTGGTAGCACCAATTTCTATTGTTTTAATTCACTCATGCGTGAATTATGAATTATAAGTGGTGCATCAAATGAAAGAAGAGAAGTAGTGCTTTTCATACATTATCAAGGATATTATATATTGTCATGAATTTTTCAGCCATGAAATCCGGTTTTGTTTTTCTGGGACACACTGTACATCCAGCTGGACAGATGAGCCATTTTTTTTTTCTCTTATGGCTGAAACATTGCGTTCATAAGGACAGAAGAAAAAAAATAAAATCCATAACACCTTGTGATGAAATTATGAAGATTAGCATATCAAATGCTTGATGTTAAAGATTACAAAAAGTGTAAATGAGAGAGAAAAAGTCTGGCAACTGCAAGAGTTTCTTGATGGCAAGTCTTGAATCTCCAATTTCCATTTATTCATTACAAACAACTGAACTTACCTAGTCTTATACAATCACATGAGGCTATCTTAGGACATCCAAAGCTGTTTGAGGCAAAGCCATGTGGGCATGGAGACCAGCAGAATAGTGGTTGTTACAGGACACGGAGCTAAAAAGTAAAACAGGGAGAAACAAATTATGTTACATTATTTATATTTAAGTATCAAACTGAATACTTATTTACAACAACCCGTATATATGTTTCATATGATTTCTCATGATTACAATAAATGAAATTCAAATTTGCTAACTATACTGGCATTAATAATACGTGCATTTGAATACCCATATGACTGGAGGTTTTTTTAATCAAATTATTGAAGCGATAACATCAAGCAATGCAATAAGAGAATGACATATTTGTAAAAATTAAAGTATTTTTAATACATCAACTCTATATAGTACCGAAGTGTGACGTCGTCAAATTTTGATTTTTGTATTTCAGTATTTTTATGACCATATTCAGGTAGAGCATGATGGAAAACGTTCACACATCAAATTTGACATGAATCAGTTCATGGTGGCCCAAGGTATGGCTATATGAATATCTAATTAGCCCCACTGAAGTCAGTGTAAATTGGCCTGGTTCTTAACAGTTTAGAACCAGGCCAATTTAACACTGACTTCAATGGGGCTAAGGAGGTATTCATGCGGCCATATCTCGGGGCCCAATGAGCCAATTGCCATAAAATTTGGGCTCTGGATGTTTTTCACCATGTTCCTTTGAGATATGGTATAAAAAATGTCAAAATGAAAAAATAGCTTTTTGTGACGTCATCACTTCGGTACTCTATTGAATCAATGTCCTAAAGTGGCTGTGGTAAAAAGTAAGCAAAAATGAGAGAAAAATTTAAGAAATTACTTGAAAATTGTGAAAAGGTGGCAGATTCTATTGCACTTAAACCAAATGTTGAATGAATCTACATAAATACTGGATATGTCCAGTATATATATATATATATATATCCATATTAAAAAGTTCCACGTGTTGGATAATAAGAACAAGAAGAAGAAAGAACTTGAAAACAATCAAGTGGTTCGCCATATGTATCCAACTGTTTATTTGCCCTTAACAAAATTTTCTAACCGTGCCTCGGGTCTTCCTCAGTGTTTAGACAATGACAATAATTTTGTTAAGGACAAATAAACAGTTGGATACATATGGCGAACCACTTGATTGTTTTCAAGTGTCATTGTCTAAACACTGAGGAAGACCAGAGGCACGGGTAGAAAATTTTGTTAAGGACAAATAAACAGTTGGATACATGTGGCGAACCACTCGATTGTTTTCATGTTCTTTCTTCTTCTTCTTATATAAATATATACAGTTAACAACAAAATTATTCATACCCCTTGGAAAATTCTAGTTTTTTGCATTTTTCCTAAAAATGAATGGTTAAATGAAGTTACTTGCACATCACTTGAATACATTTAGTTATCATCTGCAAATGAATGCCGTTTCCGGTTTCACCTCATTTGCATAACAATAGAAAAGGTGAGTTATCCAAACTGGGCGATGTTCAAAATTATTCATACCCTTGCTGATTTATTGACTTTATTATTCACTTCACTTTATTATATAATACACCGTCACAAGGCTTCCGGAGGGGTCTCTGCTGGGATATCAGGCCAGTACCTGTTATCCAATGGCTCAATCTCCTTGGGGATGTGTCCACACATGCTTCACCTGACCTTCAGGGAGTTCATTAGATTTTGTGTCCTACAGGTGATGCAGTTATCGACTTCATGATGACAGGACTATGATATTGAAATTTTCGGTCATTTATTCCATGCATTTTAATGAAAATTCTGTATCTACTTATGAAGCAAAGCACCATTTCTGAAGAGCCCTTCCCTTTTGCACTGCCTGTGGGAGGGTTCACCTTTATTCATTGGCCCCATTCTTAATCGGAGTGCTCAGGAAGGCCATGTTGGTGATATTAAAGTCATTTCATGACTCTAACGTCAGGTCACCATGAATAACAGTATGTAACCTTTGAGTACCATACACATCCCACATTGACTGTTACTGTATATCAATCTTCATATGGTATATTCTTTGTATCTTTGGTATGAAAGCTACAATCCTTGATATCAAAATGAATGTAAACCAAATTTAGACCATATGCCCTCCATGTTACCAGCTGCAGTGCACAAAATACTACCAGTTTGACAGTGCACGGGAACATAAAGATCAGTATTTTAAGCTTCACTAGAGTACCCACTTGCAGGTGTCCATATCAAAAATGTGTCAATCAGTGTTACTGAATAAACTGATAAAATTGGCACCATCCAACCTTTAGACAACAACCATGGCCTCCCTAAACATAATGGAACAAAAGTATCAGGAAATACCTTCCCTTGACAGAGTGCAACAGTGAATGCCTCTAGGGAAGTCTCTCCAGGAAGAGTGCTTTGTTTCAACTTAGATACAGAATTGTCATTAAAATGTAAGGAATATTAACGAAAATATCAATATCATAGTCCTATCCTCATGACGTCTAAAACTACACCACCTGCAAACACAAAATCTGCTTTAAATCCATCGAATCCCCTGAAGACCAAGTGATGGCATGTGTGGACAACATCCTCAAGGAGATTGGGCCATTGGAGACCAGGTATTGGCCTGATATCTCAGTAGAGACCTCCGGAAGCATTGTGACAGTGTGAAGAAAGTGTTACGAGCATTAATCACAAGGACTGCATTCATACTGATTGACAAAGTCAATAGATCACCAAGGGTATGAATAATTTTGAACATCACCCAGTTTGGATAATTCACCTTTTCTATTGTTATGCAAAAGAGGTGAAACCAGAAACAGCATTCATTTGCAGATGATTACTAAATGTATTCATGTGATGTGCAATTAAATTCAGTTAACCATTCATTTTTAGGAAAAATGCAAAAAACCAGAATTTTCCAAGGGGTATGAATAATTTTGTTGTTAACTGTATATATGAATATCTACACAATATTTACCTGCCTCAGGAGAACAGACCAGAGATAAAGTCTTCAGCTTATAAGCAGAACTGAGGTAAGCTGATTTTACCTTCTAGTTTAATGTCTTTGAATGATTGATCTTTATAAATGAACCAATTGCACATAGCAATTTATCATGTAGTTTTGGTACTACACAATTTAATTAGTATCACATCCTCTTCCTAGTTTAGAAAGCATGCCCTAGCACGCATTAGTACTTGTTACACGTACTGTACAAAAAACAAGGATGTCCTAAATACAAATGTTGAGTGGAGATGATTTATGGATAGCATCATAGCAGTATGTAGTTTAAGGTTAAGAGAGCAGAAATACCACTGAATGTATTTACTGATATAATAGTTTACGAAACTAAGATTAAACAATCAAGACAATTTCAAATCTGTATTCAACTTTTCCAGTACTAAGTGAAAAACGGGAGGAAAATATTTCATTCTAATTTTTCATATATGTGACAATATAGCAAGAAAATGAAAATAAAATAAATATCCCAAAAAAGATATTTAAATATATACTAAATCAATACTAGTTTGTATCTATATTCCCGCCCTATTTACTTGCATAACATTAACTTAGAAAACATTATAGTTGCATTACCACAAGTAGATTTCTCATTTCACTAAGACACACCTCTACATGTATATAAAATTTGAAAGAAATCCGTCAAGAAATGTGGAAGTTAGAGCGCACAATAGACATGACCTTTGACCCTATAAAGGATGGAACAATGAGAGCAGCATTACCAAATAGTTAAGATGTGTAGATTATACCAAGTTACATCTCCATACAAAATTTGAAAGAAATCCATTAGGAAATGTGGCCTGCAGAATGCACTCACGCCATCCTCCAAAGTACATTGTATGACCTTTGACCATATAAAAGATGGGACGCTGGTGGCAGCATCACCAAAAGCTATAGGTGCGTAGATTTTACCAAGATACGCTTCCATACAAAATTTGAACGAAATCTGTCAAGAAATGCAGAAGTAAGAGTGCAAGAAATGCAGAAGTAAGAGTGCAAGAAATGGACAAATGACCTTTGACCCTATAAAGGACGGAACAATGAAGGCAGCATCACCAAAAAGTAAAGATGTGTAGATTATACCAAGATACATCTCCATACAAAATTTGAAAGAAATCCATCAAGAAATGTGGCCTGCAGAGTGCGCTCACGCCATCCCCTGAAGTATGACCTTTGACGCTATAAAAGACGGGACACTGGTGGCAGCATCACCAAAAACTATAGGTTTTTAGATTACACCAAGAGACACCTTCATGCAAAATTTGAACGAAATCCGTTGAGAAATGTGACCGCCAGAGTGCACAAAAGAGTGCACACAAGACATCTATCAAAATTTGACTTTTGACCCTATAAAAGACGGAATACTGGAGACAGCATCACCAAAATCTAAAGGTTTCTAGATTATACCAAGAGACACCTTCATACAAAATTTGAACAAAATCCATTGAGAAATGTGACCGCTAGAGCGCACACAATCTATCCCCCAAAATATGGCCTTTTAACCCTATAAAAGACGAAACACTGGGGGCAGCATCACCAGAAATTATAGGTGTCCAGATTTTACCAAGATACACCTGCATACAAAGTTTGAAAGCACACAAGAATGTGACGCGGCGGCGGCGGAGGAACGCTGCTGAATCCAAAGTATCCTCCGGCATTCTGCCGGGGGATACAATAATTTCTCTCATCTTCTGATAAATTTGCATATTACAAGGAGGTTTAAAGACCCTTCTTGCTTTCAAACTGAAACCTCTCTGCTTACTGGGTTGCCTGCATTTGCAGTTTGGACATCCTGTGTCACTGTTTGCTCGGCCTCACAGACAAAGATCCATAATTGTGTACTGGTTTGAAGTGAAGGAAGGTGAACATGACGACTCTACAATAAACAAAAATTTGAAGACAACTTTTAATATTAAAAATCTTAAAAACATTTCAAATGTCATGATGGATCAAAGTATAACATATTTACCATAACGTAAGTTATGTATTAGGTCACAATGAGTAAGACTTTTTTTCTTTTCAAACATTTTTCTAATTCTCAATGTTGTCACCTATGATTGAAGATAATCTCATCAAAATTGATATCAATAGCATACTGCACCATAACTGTTAAAACTATTAACATCTCAAGCATTACTGTAAATGTAAATCAAGCTTCACTGTTGAGTCTGAAGTTAATAGCGCCACCTTGTGTCAATATGCTACACTATGCACAATGATAACTGTGTGTAATTGGGTTTTTACAGACGTGTATCAATCAGATATGATTATTTGCGTCTGGGACAGACCTTTAACGTCACCATCCGAAAGACGTGACTCAGTCTCGAACACACACACACACACAATGATAACTAGGCATATTTTGCACTATGATTGATATATACTTTACGGATGCTACAGGCGGATAATGCATTAATACTAATAAGTATGTTTCAACTAAACAGACAGAGTTCCTGAGAAGTTTATAACCTCATTTCAAGCTCATTATCATACATGTATACTATTGACCTTCACAAGTACATTCATCTTTTAGAAGGTAAATATTAAAGTCTCATACGTTATATTTGAAGTTGTAGGAATTTTCACATGCATAGATACATTTACATGTAGGCTATGTCTATTGTGAATTTGGGGTGATTCTTCATTCAGTGTCTCCTTTTGTGTCCTGCTGCTTGCATAACATACAGATGGAAAATTCTTAATTCTTTATTTTTCATTTTCATCCTGTTTATGTAAGAAGCTAGGTTCCATTCTGATAACTAAGGGTTCAAATATTGGGTAAATTAATCACTCTCTTTTTTTTCCTCCAATAATGGGTTCTGCTCCCCTCAAAACTGCATGTCCTGGTGCATGTCCAAAAAAAATATAATGCTGTCGCATTTCAACATGGATGTATTTTATGCTCAAATATGTTATGAATTCAGTTATATGTGTTTAATTTAAAAAGTATTATAAAACGGATTTAAGAATGTAGCCATCCTGATTAGTCAAATAAACACCACGTGACTGTGCAAAAAAAAGTGATAACGCACGGCTGAGCTGCGCGTACCTCTGGTGCCTCTGGTGCGTGCAAACTTAAAACGCAATGAAATCGTGTAGTTTAATTGTCATTTTAGTGCAGGGATTACATGCGCGCACTGAAACGTGCATGACTTTTGTTGGCTGCGCTTACGTCATCCAGGAAAGCAAATGGCAGCCTCCATGACTCTTGGCGTTTCTATGGGGTTCGTAACCATTTTTATAGACTTCATAATCATATTGCCGACCCGTTTTATAAAACTATTAATACATGGTTGTGAGTTTGTGCATTAGTGCGATCTGGCAACACGCAGGTTTTTATCGTGGTGTCCAACACACTCCGCTTGCGCCTCATGCGTATAGTACACCACGATAAAAACCTTTGCGTTGCCAGATCGCACCAACACACTCTCAACCATGTATTAACAATATAACAACAGATATGGCCCTGTCCAATGATTAAGGGGAAAAACTTGTGTCTAAGTTTTGTGCCCCACCATTTTCCATCATCTCTGTAACAAAACTTCAGAGCTCCATCTACAACATAAATGAAGTTTTTGGGGAGGGTGCAGTTCATAGGTGAATGATTAACCCGGTCTTCTCCTAGATTCATCAAGATATTCTATTCATTACGCATCTTTTGTGACAAACCCAGGTCATACCTTTACTAAGCGTCATCTTCGAATGTGCCGAATCATATGAATTTGTCATAATGCGAACCGGTCGTGATCCCCGATCTTTCGACAGAAATTTGGCGAAAACACATCCTTTTCGGCACATTTTAAATCATATCTCGGGAACCGCGCAAGATTTTTCATGGGGGCAAACGGTTTATAATACTTTGATTAATTCTACATCTCATGATATCAGTTATTTTTTAATTGAATGAAAAAAACCGCCGTCTTTTTTCGACTGAAAATGCATGGTTTCATGCTTTTTGTGTGAGAAGAAGCACTTTTTTGCCCTCATTGCTCTTGTATTCCTCCTATAGCTTCTGACTTACGTGTCAAAATGTATAGGGGCAAAGACTAGCAGATAGCCAAGATGTTACTCTTTCTTGTGATATCAGGTTCGTCCTGATTGGTTGAAAAAAACCGCTGTCTATTTTGCATAATTAAAAAGAAACATAGCAAAAAAGATGTCATGTATATAAAGCATGTACTGTAATGCTATGTAATGCTGCTTATATATGTAGGCTCGATTTGGACTCTGCCATTCTAAAACGGGGTGCATCAATCCAATGTGTGTGTTGAACGACCGTGAATGCGAATTGACCAGTCGTTACAGCTGTGGAGTGATATGTTGCATACCGTGGATGAAATGGATGAATCATGTCGAATGAGAAAGTGTCAAATTCTTCTTTCCCGCGTACGCACTGTTGTGTACTCGGGGTGAGATTCGTAAATAGCAGCTTTTCTGTCCCTCCCTTCTCCGTTGCCCCCCACTGCTATAATAGAACAGCCACGAACAAAACACCGATTTATACACAGCAATGACCTCGACCACCCAGCTGATCGAGCGTGGTACTCGAGTCGCGTTTGTATGTGCGCACAGCTGACTAAAGCAGAATTAAACCTTCAAATTATGTGAACAAATCAGGGGGTGAGAAATTCATATGTACATATATAATCTTTTTAACAAATTTTTTTTTTAATTTGATGGCATACCGGTAATCAGAACAAGGGAAATGCCCAGGGCAGTCTTGCCTACATTAACTGCACAATTATTGGGGCAAAATTTTGGTGAAAATCCAAAGGTTGGGGCACTTACGGGGTGCTGCCCCTGGCCCTGAGCCTCCCCTCCCCCTACACCCATATGGGCCAGGTACTGTAAAAGTGGTTTCTTTCGCGTACAGATACTTTCGCGGTTTTCATCGGTGCCGACTTTTTCGCGTGTGTTTAAATTCGCGGTCGGCAAAATCTGTGAATTCACAGTCGGCAAAAACTGTTTTTTGCACATGAATGAATTCTTTAATTTTCTTTTACTAGTAACATCACCAACATACTCCAGTACAATGACCACACAGGTGTTGACCTACATTGCGCGGTATCGTTGTGTACCGCGCGCTGTGCTTGGCTGTGTGCGGAATGTGGCAATGCGCGGAATCTTCGTGTGTGTGCAATAGCGTTGTATGTGTACCATAGACGTGTACAGCGTGTAAGAAGCCGTAAGCTTTGCAAGCGGCAAGTTCAAAACATTTCCTAGCGTGGTTAATTTCGCGCGACTTTTCAAAACATTTTCGCGTGATGTTAAATTCGCGGTTCAATCCCAACACGCGTAAAGCGCAAAAATAAAACCACCGCGAAAGAAACCACTTTTACAGTACCCCATTTGTCTAACTCAAATCCCCTTCAAGATTTATTGGATGGTGAAGTTCATTTGAAATCAAGCTGCGTGTTTTAAAGAAGCAAAATATGTGCATGAAATAATTGCCATTGGGACATTTTTGGGGTGCTGCCCCTCCATCAGACCCCTTGAAGAAAATGATCTACTATACTTGAACAATTTTAAGTCTCCTTCCCCTAAGAATGATTCCTACCTAGTTTGGTTACATTCTACACGTAGCAATAAGTTTTACAGCATAAGGAAAAATGTCAATTTGGTGTCACAGGCTCTTGGGGGCCAAATCCCCCACTCCACTCCCTCCTTAAGGATTAGGTACCCTGTTTGCATTGATTTAGATCCTTTTTGGCTAAGGATGATTTTTACCTAGTTTGGTTAGAACCCAGCCATGCATTAAAAAAAATATCTTATTTCCACAATAGGGGCACTGTAGGGTGCTGCCCCTGAGCCCCCTTGGGGGCAAGGTACCCTGTTTAAGAAATTGAGGTCTTCTTCCTCTCAGGATGATACCTACCAACTTTGCTTAAAATCTTGCAACAGGGCTCAAAGAAGAAAAAGCAAAAACGAATCTAATTACTGCCATTATTAGTGCTCTTGGGGGTGGTGCTCCCTAGACTTTACCCCCACCCACACTATATTGGTAGGTACCCCATCTGTATTGATTTAGACTGAGGATGATCCCTGCTAATTTTGGCTGAAATCCACCTCTGGTCAGCAAAGTTTTGAGAAGAAGTCAATTGCATGTGTACAATACATGTACATACTACATATATGTATGTACAGACAAAACTAAATTTTACCAAAAACTTAACCCAGTTAAACTGTCAGTAGGTGACCTTTAATGTGATGAAAATGTAAGATTTGGGTATTCGTTTGAAAGAGGAGAACATAAACACGATTCCTACCAAAAATGATGCCAAGTTTCAAAGAATTTGGACAAATACTTTCGAAATAAATTCAAAAACTTAACCTCAGGTAAATTTTTGGAACTCAACTGACCTTAATTGACGTTTGTCCTTGACTTTTGACCTGAAATTTGTTTCACATCATCTGTGATACTCTAGCACCCTTGTGTGCAATTGTGGAAATTGCACATATACTTTTGAAATGAGAGAATTTCCAAAATTGTTGATGCCGACGCCACCGCCACTGTCGGAAAAGCGGTGCCTTTTCGCTTTTTTCTTATGCAGGCGAGACAAATATGATAGCACCACCAAACAACATAAACACAACTCTTATCACAGTTCAAATAGGATTTTAAGCAGTTATTGGGTTAGCAACAATCAGGGCACATCATCTTTAGTGGATAATACCAAATAGATAAAAAATAAAATGGATTGTGTTCATCAGGTTCACATCACATTTATATTTTATGTTTATAATTCTTTGCAATATCTTGTAACACATTCTTTTTAATTTATTCAGGTTCACATTTATTCAAGTATTGTCATCTCTGTTGCAAAATGCATGATGGAGATGACTTTTAGAATTATCCTATTGCAATAACACTGAAATTTAAATGTTAATAGTAAGCAAATAATTACCGTTGGTGAAGGTAATGGGACAAACTATCACTTCCGAGGCAATCTGGATGTAATTATCACCAAAAGGTGATTATTTGCTTTATATTCCACATCTGAAACATTTAACTGATACGAGAAAGGCAAAGATAGCGTTATACATTCAGATCATCGACGAAGTGATCTCATCGCCTGAAACTAAAAGGTGATTATTTGCTTTATATTCCACATCTGAAACAGTTAACTGATACGAGAAAGACAATTATTGTCTACTTCTCGAAAAGACATTTAGGCCTGAATTCACAAACAAAGTTTATTAAAGGCATTACATAAACCCTCTCCTGGGTGCGCACCAATGGGCAATGCACGCTTATTTCAGCTTATTTTAGTACGGTTATGGAGCTATTCGTAAAGCTCACACACTTTTCATTCTATTCGTAACGGTTACACATTTTTATTTTGTGCATACCCAAAATATTGATACTATGTCGTCAAGGTCACAAACTTTTCTCCACGGGTGGGGAAAACTATGTTATATCATGTGATTACCTTTTGACCAATCTAGCAGCAAGATTCTTAGTATGTGGAATACAAATCAGATTATTACTGCCTAAAGATTATGCTCAATACTTATTATGTCCTTACCTCTCCTATTGCACTTTTGCTTATTTGTGCTGTATGCCATCTTTTGCACAAGTTGCGCCTTGAGCATTTGATCATCAAGTGGATTCGGCACCTTATAAATCTTATTAGGTGGTCTGTCGTAGTCGACAGACCACCTCTTAATTTCGTCAGAATTTTCTTTATTATTTATTTATTTATTTTTCTCCCACTTTCTTGTTTCCACGAAATCTCAAAAAGTTCTCAGTCAATTTTCATGACATTTCCGTCAGTCATCCGGGTATATAAGGTGAAGCTCGGATATCAAATTCAAGGTCATCAGGTCATCGTGACGTCATCCAGGCGCCATTTTGTAAAATGACATTATCGTTCATATCTTCATAACGAGTCATCAAAAATTAACCATATTTAACACACATGAACTTCAGGTCAAGGGTCAACATAAAATGTCATCAAAATCCGCGCACGCATCGTGACGCGCACGTACGCGCGCGTCAAAATTTAGAAATGCTCAAAATCACTTTTTAATCAAATTAGAGTACGGTTCAGGACATTTTAAGCATTTTAAAATTTTCCGTCCGTGCGCGTCCGTGCGCGCGTTATGCGCGCACACAGCGCGTAGAGAACGTAAAAACGCTGTTTTTTCGCATGTTTCGTCTTCCTGACAATATTCTTGACAATTTCCAACTATTTACAGTCATTCTCGACCTTCCATAATGCCACACGTGCGCGTCAAACTTTCAAATTCCTGCGCGCGTCAATGGGCATTCTAATGTAAAAAGTGGTAAAAACATGCCTATCTAAAATCCGCCATAGCTCGTTAGAATGCACGGAAACCCCCCAATATCTTTACATATTCTGAAAGCCAAGGAGTTGTAGATTTGATTTCATGTAGAATTTTTGCCGATCGCATGTTCTGACGTCATCATATTTGCATATGAACTCAAAAAAATGATTTTGAAAAAATAACGTCATCTTTTTTGTATTCATTTGATAATATTTCAGTAATAGGTGGTCGATTTTCTTCCAAATTTTGATATGTTATAGCTGAGACAATTCTCTACAAGATCAGTCACCACCATTTTTCATTTAGATGTCGTCATCACACTGAAATTTTCAATTAAAGACGACAGTCAGAATTTTCCCTATTTGCGTGTTATGTCTATGGAGGATGATTTTTTTTCGAATCATGAATCTACATGACATCGTTCTCTGAGCAGTATCTCAGTTATTTTTGGTCTATTTCCTTCCAGATTTTAATATGTTGTAGCTGAGACTATAAGCTTTTACAAGTGTGGTCTCCAATTTTTGATCAGATGTCGGGATCATGCCCAATTTTTCAGTACAAAATGTGATTTGAGAATCCCGTTTTTCGTTTACGTGTTATCTCTATGGGAAATATTTTGGTCTATTGGTCAAAGCACATCCTCTTCGACTATTGTAACATAAAAAATCACAAATCATGTAATAAACTGCCTTATTTTCCGTATTATGTCTATTAGAGAGTAGTGTGCAGTAGTTTGTGTACAACCCTATGGAAATTGTGATTTCCTGTCCTGTATTAGAGCTATGGGGTTAATCTCCCAAGTATCCTGTATCATCATCACCATCATGATCATCATCGCTATTATTATATCCATCGCCATTATCATTATAATCATCATAATCACCATTATCATCATCACCATAATCATTTTACAATGACCGTTACACATTTTGCTACATTCCTGTCCTCAAGAAGCATCTCCATTCATGGCATTTCTTGACATCCTATCTTCAGTTTAGCATTTCCCCATTATTATGATCATCCTGATTACAATCATGATCGTACAAATTGAAAGACAGACCACCTAATTCGTCCTCATGACGAATTAAAATCTAGTTAGGTGGTCTGTCATTTATGACAGACCTCCTTTTAATTTTGTCAGAAT
The DNA here is from genome assembly GCA_025617745.1 of Heliocidaris erythrogramma. Taxonomy (NCBI): domain Eukaryota; kingdom Metazoa; phylum Echinodermata; class Echinoidea; order Camarodonta; family Echinometridae; genus Heliocidaris; species Heliocidaris erythrogramma. The sequence continues at coordinate 11,245,163 of CM046872.1, read as the reverse complement.
TTTCTTTTTATTTATTTATTTCTTCTCTTTATTACAAATTCTTGTGGCCACCAAATCTCAAAATCAGCCAGGTCAATATCATCGAGTTTCATGTCATGTATGAGGTCAATCATGGACATGGTCCATTAAGCTTTTGGATGTCATCAGGTCATCGTGACGTCATCAAGACGCCATTTTGTAAATTTACAAGATCGATTATATCTTCATGATCGATCATCAAAATTCAACTATATTCACATCACATAAACTTCATTTGACGGGTCATCAAGTCATGTCCTCACAGGTCATCTAGAGGTCAGGACGTGCGCATACGCGCGCGTCAAAATTTAAAAATGCTCAAAATCAAGTAGGATCAAGTCTGCACACGTTTCAGGTCATTTTGAGCATTTCAAAAAATTCCGTGCGTAAGCGTCCGCGCGCGCGTTTTACGCGCGCTCAAGTCGTAAATAACGTTAAAACGCTGATTTTTCGATTGATTTGCAATCCTGACACTTTTCTTCATCATTTCCATCAACTTGGAATCAATTTCAATCAATAATAAGGTCGTACGGGCGCGTCAAACTTCAAAATCCGTGCGCGCGTCTATGGTCAAAATAACGTAAAAACGTGCAAAAACATGCCTCTACAAAATTAACTCTAGCTCTTTAAATAGTCCACAAACCCCCCAATTTTTTGTCATCTTTGGGTAGAGGAGGAATCACAGATATGATTTCATGTATCATATGACCCTTATAAACATTATGACGTCATCAAAATGGCGCCAGAACATTTCTGCAAATTTGGCTCTATATTCGTAATTATTAGTCGTTTTTCGCCCAGATTTTAATATGTTATAGCTGAGACAATTCTCTACAAGATCAGTCACCACCATTTTTCATTTTGATGACGTCATCACAGTGAAATTTTCAATTAAAGATGGCATGTCAGAATTTTCCCTATTTGCGTGTTATGTCTATGGAAGATGATTTTTTTTCGAATCATGAATCTACATGACATTGTTCTCTGAGCTGTATCTCAGTTGTTTTTAGTCCATTTTCTTCCAGATTTTAGTATGTTATAGCTGAGACTATACGCTTTTACAAGTGTGGTCTCCAATTTTTGATCAGATGTCGGGATCATGCCCAATTTTTCACTACAAAATGTGATTTGAGAATCCCGTTTTTCGTTTACGTGTTATCTCTATGGGAAATATTTTGGTATATTGGTCAAAGCACTTGCCTCTCATTCCGGTGACCCAGGTTCGATCCCCGGTGGGGCCATTAAAAAAAAATTTTTTTTTTTGCTTCTTTTTGCCTTTCATTTTACCATCTTGTTCGACTATTATAACATAAGCAATCACAAACCAAGTAATAAAATGCATTATTTTGCGTGTTATGTCTATTGGAAAGTAGTGTGCAGTAGTTTATGTATAACCCTATGGAAAATCTGATTCCCTGAAGTGTATGAAAGCTATCCTGCAATATCATTAGTCCTATTTGATATCACAATTTCTCAAAATTGACTTACTCAATTATCTTCAAATTTTCGTCAGTCATCGGTCCTAATAAGGTCAAGTTCCCACATCTTTTTCAAGGTCATCAGGTTATCGTGACGTCATCTAGGCGCCATTTTGTACAAATCAACTTATGGTCGTATCTTCATAACGAAATGTGATTTCTCTTTCATGTTTGGCATGGTTAAGGTCACTGTCATTGCAGTCATGGTCATCACCATCATTATCATCATTATCACCATCATCATCATTATATCATCAATCATTATATCATCAATCATCTTCATAATTACCATCACCATAATCATCACCATTATTACATCATCAATCTTCATCATTATCCCCTTCATTATCGTGATTATCATCACCATCATCATCATCATTACATCATCATCATCATCATTATTACCATCACTGTCATGATCATCATCGCTATTATTGTCCCGCCCACCGGAGGTGAAGGCGAGACTAAGGGATCCAAATGGCGTCCGTCCGTCCGTCCGTCACAAACGTTATGACAGATAACTTTGCAACCGTCACTCACTTTTCAACCAAACTTGGGTTGTAGGTGCACTGAGGGGACCTGCATGTTATGGCGCCGGTGGAGGTCACATGATAAGGTCAAAGGTCATACGTTAAAGTTTACCTGCAAGACTCTCTTATGACAGATAACTTTGCAACCGTCACTCACTTTTCAACCAAACTTGGGTTGTAGATGCACTGAGGGGACCTGCATGTTATGGTGCCGTTGGAGGTCACATGATAAGGTCAAATGTCATTCCAGATCAAACGTTAAAGTTTACGTGCAAGACTCGGAGGTCACATGATAGGGTCAAAGGTCATTTGAGGTCAAACGTTAAAGTTTACCTGCAAGACTCTCTTATGACAGATAACTTTGCAACTGATACTCACTTTTCAACCAAACTTGGGTTGTAGATGCACTGAGGGGACGTGCATGTTATGGCGCCGGTGGAGGTCACATGATAAGGTCAAAGGTCATACGTTAAAGTTTACCTGCAAGACTCTCTTATGACAGATAACTTTGCAACTGATACTCACTTTTCAACCAAACTTGGGTTGTAGATGCACTGAGGGGACCTGCATGTTATGGTGCCGTTGGAGGTCACATGATAAGGTCAAATGTCATTCCAGATCAAACGTTAAAGTTTACGTGCAAGACTCTCTTATGACAGATTGCTTTGCAACCGTCACTCACTTTTCAACCAAACTTGGGTTGTAGATGCACTAAGGGGACCTGCATGTTATGGTGCCGTTGGAGGTCACATGATAAGGTCAAAGGTCATACGTTAAAGTTTACCTGCAAGACTCTCTTATGACAGATAACTTTGCAACCATCACTCACTTTTCAACCAAACTTGGGTTTTAGAAGCACTTGGGGGACCTGCATGTTATGCTGCCATCAGAGGTCACATGGTAAGTCCAAAGGTCATTTCAGGTCAAACATAGTTTACCCGCAAAACTCTCTTATGACATAACTTTGTAAACGTCACTTTCCAAACATTAGTAATGTAGATATATGCAAGCATAACTTATGCAGATTTATGCACTTGGGGGACCTGTTGCATGGCAACAGAGATCACGATATTTCTAGTTATCGCATGTGGGCGAGGCACATTATCGCTAATGCCTTGTTATTATCATCATTATATCATCATACTCATTATAACCATCATTATATCATCTTCATCATCACCATTATCATCATCACCATAATCAGTTTACAATGACCGTTTCACACATTTTGCTACATTCATGTCCTCAAGAAGCATCTGCATTCATGGCATTCTTGACTTCCTATCTTCTGTTTAGTATTTCCTCATTATTATGATCATCCTGATTACGATCATGACCATACAAATTGAAAGACAGACCACCTAATTCGTCGTCATGACGAATTAAACTCTAGTTATTATTTATTTTTATTTTTCCACCACTTTCTTGTTACCATGATTCCTCAATATCGGCTGAGTCAATTTTTATCAAAATCTCTACAGTCATGAGGACCTATCAGATCAAGCTCGGGTATCTATTTCAAGGTCATCAGGTCATCGTGACGTCATCCAGGCGCCATTTTGTGAAATCACATTATCAATCATATCTTCATATCAAGTCATCAAAAATGAACCGTATTTGACACACATGAACTTCAGGTCAAGGGTCAACATAAAATGTCATCAAAATCCGCGTGCGCATCATGACGCGTACGTACGCGCGTCAAAATTTTAAAATGCTCCAAATCACTTTTTAATCAAATTAGAGTACGGTTCAGGACATTTTAAGCATTTCAAAATTTTCTGTCCGTGCGTGTCCGCGCGCGCGTTATGCGCGCGCACAGCGCGCAGAGAACGTAAAAACGCTGTTTTTTCGCATGTTTCGTCTTCCTGACACTATCCTTGACAATTTCCAACTATTTACAGTCATTCTCGACCTTCCATAATGCCACACGCGCGCGTCAAACTTTCAAATTCGTGGGAGCGTCAATGGACATTCTAATGTAAAAAGTGGTAAAAACATGCCCATCTAGAATCCGCCATAGCTCGTCAGAATGCAAGGAAACCCCCAAATTTCTTTACATATTCTGAAAGCCTGTGAGTTCTAGATTTGAAATCGTCTAGAATTTTTGCTGATCGCATGTTCTCACGTCGTCATATTTGCATATGAACTCAAAAAAATGATTTTGAAAAAATGACGTCATCATTTTTGTATTCATTTGATAATATTTCAGTAATAGGTGGTCGACTTTCTTCCAAATTTTGATATGTTATAGCTGAGACAATTCTCTACAAGATCAGTTACCACCATTTTTCATTTTGATGACGTCATCATAGTGAAATTTTCAATCAAAGATGCCATGTCAGAATTTTCCCTATTTGCGTGTTATGTCTATGGAAGATGATTTTTTTTCGAATCATGAATCTACATGACATCGTTCTCTGAGCAGTATCTCAGTTATTTTTGGCATATTTCCTTTCAGATTTTAATATGTTGTAGCTGAGACTATAAGCTTTTACAAGTGTGGTCTCCAATTTTTGATCAGATGTCGGGATCATGCCCAATTTTTCAGTACAAAATGTGATTTGAGAATCCCGTTTTTCGTTTACGTGTTATCTCTATGGGAAATATTTTGGTCTATTGGTCAAAGCACTTGCCTCCCATTCCGGTGACCCAGGTTCGATCCCCGGTGGGTCCATAACAATTTTTTTTTTTTTGCTTCTTTTTGCCTGTCATTTTACCATCCTCTTCGACTATTGTAACATAAAAAATCACAAATCATGTAATAAACTGCCTTATTTTCCGTATTATGTCTATTAGAAAGTAGTGTGCAGTAGTTTGTGTACAACCCTATGGAAATTGTGATTTCCTGTCCTGTATTAGAGCTATGGGGTTAATCTCCCAAGTATCCTGTATCATCATCATTATTATCATCGCTATTATTATATCATCGCCATCATCATTATATCATTATAATCATCATAATCACCATAATCATTTTACAATGACCATTACACATTTTGCTACATTCCTGTCCTCAAGAAGCATCTCCATTCATGGCATTCTTGACATCCTATCTTCAGTTTAGCATTTCCCCATTATTATGATCATCCTGATTACAATCATGATCGTACAAATTGAAAGACAGACCACCTAATTCGTCCTCATGACGAATTAAATTCTAGTATATTATTATTATTATTATTATTATTACAACTACTGTGCATCATAATAATTACATCCCACCAAAGCAATTTAATATTTGACACACTTAGCAAAGAATCACCCATGGATTAGTTTAGTTTAGTTTAGTTTAGTTTTATTTATTTTGTCTTTCAGAAAACACATGTAACAAAGCATAGAGTGTAATCATAACAGTACAAGAATTTTCTTCTAATACACAATTTCAGAAGTATACAAAATAAAGTGAAGAAAGACGAGGAGACCTTGGTTGAAGCACAGCTTGTTGAGTTAAGGTCCCTCAATTGATATGACAAAGATAACTGGTTCATGATTTAAAAAAAAAAAAAAAAAAAAACAAACAAACAACAAGAAAAGAAGTGTATAAATGTGAAATATATACAGCTATTTACAAAATACACCCAGAAAACAACTACCCAATGATGCATCGACCACAGCATGGACCTAATGATCCAGGTTCTTGATCATAACTACCATACCCGAAGATGCGCACATCCCCATCACACCAGGTTAGTTATAACAAACATCGTGTGTGTGTGAAATAAATGTCATATGAGCAGGAACAGCCCATCCATGGCAACAACAAAATACAGGCCCAAGCTCATCGATACATCGATGAGTTATTACTCTCTGGGTGCATAAGGCAAGCAGGAATACAGTTTATGGCGTATTTACAAATGGATGCAAAGAAGAAGAGGAAGAAAAGGGATTCATGAAGGAAGAGAAATAGGATAGAGAGTAGAGTGAGGGAGAGAGCACTAGGAATATAGGAAAAGAAAGAAGCAGACATAACTGACAACATGAAGAAAGGAAGGGGAAAAAGGAAGAAAACAAAAGTGGAGAGAAGCTGGCAAAGGAGGGAAGGGGAAAATATTCAAGTTATACTACAATACTATAAAGAATAATTACATATCAGTATATTTATATATTTATATTAATGTGTCATCCACATACTTGTCAAGTAAATATAACTTGAGTCTACGTTTAAAAACTGAGATGCTTGGAGCATTTGTTACTGTAGACTGAAGTGAATTCCAGAACCTGGGGCCAGTGGACATTATAGTTTTCAGAGTGAACGTTGTCCTTGCATATAAATGGAGAGCAGAAGCCTGTCTTGTATTATGGCTGTGAATTTGGTTATTTTTTCTAAAGATTTGAACAAGGACAGGAGGGAGGTCCCCCGAGTGAGTGTTAAACATGAACATACCAAGATGCATTGAATAGAGATCATCTAGTTTTAAAATATTGTTTTCATAAAAAAGTAGATTTGTATGAGCACGATAATTGGCTTTACAAATTATTCTGATAACCCGCTTCTGTACAACAAAAAGCCTATGAATTAGAGTTTTAGCTGATTTGCCCCATGCCAATATACCATAATTAATATATGATAGAATAAGAGTAGAGTACAAAATGAACAATACTTCCTGAGGTATACATGATCTCAACTTATAAATAACTCCACTGTGTTTTGATAACACTTTACTTAAATTGTCCACATGAGCTTTCCAACTCAGTTTCTCATCTATGTATATCCCAAGAAATTTTGTTGAAGTTACTCTCTCAATAGGGACATTATTAAATGTGACATCGCCTGGCAAAAATTTGACTGAATTACTAAACAGCATATAATTAGTTTTTTTTAGATTCAATGATAACTTATTAGCATTAATCCACTTCATTACATTTCGAAACTCCTCGTTGACAGTTTCCAACAATGTTTGTGGACATTTGTGAGAAAAAAATACACTTGAGTCATCAGCAAAAAATATGAAAGATAATACACTTGATGAAAATCATTAATATATAAAATAAATAAGAGTGGTCCCAAAAGGGATCCCTGGGGAACACCACATGTTACATTTTTGGTGCAAGAGTCAGTTCCATTTAAAGACACATATTGTTTTCTATCAGTAAGATAACTCCTGTACCAATCCAAGGTGACTCCCCTGACACCATAATGACATAATTTACTCAAGAGAATTTCATGGTCTACAGTGTCAAAGGCCTTGGAAAAGTCTAAAAAGGTACCAATGGTGTGTAAGTGACTATCTAAAGCAAAAGCAAGTTTATCTATAAGGTGTAAAATTGCATGCGTAGTTGTATGCTTCTCTCGAAAACCAAACTGATAATTACTGAAGACAGATGATTTCTTTAAAAAAGTTATAGTTCTACTGTAGATAAGTTTTTCCAGAATTTTTGAGAAACATGTTAACAGAGAGATCGGACGATAATTCGTCAGTGACTGTGAGTCACCCTTTTTGAAAATTGGTACAACTTTTGCAATCTTCATGTTTAGTGGTACGACTCCATTTGACATAGACAAATTAAAAATATGAACTAGTGGTTGAAGAACACCGCCAATAACTTGCTTAATAAGTTCATTCCCAATATGATCATACCCAGGACTTTTCTTGTTCTTCAGGGCTCTAACAATACCAAGCAATTCTTCATCGTTTGTGGGCACCAAAAATAAGCTCTGCACGTTAGGTTCTCCTAAATAATCGTGAAAATCAGTTTGACTCTTTGGAATATTTTTTTCAGATTCGAACCGATATTACAAAAAAAAAATCATTAAACTTTTCCACTATAATATCTTTATCTTCAACCAGTTGGTCATCTATATTCAGTTGTCTTATACATGCTACTTTAGATGGTGCTTGGAATACATTTCTTATCACTTTCCACGTGCCCTTGATATTATTATAAGTTGCTTGGAACTGTGCAAAATAATATTGTTTTTTGGCTGCTCGCAGAACAGAAGCATCACTGAAAGCATCATTGGAAGCATCACTACTTGTTAGTTCTTTTCAGATTTTCATAATCAATGTACCTATTGTTTTGTCCTAGTGTAATATACCTTACAAGTTGTATCTATTCATAAGTGCGGAAAATACAACATATTTAATCACAATTAAACAGTTGCTTACAGAACATACCAAGAAAAAAAAAATGAAAAATGAAAAATTACGCCAACAACACTTGTGTAGTGTTTCTGTAACTATTAAAGGGACACTCAACCGCAGATTGTGTACGTTTTTATGCCACAAGAGGGCACCGTGATCGTTACCTGATCATGCCATTGACCCGCGGGGCGCAAACTTCGGACAGACTGTTCGCCACGCAACAGGCATGCTCCACCTAAGCTCGAGCTCTCGTGCGAGATTCGGTCAGCTTCGTGCAGTCCGAATTGTAATCCCAGTAGTCCAACGGACGCGCTCAACGCACAAACTTTGTGGACGAGTGAATGGGGCTTATGCAATCCTGACTTTCCCCACGGCCGTCTGGTGGTAAGCCATTGCCTATGGGAACCAGAGATTTCCTGTATTAAGCCTATGTGAATGAGAGAACTCTGTGGTCAACAAGTTAAGGGGCTTTTTTGTTTTATAACATCTGTTTTTTTCCTTTTTCTCTACATCACTTTTGGTAAAGCTGTCAAGGGCATAATCTTGATATTGTCCCTTCAAATACAAACTTATGTCCCAAAACACTGCGATATCTGACGGGAATGTCAAGAACTTAGTAAAAAATAATAATAATTTAATGCTATCTTTAATTTTCTAAATAGATTTGTGCAAATTATAGAGATTATAGACCTATAATGTATATTTATTGGCCTTATTCTGCTAAAAGTCAAAACAGAAAAGATTTTAATAAAATGAGACTGCGTGTGAGCAACTCCTTATATAAATATAAATATTAATTTAGAGTGGCGTATCCAAGATTATCTTATTTTCATTGGTAGCATATATCCAGGAATGCACATGCCCCTAAGTGGCAGCCAAAACCAAATCTGTGATAACTTTTTTTTTCTTGCTTGTCAGAAAATTCAGAATAGAAGGCATCTGATTTTTCTGTTTGTCAGGCATGAGCCCCTCCCTCTGCATTCCTGCATATGCCACCAATATAAATAACATACGGTAAGTTATTTGTAATATTCTGCTGTAGCAGTTTGAGACAGGCGAAGAAAACATTATAGGGGCTTGCTCCGAAGCCCTCACCTGCGCAATAGGGCCTGATGGCTACCAATTGAATTACATGTAACTAGTAACTAACAATAGCAGCTGATGATATAATTTATTTATTACCAGTCCTATTCTGTCTTTGTAGGAATATCCCATTCCTTTTGCCCCCAGTTCTCTCTCTCTCTCTCTCTCTCTCTCTCTCTCTCTTTCCCTTCCCTCCCCCTCTCACAGGCTTTCATTTTCTCACACTCTCTAATTCTCTCTTATAACAGATCTGTAGAAATGACTTCAATAGAAATGAGGACAAAATAATGATCTCTTATTGTTTTTTTTTTCAATCTTTCAATTTAATGAGATCAACCAACAACTCTATGCAATCCCATTCTCCATATTCATGACAGAATAGCAGGGGTGGATCGGGGGGGGGGGGGGGAATCAGCAAAGGCCCTCTTTTTGAAACCCAACAGGCATATCTTAAGAACACAATAAATAAAAATTGCCTCTTTGTGTACTTTTCCGGCTCTGTGCCCCCTCATCTACAAAATCCTGGATCCGCCCCCTGGAATAGGCATTACATTCGCGGGCTTTCTGCCTAAAATGTGAATAAATGTTTGTGAATTAGTTTGCGAGCCCATGACCACGAGGCTAACAATGTCGGTCTATTTCAAGAAATATTTCCTGAACTATCCATCCTTTCTCTCGTGCAAAAATCAAACTTGAAAAAGATAGAGTAAGATATGAAATATCAAGAAAAAATCAGACATCTTTCCTGTGTTATTCCTATGGCGAACATATTTTTCTGAGTCTTTTTTTTAACACAGTAATTAATACCTGCAAAATGTACTAGGGAAGTAGGTGGAAGTAATCTGTCTTGATACTATTAAAAGTCTTTGGTATAACGTACGTAAACGGTATACTATATTGTACGTAGCGAATGCATGCATGCTGTGCACTGTGCATATGGCTGAGGGATATGCATAGCACTATACACACAAGCGCACTCATTATTACAGCGTGGCGCAGCACAGCAACACACCGCACGCCCGTTGCACAGTGCAATCCTCTTGGCACTCAGATACTATGGAAAGCCGATCGGTAGTACTACTATTTCCCCAAAATTGGAACGTTCCGTTCTCTATGGTTTTCAAGGCTTTAAAAACGTGACGGTACCGTTAAAAACTCAACAGTTGGCATGTATGACTCAAGTATTTGACTAATGATTTTTGACCTCTTGAATAAAAAAGCATCACAAAGTCAAAGAATCCAAGAAAATACATTCTTGAACCTAGTTCAACTGAAATCCCTATGTAGTGAATGGTTTACCCATGATCATGTTTGCATAACTTTTGAAAAAAAAATTTGCATCCACTATGCTTTATGAAGTCCTGAACAATAAATGACATCAGCTCCTTTACCGTTCCACAAGATTATGTACATGTACATAACAGGGGTGGATCCAGGATTTTGAAAAAGAGGGGGCACAGAGCCAGAAAAGTACACAATTAAGGAGGCTATTTAATTTTATTGTGTACTTAAAGTATGCCAGTTGGGTTTCAAAAGGTGTGGGGGGGCCGAGCTACAATTACAAAATATATGTGATCAAAAAACAATTTCCCTAAATGTTTCCCCATAATCATGATTTGGGGAATCCCAGAGTCCCTCCCAAGGCCTAAAAAAGAGGCTGTGGAAATTCTCCCCCCCCCCCCCAGTTAAAAATTGTAGCTTGAAAGGTTTTTTTTTTAAAGAAACTCAATAGGGGGCAGAGTTCTTTCATCCCATGGATCCATATAGACCATTAACAGGAACAGATATTTATTTCTACACCTCCCCCCCCCCCCCCCATTCACCTCTTGCCATTAATTTTCACTTCGATATTATACTAAGCAGTTCACCACATTAGTCAGTCCACAAGTCTGCAAAAAGTTGCTCTTTTCATCCAAGCTGTATGATGTACAAACTGGAAACAGGCTTCAAGCCTGCCTGTCTTGATATGTAGTACTATTTGCACAATAAGAAAATTTTTTACTATGATTTAATAACCAGTGAACCCTTTATAAAACCCAAAGTACAAAGATTGTTGATCTACTGGCGCCAATGCACATTTCCACAATGGCGCCAACGCACATTTCCACAATGGCAACCAAACAAAGGAAATACGTTAGTGTCTGATGGCGGCTTGCCACTCCCGCACAATAAAATAAAATTTTATTTCAGTTGCTTCACATTAAGGCTCTTTGTACTTAAAAATAAATCTATAAAACTTGCCCATGAATAACACATATAGGTTTCAACGGGCTTTAAAAACTAAATTTTGATTGGATGAATATTCACATGGACGTATCAGGACTATCATGCTGAAATCCTTTTTTTCATTATAAAGAGAAACAGAGGGAAAATGATAGCAAAAGCAAACAAATGAGAGAAAGGACAAGGAAATATAGAAAGAAACAGAAATGAACAGAAGCAAGAAAGGATAACTAAGATAGAATGAGATGTGAGAGGAGCACTGACATCAAGAAGAGAAACATAAAAAACATAAAAAGTAAGACAATTCAAGACAAAGACAAAATCTTTATGCAAAACCATGCTTTATGAATATAAGTTCAGAGAAAAGGCAATGCTGAATTTCTGCTTGCCAAAGTAAAATGAAACAAGTTATAGATATTTAAGTGATTCACATATATTCATTGAGATTAAATAATTTTCCGCCACCTATAGTAAACTGTTTAAACCTTCTATCGTTATTAATTCCCCCCCCCCCCAATAATATCCAAGAATGTACACGTAAATTTTCATCATATAAATATTCTCACACTTTTAAACACATACACATGTACTTCCTCATTTCATCCAACTTACCTGATCTCTAAGAATTGCAAATGAAACAACCCTGTCCATCTGTAAAAATTCCATATGGGCATGTTTGCAGTATCGCACAGTTCTCATCATTGACGACTACTTGGCAATTATCGACAGAACCTGAAGCATGTCAACAACAAAAAAATGATTTATTATACGGAACTATTTTATGTAAGGACGCGGTTCAGAGCATAAAGTCAATAGTGCGAATTCAAAGGATACAAAGTAGGGTAGTAGAGGGGAGAGCAAGAATTGGGGGTGATGATGAGCAGATTGAGGAACGTTAACTCACCGCATGCTCACTAGGAAGCTTGTTGATTTTAATTTGTTTTCCCCTATCATTAAATGTAGCCCTATATATATTAAAAGCATTCATTAACATTGCTTATTATTTATTATTTTTTTACTAAATTTGTTAATGTAATACTAGTGCTCTACTATTATAGACATTTCTGAGTTTTGTATTAAAGTCAGTATCACCTTTTGATATCATGATATTGTAAAACATATGTGTACCAGGGAACGCTTTTCAGCCTATATACAATCACATCATCCAATACAGACCATGCGATGGAGGCATGTCATAGCATGTGCAGAAAAGCTCTGGCAGTGTGCCAGCAGTGTGCCAGCAGTGTGTCAACAGCAACATTCAACTATTTTGTTTTACGACACATGCTCATCGATGATTACTTCTTGGTCAACATCCTACACTAATCAAATACTTTACTTCAACCCTTGACCAAACACTATTCCTAACTCCAACCCTAAACCTAACTTACAGCCCCGTCACACTTATTCAGAATCAGCAGGAATCAAGCAGAACCAGCCGGAATGAAGAATTTTCAAAATTTGTGCCATGTTCGGGTGGGAATTTCAAACTGACCAAAATTCTTACAGCTTTGTAGGAGTGCCGTTTGAATAAATGCAATTTAAACCGGTTTATGCACGCTTGGGCTAAAACCACTTGGTCTAATTTCCAGATGATCTACCTTCATTCGGGCTAAACCCTTTTGGTCCACTCTTCATTTGGTCTAATTTGCACTTGGTCTAATAACCAGAAGGTCTAATGACCACTTGGGGTAATTATCACTTGGTCTAATTACCATTTTGTCTAATTACCATTTCGTCTACTTTATTTTGTTGTCACTTGGTCTACTACCAGTTCGTCTAATGTCAGTTTGTCTAATTCCCAGTCAGTCTAACACTAGTTGGTCTACAGGCATTTTGTCTAAAAAAATCCACTTGGTCTAGTATCCATTTGGTCTACATGGCATTTATAAGGTCTAATGTGCACTTGGTCTAACTTTCATTTAGTCCATTTTCCATTTAGTCTAATAAGCCACTTCGGGGATGCAATCTGAGCATGAGCAGATAAAGGTCATCTGTACCAAATTCTAAAACCCACTGACACTAATATTCGATATGTGCTCATGAATGTCATGTAATCATTATTCAATTATGCCCTAATGGTGCATTCCATGATATCCAGGTGGAAGTATTCTTTTTAAAGGGGGAAGCAAGAGCTATTCATGAGGCACCTCTATCACTCCCAGAGTTATTTTTCTGAAGTGCACATAAAGGGACCCTCCATGTCTAAAATATCTGTGGATATTTGGGGATATTTGGGGTCATTTGTACAATCTCAGTACCATGCGCTAACCCCGAACTGGCTTATTGTCAGTTGGTCTAAATGCCAATTTGTCTAAACATCACTTTGCCTAAATATCACTAAGGCTAATTGCCTGTTGGGCTATTCCCTTTTCGTCTACGCACATACCATAACACCATGCGTCATTTTGTTGGTCGTCCCTGTAAGAAAAAAAAATCAGCTAAATGTAAGTCAATTAGGCCTACCAAGGTTTGAAAAAGTTTTGACAGTTATCAAAACATATGATATGGAAAAGTATATATCAAAGATAAATCTTAAAGACGATATTAAGTTTGTGGAAAAAATGTTTTCATTTCACCAAATGTTTCTGAGAGTCTACGTTCTCTTTGCTTGTTTTGTATGTAATATATTATTGTACACAACGTGTATTTTGTCAAACTATCCAATACACCGCTGTGCGGCTGCATATTTTGTTATATTATGGTAAGTATTTACATGACAAATCATGGGGGGAAAAATATATAAACGGTATATATGTACGATCTTTAAGAATTGTTATATTGATGATGAATAAAGGAACTCTGTAGAAGGGTAAAAATATAATTGAATAAAAAAAATGCTGCTCGGTCGCTTCGCTTCCTCGCATAACATAATTTGAATCGGGGAAGGGGGGGTGCAAATTCACTGTTTGCCCAGGGCGTCATAATACCTATATACGCCACTGCCTTAAAAGAAGAAAAAGAAGGCAGTGAACAAGTATAAAAAGCGGCATTTTTGTGGGTAGCAGGAGACACTTTTTGGGTGCTTGGAAATGGGGGGGGGGGGATTGTGCACCCCGCCAACGAGCGAGTTAATTTACATTTTAGATGAACAAATAATAATGATGATGATAAGGATAATAAAATAATAATAACAATAATAATAATAATAATAATAGTTGCATACTCTTCTTTCTTCTTGTTTCTTCTTCTCCACTCTCTCTCTCTCTTTTAGGTCATTTGAAATATCATAGGGGGCAACCGCCCCTGCCCCCTCCCCCTGTAGCGCCGCCCCTGAAAATAGCAGTTTGCACAGCTCAAAAGAATCGGAGAAGCTTAATGGGAGAATATTAAGTTCTTGATATGACAACAGTGTGACACCTTTGAGCAGGAACTTAGCCAGAGCTGGGGACACAGTGCCCAAAAGTTTAATAATATTGCAGCAATTAAGATATCCCCCGCCCGAAGCTTGCTCGCTACGCTCGCTCGCACTCACTTATTGTAACTCATGGCAGTAACATAAAGTCCTATCTATCTCTTTTATTGAGAGATTATGCTTGAAATTAAACGCTTTTGCGGCATCTTCGTCATGAAATCAATATAATGCAAGCATCATGTATGACCTTCAACAAGAACATAATATTTTTGGTCGCTCGCTTGCAAGTTAGGAGTAAGGCAGAATTGCATATTATGCAAAGATTAGAAAATAAATCCTTAACATTTAATGCGTGTTAAGTACAATGTAGGGGTACAGCAACGTATCAAAACGCCATTTTTCCATTCTTGTCTTCACCCTTTTTAATTAAGTTCCCCCTTTTCCAAAAACGGTAGGCCCTACCCAGTTCGTTGAAACCCCAAGTGCGTGGGTCGTCTTGCCCCTCCTATGAAATACCCTGGCACCGCTCCTAGCTTTTATTGACCACTTGCACAAACATTTGATATCAAATAATAACCATGAATAACAGATTATCAATTAACCCAACAAACATAATTTGACGTGCAATACAAAATCAGGTTCTTCTTCTTAAGTCATGAAAGGAAGAGAATACCTAGGATGTTTTAATTATTAAGAAATAATACTAAATAATTGAGTTTAAGAAATTAAATAATTCATATATAAAATGTAGGGATATTGATTGACTTGATATAAGCAGCAGCAAGGTGAATAACTCTTTTAATGCACATTTATGTATAGATGACTTCTTTGAAGTTTCATAAGTTTCATTTCCCTTTCCTTTCTCAACTTGCTACTAAATGGCCAGAAGAATAAACAGTAATTAGACCAAATGGTCATTAGACTATATGAAAATTAGACCAAATGATAAGTAGCCTAACTGGTTATTAGACGAATTGGATATTAGACCAAATGGTCATTAGACCATATGACAGTTAGACTAAATGATAAGTAGCCCAACTGGTTATTAGACTAAATAGAATTGGACCAAATGATAGGTAGACCATATGGTATTAGCCAAAGTAGGTGTAGCCCAAATGGATATGAGACCATGTGGCCTGTAGACAAAATGACTGTTAGACTATTTGGAAATAGACGAAGTGAAAATTAGCCGAAGTGAAAATTGGCCCAAATGGGTTTTAGACTAAATGGGGTTAGCCAAACTGTGTATTAGACGAATTGGTTATTAGGCCAAATGGAAATTAGACGAAATGGTAAGTAGACAAACTGGTTGTAGACAAAATGAAGTTAGACCACGTGGAGTTCGACGAACTGATGATTAGACCAAGTGGTGGTAGACCAAGCGATAGTGTACCTTTAAACCTGCCTCAAATGATTCTTGCACATTCCAAGTGTACACGTACATATAATTAGTTCTCAAATGTAGTTGGAACACAGTAGGAATATTTAGAATGCTGTTATAATGCAGTCAGAATAGAATACACTGCGAATGACGTACAAGTGCGATTCGATTGCTGCCCGAATACTGCCCAAAGTCTGGTTGGAAGGAGCCTCCAATGCTGTACGAATTCACCTCAAATGCAGTCAGAGTAGCCGCTGAATATGGTTCAAATGTGCAAGAATTCAAACAGAATGCAGCTCAAATACTTAGAATGTACATGTACTTCAAATGTACTTAGAATGTAACACGAATGTCCCGAGTGAATCAAGAATGCCGCCGGAATGGTCCCCAATAGGTCTCAGTCTCAGCACAACCATCATAGAATATGGACCCTCTGGACCATTTTGCTTTGCTCCAAATTGCTGTCCTCCAGCAAGACCTGCTTGAAAGAGATGTGGAGGAGGCCAGGAGAAGAAACAGGAGGAGAAGACCCAGAAGATATCAGACCCGACCATGGCTGGAAAGGGAGAGGAGGCCAGACTGATGGATTAGCTCAGAGTTGAAGACCCACAGTCCTTCTTCAGCTACCTCAGGATGGAGCCTGCCATGCTTGATGAGTTGGTGCAGAGAGAGGGGCCAAGGATAGAGAAGCAGGATACCAAGATGAGGAAGGCACTACCTTCCGGCTTGAAGCTGGCTATCACTGTGAGCTTCCTAGCTTCACGTGACAAGTATCCGAGCCTCATGTACAGCTTCCATGTGGCAAGGAACACCATCAGCATCATCATCCCTGAAGTCTGCCAAGCCATTGTGGAGGAATACAAGGATGAGGTCATCACCTGCCCCACCAATCCAGAAGAATGGACACCTGTTGGGGAGGTCTTCAGAAACATGTGAAATGTCCATCATGCTGTGGGAGCTCTAGATGGCAAGCATCTGGCCATCAGAACAGCTGCCAAGAGCGGCTTCTTGTACCACAATTACAAGGGCTTCTTTCTGTGGTCCTCATGGCCCTCGTGGATGGATACAAGTTCCTGTGGATGGACATCAGTGGATATGGAAGTATGCCTGATGCTCATATCTTCAACGAGTCTGAGCTCAAGGACTGCCTTGAAGACAGGAGCATAGGATTTCCTGAGCCATCCCCCATACCCCAAGATGACGAGCCTATGCCATACTTTATCCTGGGAGATGATGCCTCTGGAATAAGGACCTTCTTGATGAAGCCATATGGTCACAGGAATCTCAAGAGGGACGAGAAGATCTACAACTACAGGATCTCCAGGAGCCGACGTGTGGTGGAGAATGCATTTGGAATCCTGGCCCAGAGATGGAAGTCCTCCTCACCACCATGCAGCTAAGGCCTTCCATTGTGCAGGACATTGTGGAATGTTGTGTCTGCCTGCACAATTTGATGAGGATCCTTTATCCTGCTCTCCACAATGGTATGGTGGATAAGGATGACAGCGCAACATGGTGCCAGGAGCCTGGAGACAACTTGCTCAGCTTGAAGATGTGCAGCATGTTGCAGGAAGAAACAGAGACACCAATGCCGGAAAGAGGCAGCAGGTGATCCTCATGCATTACTTCAACAACCCAGTGGAGCCGTGCCATGGCAGAACAGGATGATTGATGGATTAGAGACTGATATGATGATGACATATGACATCTGTACACTGGATTTGTTGTTGTGCCAATAAATTGTTATCATTAATAAAATTAATAATTGACTTTTTTTTTCTTATTTAATTATGACAATAATATTAGTGTGTTATTATCATTATAACATATTCAGCTTCAAAAGGGAGAGAAATAAAATAAATGTTACATTTGTTCTCAAAGTATCTGTATACCAATAAAGTACCAGGGTCATTAAACTTTTATTAGTCATTCTTCTACATTTATACATGTATGTTTTTATTCAATTCGGCAGTGTTCTCTGAATTACGTTGACTACATTCGAACTGCATTCGAGCAGCAATCAAAAGATTCTGATGGCATTCGAAGTGCATTCCAGCTGGATTCTTTTAATATCAAAATACATTCTGGCAGCAATCGAGAAGCATTTGAGGGCTTTTGGGACATTCAAGCAGGATTTGAAGTGGCTTGGTGTTTTGATTCTCCCTCAAATGCAATCAGAATGTTTTGAAAGCTGTTGGAATGCCGTTGGAATGCGGTAAGAATATTTAGAATGCATTTAGAATGCAGTCAGAATGCATTTAGAATACACTTAATGCCATTCGATATTTCTCCACTTCGAATGCACCTCAAAAGTTTTGAGCTTGAGCAATACCTTTTGGGCTGGCCACAAGAATGGGCCCGAATATTTGGAATGCACTCAGAAGTCAGAAGTTTTAGAATGCACTTCGAATATCCAGGAATATACAAAGAATTTTCATTCCTACGGCATTCCGCCTGCAGTGTGACTTGGGTTTTAAAACCGTGTTTCAACCCTAACCCCAGTGCTGCCAACCTAAAATCGTATTCCTAACCTTTTACGGTTGATAAGGGGGTATGGCATTGTGTATCACAGGCAAAAATTTAGAACAGTTCTTGTAACCCAGAGCCATAAATAGTTAATGCCAGTGGATAACAAAAGGTTGTTCGAGGAGACAGGTGCGATGCATTATGGTAATGTTGTGTTCCAAATTAATTCCAGACATCCATAGATGTTGGTACCCCCTTATCAAGTGTAATAGGAGCGAAACTGGGTGAGGAATTCGTACTAGTTGGCATGTCTGCAACCCCAACTATATATTTTTGAAGAAATAAAGCCAAGAGGAACTGTAACGCAAGAATATGTTGGAGTACCATTGTATTGTACTTTGTCCTGTACTGACAAAATAAATTATGGGGTTTTGTGTCTTTTACACAGAAAATTTTTTTTTTCCCCATTGAAACTCTTAAATTTTGCTTGAATTCCCATCTGAGAAGGCTGTAGATACATCAGCGCCTTGAGCAACTTATTTTCAAGATGGATTTGGCACTCTATAAGTCACATTTATTATTAATATTATCACAATTCAACCAATAGGACGATTTTTTTTTCAGAACACCTCTAACTTTAATCCTTGCTATGCCATTCATTTTTAATTTTAAAGGGAATTCCATGGGCATTTGGATTTGTTAAGTGCATATCTTTCAATCATCATCCAAATGGAATGTCTTCAATAAATTGTTACCTACAGCAATGTACTATTTGCACAATAGTAAGTCATTTGAATACATGTAACCTAGCTATTATGTTTGAGGTTTTGTAAAGCCAGAGTGAGTGATTTCGAGACCAGATCATTGATTTGATAGGACTGCATTCAGAAATTGTGAGGCAAATGATGTTCAGGTCTTAGCCCCATTTTTAAGCCCTACCTAGACCTGATGTACACTTTTGCAATAAAAGAATAATTTTATTTTGCCAGTTTGATGGTACAAATGACCCCAAATTTGTATGGGCATGGGCATTTGTTTTGGTGGACACATTACTTATTTAACCTTTTAGTCACTAAACTGCCCGGGACCTCCCTTCTTATTACTCACTGAACCGCCCAGGACCGCCCATGGACTTTGACCTGTGTAACACTACAGCAAATGTATTGTAGGGGATATTGGGCGCTATCTTTACACATAAGCCTTTAGAATCCACATTGAAGCGATGAGTTACTGTAGAAAGACTTTGCACAGTACTGCGCAGTATAGCTGCGCAAATGCGATGCTTCATATGAGCAAGAACCAGTGTTGAAGTGAAATTGCATGAACGTTCTCCACAAGAAACTGTTTAAAAGCGATGTTTTGTATCGTGATTTTAGCTTCAAAAATTGCTTGAACGCACCCTTACCTACTAGATTAACGATTCGACGCATAGTTCCAACTAGATCCAAATAAAAGCCCTATATTATATTTGTTTCATATCCCTCATCAAAAACTAAATACCGTAGATCTGGATCTAACTTTAATCTAGGTATGACAAGTTAATGTTAGATGGTCTACATCTACATGTAGATCTACACTGTGTATATCTAACATTAGGCCCCTAGAATCTAGTAACACACTGAATGCTACAACTTTAATTAACACATTATCGGTACATTAATCTGTGAAAGTCCGAAAGGGAGATTAAGTCAAAATAATGGCTTTTGTATGAACTGTAAAGTCAAAGCGAACACCCATTTAGCTAGCAAGATTACGCATGAGAAAAAGCTGATCGACTGACCTACATCCATAGTTACATTACCTACATTACCTACATGTACATCTTTATGGATTCATGAAAATTCTCAGGCTCAGCATAATTTCATTGGTGCCTGTGCTGTCCCATCGAGGGAGTCACCAAAGGGAAACTACTGGCAGCTCACCGTACATGTACGTGTTAGCAGAATGATTTTAGGGAACAAGGGGCAATCAGAGGGAAAATAGTTAAAAATTATCTTACCCTGAACAGTGTGACATCAGTATTTTTAATCACATTAAATGCTCTTGACCATTCCAAAACAACAAATTTTCAACGAGGGATATTATAATTATGAATATTAAAAACATTAATGTAGTAAAAATAATTATGTTTAGTTTAACCGGTTGGATACGATTAGATATTGGTATGACAATTATTTTCCATACAGGCTTTAGTATTCAACAGGTTAAAAAACAGTAATTCGTTTATGAAGATGCATTCATGTACAATAACATGAACATTAATAAAAACCTGGGCACAGGAATTATGGATTCATTTTAGAGGAAATCATAGAAAGTCTATGGCATCAAAACAGTCAAAGCAAGCAATGAATAGTGAGAGATTGACACCACACACTCACTGACAAGTTACCAATTTTTTTCCATTATAAAATGTGTCCCAGAAAAAAAGGAAACCAGATTTCAAGCAGAAATTTTTGGTCATAATGAATAATTTCCTTGATGAGATAGTATGAAAAGCTCTGCTTCTCTTCTTTCATTTGATGAACAAACAATATTCATAATTCACGCATGATGGAATTAAAACAATGGAAAGTGGTGCTAGCAAAATTTCATTTGCACGTACAAATTGCAACTCTGAGTTTTTAGGATAGTAAACATCATTATTTTGAAAAAAGAAAAAACATCACATAAAATTTCATAGTTTTCTCTTTTATATAACACCTCATGCGTAAAAAAGGAATGATGTATGGATCGTGCACAGAACAAGCCGAGATGCATCCGGTTTAGATTGAGATATCCTACAGTGATTTGTAGTTTTATTCTATTCAATCTGCAAAGATAATGCATAGACAAATAACATATTTTGAGTTATCTCGTTAGGCTTTCCATACTTCGTATGACATGATTATACTGTACATGTACTCAATAAATGGTTGTATCTGAAATAAACCCTTTCCTGTTTTGTTATACATGTATCTGTTTTACCACATTGACTAAGTGATCGTTCTTATATATGTTTCTCAAATTGTAGTCATGGTTAACATGCCTATTAATTAACTTTGCAAACCACTAAATGGTCTAAATATAGCGTAAACAATCAGTTTAGTTGTAGAGTTGCCAGTCTATAGAAATACAGTTTAGTATTCCAAATAAAGCTCACATTTTAAATCTTTGTGATAACGTTTTGTAATATCTTATGCTTGATTCCCCCTTTGTATTTGGGGATCACTACTTTTCAAATACTAAATTATTTTTCTTTCATTGGTTTCATTCAGTTCAGACAGGAGCATCGCTCTCTCGATAATATATTTTGGGCAATCTATAAGGTAATGGCCGACAGTTTCAACCTGTTGACATCTGTCACAGAAACCAGTTGGATGAATACCTAGTCTTAATAGATCATGGTTGAGACCTATCACTCCAACTCGAAGACGATGGAGTATAATTTCTTGTTGTCTACCTAGGTTACAAGTGTAAGTGGATGTAACTGATGACTGCAGCTCTTTTAAACTGGAATTTGATTGATTCCATCTTTCTTGCCAGAGTACTTTGGAACTCTGAACTATAAGTTGTTTTATTTCTGAAAGTGTTATTTTGTTATATATTTCAATATTTTTGGATAGAGCAGCTTTTGCGCACGAGTTTACTATTTCATTGCCCGTGATTCCGCAGTGTCCTGGGATCCATTCCAAATATATATCTATTCCTTTGTACTTAAGCCTCGTACTAATCGTTAGAATTTCATTAATAGTTGGTTCATTATTTTGGTTTTGTATGGATAAAAGAGCACTAAGTGAATCACTAAATATAACAACACCCGTGTAAATGTCCATACTTTCCACCCATTCGAGGGCTAGAAGAATAGCAATCAATTCAGCCCTGTAAGACGAAGTGAAATTAGTCAATCTCTTCCCTCGATGTATTGAAAAGTATGGTACATAAAAGGCAGATGAACTTACTCCTTTATCAGGTGATTTGGATCCGTCAGTGTATATGTGCAATTGACTTATCCATTTGGTGTGTATTAATTCAAGGCTCTGTTGTTGTAATTGCATGGGATGGTCTGTTTTCTTTAATTGTAAGTTTAATTCAGTAGATATGATTGGTGGGCAGAACAACCATGGGGGAAAAAACAGAAGGACTAAGTTTTTTGATAATTTCTTGTCCCATCTTACACTGTAACCTGTATCCAAAAGGTTTACAAACACATTTGCCTTTTAGGTATTCAAATTGCCAGCATGGTTCTATATGACTTACCAGTGGGTGATTAAAATTTCTCTCAATACTCTGTCTGTACTTGCTAGATAACAATTGTCTTCTTAGGTCTAGAGGTAGTTCCCCCATTTCAACCTGTAAAGAGTTCATAGAGGTTAACGGGAGACACCCCGCACATATCCTAAGAGCATGATATTGCACAGAATCTAAGATCTTTTTGGTAGTTTCAGCTGCACTATCATATGCTTGGCAACCGTAGTCCAGAAGAGATCTGATAAGTGCTCGATAAACAATTAGAAGGGATTTTGATGAACTTCCCCATTTTGTTCCTGTCAGACTACGTAATATGTTTAGTTTTCGTTTACATCTTGTAGCTACATTTTCTATATGAGAGTGCCAGGTCAATTTGCTATCAAATAAAATTCCTAAAAATCGGTGAGACGGTTTATATGTTAGAATATTCCCTTCCAAGTTCAATGCTGGTTGAGCAATGTTTGATCTTTTCGTGAATAATACAGGTACAGTTTTCTCATTTGAGAGTTTAAAACCCAGTCTTTGAACCAAGAGGATAATTTATCCAAATACGATTGGATTTTCAATCCAATTATATCAACATGTTTACTAGACGTCCATATTGCACAGTCGTCTGCATACATAGATATTGTTACGTCTGGGTCTGTTGGAATGTCCCTCATCATCACATTATAGAGGAGGGGGCTCAAAACACTACCTTGAGGTAAACCGTTATGCATTTTGTATGTGCTTGATTCTGTATCTGAGATTCTTACTTGAAAAGTACGTTCTGTTAGGTATTCACGCAAATAGTTGTACATCCTTCCTTGTATACCACAATGAAAGAGTTTAAATAACAAGCCTTCGACCCACAGGCTATCGTAGGCCTTTTCAACATCCAAAAAGACTACCAACATATGCTCACAACAATTAATACTCTTTTGAATGTCATTCTCCAAGAGAACAATATTGTCAATGGAACTACGCCCTTTTCTAAACCCACTCAAAAAATTAGGCAATAAATTATTCTTTTCCATGTACCATTGTAATCTGTCATTGATCATACGCTCAATAATTTTTGCAAAACATGACATGAGAGATATCGGTCTGTAAGAAGTTACATTTTTAGAATCCTTACCAGTTTTAAGAATTGGAACCAATATGGAATGTTTTAGAGGATGTGGAATATTTCCAGTTTCCCATATTTCATTAATAATATGTAACATAGTGTTTTTAGCTCTCTCGGACATATTTTCATAGACAATATATGGAATATTGTCCTTTCCTGGCACCGTGGTGCGTTTGGAGGTTTCCATGAGCTTCGTATCAAATTCAGTATGGTATCCTTGATTTAAAAAGAAAAAATCTGAAATGCCAATTTATCCGTCAAAATTGGTACCCTTTTGAATCGATCAATTTTTGGATATTTAAATTCAGCCTACTACTAAAACATGCCAGAGAATTGGTCAAATGAAAACATGCTGCCCAAATGAGTTGGAAGTCATTCAGCTTTCCTGACCTATCAGCTGACGATGGACTTAATGCTCAGGCGAATTTACACAAACATGGGGAATGAAAAGGAACATTAGAGGTTGGGGAATAAAAAGAATGAAAATTAAGCAAACCATGATTAGCTTGCCTGACCATGTAGCTGACAACAGAACAAAGGGTGTTCATCATAACGAAATCCTCTTCCGACCAGGCAGTTCTCCTTTGACCAGATCAATCCTTCTTGATATTGAGGCTCTCTCTGCCTGCTAATATTTTCTTATGTTTTCCATAACGTCAACTTCGCAGGAAAGTTGCAATCTGGAAATCTCTCAGAGTGAGCCCATTCCGTACGATGAACACCCTTTATTTTGTGGTCAGTTGCATGGTCAGGCAAGCTAATGATGGTTTGTGTAATTTTCAGCCTTTCCATTGTTTTAATTCAATCATGCATGAATTATTAATAATTTGTATAGCCATATCTCTTATTTTTTTATTTTATCATAAATATAAATATTTTGGGGCAGGCATTCTCTATAACGAAAAATACATAGTTGAAAACTTGATTTTGGGAAATATAGATTATGAGTAAGCAGATCACAAATCATCTTGGTTTCGAAGGGAAGAGAGATGAAATCAAAATTTTGATAAAGAACTTCTGTTTTACAGCATGCAATATGTTTTGACAAGTTTCGAGTGACATACCTGATGATCCATTTGATAATTTATAGATTCTTGCATCAAAGAAGTGATTCATTATTGTGTATTAAGGCTTAGCTACACAAATTAAAAAACCACTGAAACAGAACCTTGCAGATTTAACTAAAAGACAGACAGTATTCACGAGTATGTATGAACTGTAATTACTGGACATACAATTATGCCACAGCATATTTACCCTATTCTCAGATTATATTTTTCTCCTTTATTTTGTTTTCAGAAGAAAATATATCTCTGCCCAGAAGCAAAAGAACAACTAATGTGAGGTAAAACTTCACTTATAAATAATTTTGGATCTGAAATAAATCATTCATCTATTGTACAAACAAAATTGTATGTTATTGTCACATAACATGACACAAAATTTATTTTGTAATGCATAAGCAAATATCTCTTGGATCAAGGTCTAATTGATCCACATTGAAAATGGATTAATAAGTCCTCAGGCATTGCACAGATAGCTTCTTTATTTACTTTGCAATAGAAAAAAAACTATAGATTACACTGAGAAACACATCATATATTTAACCCTTCAAATCTAGTATTTGATACAAAATTACAATTGAGCCTCCTAAATTAAATGAAGTTTTAGAAATTTTGTATAAAAGACAAAATATCAATACCAGTTTTACGAGAAAAGTTACAAGAGCTGCTAGCGGAGCTCACCAGCTGTTTTTAAGGCTCTTATTCCGAGAAAGATCACATGGTGTAACCCTGAAAAAAATAAACCTATGATTCAGTTTCTCCACCATGAAAAGTATCGCTGATACATATACGTGTTTAAGACAGTCAAATGTCAACTGAGGGAAACTTTGAAAAACCATTGGAAAAAACATGGAATCATATAACACATGTTTGCAACGGCAAGTTTAGCACATTGTCGGGACTACTACAGCTTGATTTTGATCTTTCTTTGCTCATCACTCTGCTACTGTACATATACTTTCTTACAAAACTTGCTGACAATTGTGATTGTATTGTAGAAAGTTTTGTTTCGACTCACTTTTTGTCCTTACTCAAGATTTCCTTTCACAACAAATGTTGTCAAATTATTATAGGTGTATCAATGTGTATGTGTTTCATGCTGCTTTTTGTGAGTGTATAACACAAGTTCTTTTGACTTTTTTAAACATATGTTGAAAAGTGATGTTCCTCCTACAAAATACATCAATTTTGATCACAATCAACTGTGCTATATACCATCTGGTCCTACACTGTAAACATGCATATCAATATTACAAATACCAGCACCTGTTTACTGTGTGTATACATGCGCGCATAAATTATTTTGCATACTGCTAATGGTAGTATTTCACTCGGCCATAAATCATCTTTGTCTATTTTCAATTCTCCTTCCCTGCTTTATCTACCCATTCCATTACTCTTTCATGACTTCCTCATTCTTCTTCTCATTTCTTATCCAATTGTTCTTTCTTCTTTTTTGTATCTAAAGTAGCTTATATAATGATTTCATAAGCACAAACCTTTAATTTCTTCTTCATGTAACTTATTTGTTGTATATATAA